>OY293310.1:30344252-30836252 GCA_958502075.1 Orchestes rusci | reverse complement strand
ACTATCGACAAAATCTCATTGACAGCAGAACGTATTCTTTTGGTTCTGCTCCGGACTTACTGTGTCTTTGACAGAATTGATAAAATATTAAGACCGTTTTGAATTTCTGAAATTTTGTATTGAAACTCTTGTCATAAGGAGTTCGAACGTTACTTTATAGAAAAAGTTCAATATTTTTATGAAAATCATATTGATATTAATAAATAAACAAATTGAATTGGATAGATAGAATCTATTTGCTCAGACCCTATTGATCCCCGCTTAACCCAATTAATCAAACTAATTAATAATATACAGGGTGTTTGAAAAACATTGAGCAAAATGAAAGGAGTGATTCCTGCGAACATTCTAAGAAAAAAAGTTTCAATAAACATAGGTCCGAAAACGCAACGTATTTTTTTCAAAAATTGATGTTATCTTGCCCGCCCTCGACGCCTCTGGACACAATATTTTTTATCTATTAAGGTCAAAATTAGCCCCTTATTCCTAGCAACAAAGCTGCCAAAATTCAAATAGATTGGTCATATTTTAACTGAATTATTATTAAAAAAAAATGATTAAAAAAAACTTTGCCACCCTGTATCATAGAAACGATGAGTTTCCGGACCTATGTTTATTGGAACTTTTTTTTTTAGAATGACCTCAGGAATCAATCTTTTCATTTTTGCCCAATGTTTTTTAAACACCCTGTAAATTATCAAAGTACAGAAAAACGCATGATTAATGTGACTTATCTTTAGAACTATTTTTGTTACCGATGTGATTCTTGAACCAGTTGATTCCTTACGAAATTTGTCATCATATTCATACATTTTGTTAATTAATTTACTCTAAGAAATTTTGAGAAAAATCTATATACAGTGTGGCCCATTTAGAATGGAAACACCCCTGTAAAATAATGTCATGTTTTGAAGGGTCTACTACAGGACAAATTTTGAAATTTTATTCAATTTTTAGGGCATATTACGGTACTTTTTCGTGATAGAAAATTGCGAATTTTTATTAGCGAGTTTTTTATTACATACATGAATACGCCATTGGATTTGGAGTGCTTCCAAATAGCTGTGACCAAAATTTCGAAAAAATATATTCATTAATAACAAAGTTACGACAACTTAAAATTCGTACATTTTCCAAGTCAACGGTCACAAAAGAAGATCTTGCATCAACAGTTGCCATGGAGATAGAGTTACTTGTTGCCACTTCTTAGTGTCAATGTAAAATTACCTATTTATCGGCAAGAATATTTATATTTAATCATAGTGTGTTCTTTTTTTTTCATTTTTTTTTTGATTTCTCAAAGAAAACAATATTGAACGTATCAATCCAAAATTTCATAATTTTTTAATAAACAAATCCACTAGTTCTTGATTGTAATGCAAATGTAATTCCGTTAATTTCATTGAATGTTATGTTATTTTGAACATCTCGTTATTCAATTTGTAGTTCATTGTTACAGGTAATAAAACAAATTCAATTTCCATGGCAACTGTTGATGCAAGGTATTCTTTTGTGACCGTTAGCTTAAATAATTTATGAATTTCAAGTTGTCGTAGCTTTGTTATTGATGAATATATTTTGTTGAAATTTTGGTCACAGCCATTTGGAGGCACTCTGAATCCAGTGATTTATTTAATAAAAAAATCGCTAATAAAAATTCGATATTTTTTATCACGAAAAAGTAGTGCAATATACCTTGAAAATTGAAATGAACATTTCAAAATTTGACCTGTAGTAGACCCTTCAAAACTTGAAATTTCAAAAAAAAATGGTTGAAATCGGTTAATAATCTAAAGTTTTACAGGGGTGTTTCCATTCTAAATGGGCCACACTGTATGCACATCGAAGAAAAGTGAATGGGGATCTTTATCATGACTCAACATTTTGCACCAGTGGAATTCTCACTAAATATGTCATCATATTCATGAACCTTTTTGGCAAATTTATTCGAAGAAATTTTGAGAAAAAATCATATTAATCGAAGATAAGTAGATTTTTGTCATGACTACACAAAATCTGGTTTATCTTCAAAACCTATAAAGATATCAATATGATTTTGGCACCAGTGGATTTCTCACTAAATTTGTGATCATATTCATGAATTTTCTTGGCAAGTTTATTTGAACAAATTTTTAGAAAAATCGAAATAAAACTTGGGATGGAGAAGGGAGCCAAACATACATAAATAAATCAAGAGCGCGTGTCATCCCAAGCGGTTCCAACTTTCAGTCAACGTCTCTTTCCTGCTATTGAAACACAATATAATTCAGGAATGAGCCTCGCCCCTCCAAGAACACTTTTTGAATCATACTTCAGAATTTGACCAATAATAAAGTCCATCATAATTGGTATAAAGCAAAAAGTGAATGTTCCTGCAATAGTTCAAGCAGAAATCTTGCTCTTATCGCTTCTATGCTCTTCTGAATCGTAATAATTGATTTGCTTCTAGTGTCTGATTTTAGTGAGAGGTCTCTGGTCATTTTTCTGGAATTATTGTCTTTTTCTGTTTCAGCTTTTTCTATCATTTTCGTCAGTATCTTCAGACGTCTGTTAATCATCTTCATTGCCAATATTTTTCTGTGACAGAATTCTAATTTTGGAACTTGTTGTCACATCTCTTTCGCTAAACTATTAAAAAAAAATCTCAACCAAAGCACGTTTGTGCTTGATGAAAGTTTCATGTTCAGCAAAGTTCTCGTCAAATAATATTCAACAAAATACGAGTACGTAAGACTGTTGGGCCAGCGGCGACATGGAAAATTCATGTTTCTCCTGGGCATTCGCTTGGAGAAGTTTCTACATATAAATGGGATTTGATAGCATGCAAGGATGCGGAATTTTGGAATATCTTCAAACGCTCGAATTTTTGGAAAGGTTTATTGGACAACTGCAAAAGCATTTCAATGTATTGTGGAGGGTTTTGAGATAAGAACGACATAGTTTCCTAGAAAATAACTTTTACAAAAAAAAACCACAATAAATAAATCATCGCAATAAACCCTAACCAGCTGACAAACATAAAAAGGGTGGCTCAATTAACACGTTACTTAATTTCAAAACCCCCAAAAACTTTTGTAAATTTTGCTAAAAAGTTGCTTATGGTGCGAACTTTGTTCCCAACAAAAAGGGGATGTAACGCTGATGCTTGTATTTATTATTAAGGTCAAGGGTTAAAGTGTTGAAGAATTAATTCGCACATTCAAGGTTATTGGATTTTCTAGACGTGTTGTTCTATTAAAAGTTTCCCGGGGAACATGCGG
Organism: Orchestes rusci; assembly: GCA_958502075.1. Classification (NCBI taxonomy): domain Eukaryota; kingdom Metazoa; phylum Arthropoda; class Insecta; order Coleoptera; family Curculionidae; genus Orchestes; species Orchestes rusci. The sequence continues at coordinate 30,832,992 of OY293310.1, read as the reverse complement.
CGTCCATGAATTTTTCATGTCGTCCGGAAAAGGCAACTCGCCAGATTCTGGCTGAAAGCAACAATTAAAAAACCTCGGCTTTATAATTTTCAGAGAAAACACGTTTGCGTGTTGATAAAAGCCGTACGTTTTGCAATAGCTAATGAAAAAGCTCTTACAATAGACGATAAATCATCTATCGTGTCTAAATATACTTTTAGTGTATCCGGCAGTAACGTGGATCGTTTGGGGAGCTGTTAGTTGGTTGTTAGTTTTTTTAATTTTTCAATTTTTTTTGGTTGATTTTTTTCAATTGTTTTTCATATGAATGGGGACAGTTTTTTAATGATTTTCATCAAAATATGTTGTGTAGAATTCAGTGATAAAAAAATCAAACCTCTATTTTTTGTGGTTTACAGGCTACAAATGTTTTTATGAGTGAATGTTGTTCGAACGACAAAATAAGAGTTTTCTCAAAATTTCGCAAATCAACCTCGACATTTTCTTAGTGATTTCCAAAGAAAATTTTGTGTGGAATTAACTGGTAAATAAATGAGAACTCTATCTTTTGTTGTTTTGAAACTTCAATTATTTTTATGAGTGATTGTCGTTCAATAGAAAAAATAACAACACTCATGTTTGTTTTCTCAAAGTTTCCCAAATCAACCTGGATATTTTCCCCATGTTTTCTAAAAAAAAAATGTGTATATAGTTCACTGCTGGAGAGAGAGTTGTCCCATGGCTCATGATAAAATTCATGGTGCTGTAGAGGGTGATTCTATTTTTGTAGATAGTCTAAAATCGCTTGAGTAACTTCTCAAACCTTCCTCTTTGATGTGATTCTAGTGTGCATCTCTCCGACCTCACCATTTGGCTCTCGCACATTTTTTTTTGATGACGTATCTCAATAGTTTTTGTAAAAAATCATGATAAAATTCATAGTGTTGAAGAGGGTGATTTTATGGTTCTAGATAGTCTACAATCGCATGACTTACTCCTAAGACCTTCCTCTTTGAGGTGATTCTAGTGCGCATCTCCCAGACCGCACCATTTGACTCTCGCACATTTTTGTTTGATGACGTATCTCGTTAGTTTTTGTATAAAATCATGATAAAATTCATGGTGCTGTAAAGGGTGAATCTATTGTTTTAGATAGTCTAAAATCGCATGAGTTACTCCTCAAACCTTCCTCTTCAAGGTGATTCTAGTGCGCATCTCCCATACCTCACCATTTGGCTACCGCACATTTTTTTTTGATTACGTATCTCACTAGTTTTTGTATAAAATCATGACAAAATTCATAGTGTTGTAGAGGGTGATTCTATGGTTCTAGATAGTGTAAAATCGCATGACTTACTCCTCAAACCTTCCTTTTTGAGTTGATTCTAGTGCGCATCTCTCAGACCTCACCATTTGGCTTCCGCACATTTTTTTTTGATGACGTATCTCAATAGTTTTTGTATAAAATCATGATAAAATTCATAGTGTTGTAGAGGGTGATTCTATGGATCTAGATAGTGTAAAATCGCATGACTTACTCCTCAAACCTTCCTTTTTGAGTTGATTCTAGTGCGCATCTCCCAGACCTCACCATTTGGCTCCCGCACATTTTTGTTTGATGACGTATCTCGTTAGTTTTTGTATAAAATCATGATAAAATTCATAGTGTTGTAGAGGGTGATTCTATGGATCTAGATAGTGTAAAATCGCATGACTTACTCCTCAAACCTTCCTTTTTGAGTTGATTCTAGTGCGCATCTCCCAGACCTCACCATTTGGCTCCCGCACATTTTTGTTTGATGACGTATCTCGTTAGTTTTTGTATAAAATCATGATAAAATTCATAGTGTTGTAGAGGGTGATTCTATGGTTCTAGATAGTGTAAAATCGCATGACTTACTCCTCAAACCTTCCTCTTTGAGTTGATTCTAGTGCGCATCTCTCAGACCTCACCATTTGGCTCCCGCACATTTTTTTTTGATGACGTATCTCAATAGTTTTTGTATAAAATCATGATAAAATTCATAGTGTTGTAGAGGGTGATTCTATGGATCTAGATAGTGTAAAATCGCATGACTTACTCCTCAAACCTTCCTCTTCAAGGTGATTCTAGTGCGCATCTCCCAGACCTCACCATTTGGCTCCCGCACATTTTTGTTTGATGACGTATCTCGTTAGTTTTTGTATAAAATCATGATAAAATTCATTGTGTTGTAGAGGGTGATTCTATGGTTCTAAATAGTCCAAAATCGCATGAGTTACTCCTCAAACCTAGAACTTTGAGGTGATTCTAGTGCGTGTCTCCCAGACCTCCTCATTTCTCTCTCACAGTTTTTTGAATGACGTATCTGAATATTCTTTGTACCAAATCATGATACAATTCATGGTGTTGTAGAGGGTGACTCTATGGTTGTAGATAGTCCAAAACTGCATGAGTTACTCCTCAAACCTTCCTCTTTGAAGTGATCCTAGTGCGCATTTCCCTGATCTCCTGATTTGGTTTCTACAATTTTTTTAATGACATATATCAATAGTTTCTGTATAGAATCATCATAACATTCATAGTGTTGAAGAAGTCACTCCTCAAACCCATCTTTTTCTGGTGATTCTATAGTGTCCATCCCCGTACTTGAGATAACTCCGTAAAAATATTCAAATTAGTCTTCTTGTGCTGTACCGTTTTCTTTTTCCTTCAGAAACCCGTGCCGTTTCCGTCCAATTTCCGTTTTATTCTCACACCGTCATTTCCACGTATTGAGCGTATTTCACATTACGTACCGTGATAGGTTTTTCATTAATCCTCTGGCCCAAAAACCAGCAAATACAACTAACGAGAAATAGATCGATTTTTCATTCTTCAGTGTTTTTAAAAGTTCCAAAAGTTTCAGTTGACTATTTCAAAGCGCCACGGGAGTTATCACCGAACGTCTAAGGCTACAAGATAGGCGCTCTTGACCCTCTACCAAATAAATCCAAAAGGTGGCGCTCGAGTTCTGACCTTTGATTTGTCAGAGTATCAAGACAAAATCTACTGCTATCTTTCATATGACACTGAAACTTAAAAAATATCATCAGTCATCATTATATGTCTCACTTGTAATAGCTGTCGCATGATCCCCTATAAACTCCAATAACCTACTTAATCCGCCATCCAGACTTGCTTGATATTTGAAATCAATTCGTGATGCAACAACTACCACCATTCCGAGTCATAAATACTAGTCAAGCGCATTATCAGCCATTATTTACACCCGGGCGATGCGAGCAAATATTTCAAAAACGCAGCGAAAATCGGGAAATAATCCACAAAACACGGAATATCCATTCGGATGTATACACAACGTATTTTGCCCACCCCATTTCTAAAACATGCGATAAGAAGCGCCATAAATCTTGACGTTTATGCCAAACGTCGAACTAAGTGGATTTATCTGCTGCCGTTTCGATAATTTACAGATTTTAGCTTACTCCCATTTTGGGGGGATACAATGAGAGCACCATATGACTTGAACTTTATTGTCTGTGCTTGATAGATTGCTTTTTTCTGGATATTGAATTTTGTCAACGTTTATTTAAGGACAACAACATCTCAAAGCCTTGGGGCTTGTTCTAAATAGGACGGAAATTGACCCTGGAAATTTCCGGGTTCAAAGAGGGATAAGTACTACAGATCATTGAGGGAGGTTCATTATGCTAACGAGTTTGCAACAACAAAAAACCCCAACGAAACAATGTGGAATTTTGCCGCCGGCTGAAGATAGATTTCCCAGGATGGCGCATTTTACTTTCATAAATGCGCCGTTGTCGTCAATTTGCATTTTATGCCGAACTTGACCGGGAACAGGGTTCGCTGGAGCTTGTTTACACAAACCCTCGCAAGTTATATGCCGAGTAAATTCAATAACCCTTTTCATGTCGAGAGTTTTGTTGGCGAGTAATTCGCTGACGATTTAACAGTTTTCGCAAAGCCTTAAAGGCAGGTTGTATCTCTTCAACAACATCGATCAGGTACAAGAAAGTGGGCTGATATCCATGACAAATAATCATCAAAATACCCTGACGCACTTCGCGTTTTTCGGTAATCTTATCGTATTTTCCAAAAACTCGGGCGCCACCTTCTGGATTTATGTGGAAGAAGCATTCCATTCAATTGTTTTTCTGTAGTGGTATCACTCCGCTTATTTAATTGATTTGTCAATGACGTTCAAGTGATTTTATTCTCTGTCAACTATACGGTTTGAGTAAACTTCCAGGAAAATACAAAACGAAGAGGACACTGCTAAGACATTTGTCGACCACTGAGCTGCAAATATAAGCCTATTATCCCACACTATAGACAATAAAGCTTTATGAACTATCTAAGATGGGAATATGAGGGTGGAACGGTTTCTGGAATTGCCAAAATGGACCAGTCATTTCATTCTGGGGACAGCATAAGACAAACATTATCTGCAATTAGGTGTGGATGTGGATCGATGCTTACAAAGGCAAACTTCAGGGCGGATATATTGGTCGAAACTAGCTTTTAGCTTCGATTTCATTCACAATTTATTCTGAGCAACCTCTAAAAATGCTCATTAGTAGATAATCAACGGGGGTTCTGTTTCAAAAACCACCACGAAACCTGCATTTCCAACGCTCCTTATCACAATTATTACCACCAGGTGGCGCAAACAGAATGTCCCAACTCACATGTCACACTAACATCAACTTCCAACACGATACGGCAACACTGTACACACCACAAAGATTAACGCTACAATTGAGCACACCTGAAAGCTTGTCAAATATGTATGCGCGAAAATTGTAAAAGTGAGGTTACATACATACTTTCAGCCAAAATTTCGAATCATGCAAAATTGTTGTTTTAAGGAATCGTTAAAATTTGAATTACTTTTTCAAAATAATATAAAGAAGAAAACATGAGTACATTACTAGCAATTTTCTAGGAAATTCACTGGTGCAAAAATCAGCGCGATGTCTCGATTAGTTTTTGAGTTATGATTTTTTTTTACTTTTTTAGTGACTGACCAAGTTTGACTCAATTACTCTTCACAATCTTCCCCATCACTATGCACATCTTTTTGGTGATATTTGTAGCAAATTTTCTATAGAATTCACTTGTGCAAAATTCAGCACGATATCTCGATTAGTTTTTGAGTTATGATTTTTTTTTACTTTTTTAGTAACTGACCAAGTTTGACTCAATTACTCTTCACAATCTTCCCCATCACTATGCACATCTTATTGGTGATATTTGTAGCAAATTTTCTATAGAATTCATTTGTGCAAAAATCAGCACGATATCTCGATTAGTTTTTGAGTTATGATTTTTTTTTACTTTTTTAGTGACTATCCAAGTTTGATTCAATTTCTCTTCACAATCTTCCCCATCACTATGCACATCTTATTGGTGATATTTGTAGCAAATTTTCTATAGAATTCATTTGTGCAAAAATCAGCACGATATCTCGATTAGTTTTTGAGTTATGATTTTTTTTTACTTTTTTAGTGACTGTCCAAGTTTGATTCAATTTCTCTTCACAATCTTCCCCATCACTATGCACATCTTATTGGTGATATTTGTAGCAAATTTTCTATAGAATTCACTGGTGCAAAAATCAGCACGATATCTCGATTAGTTTTTGAGTCATGATTTTTTTTTACTTTTTTAGTGACTGTCCAAGTTTGACTCAATTTCTCTTCACAATCTTCCCCATCACTATGCACATCTTATTGGTGATATTTGTAGCAAATTTTCTATAGAATTCACTGGTGCAAAAATCAGCACGATATCTCGATTAGTTTTTGAGTTATGATTTTTTTTTACTTTTTTAGTGACTGTCCAAGTTTGACTCAATTTCTCTTCACAAACTTCCGTTTATTGTCCAAAAACAAAAATCTTTTTCTATTGTAAGTTTGAGAGGTTGTTACTAATTCTAGTGATCAGTAATCACTCCTAATTCTAAGTCCAATGAAAGAATGCCTTCACCATAATCAGGGCAAAAATCTCTGAAATATTCTTATTAGATTCAATGATCAGAAATCACTCCGCACTATAAAGGGCGCTATATATTTCACTTTAATTCTGAGCTACCACGAAACCTACATTTCCGAAGCCTCTTATTACAAAATATCGCCATAAACGTCCGATACGATACGGCAACACTGCTCACATTCAAGCACGTAGTTGACAACATCGTCATCACGTCAATCCACAAGGATCAACGCTACAAACATCCTAAAACCTGTCAAATAGGCGCGGAATCGTAAATTTTGAGTCAGAGTCTTCTAGCAATTGTGCCATTTTTACTGTTAGTTGGATAGTTTACTCTGATACATTATTACTGATGAAACTCCCAATTCAGGACGCAATATGTTATTTACCTTCCTCATCCCTCTACAGATTTCAATAGCCCAAGTGCTTCACCCCAACCCTCACCCACCCTAAGTAGCATCCATTTGCAACGGGGTCTGTGGCAATATAATTATTTTGACCATGAACACTCATCCTTTATAAGCGAGGAGATATATGACACTGTTTGCACAGTGCACAGTATCGAATAGGCAAATAGCTGTTGATGTCCGGTAGAAGTACAAAGGTGTTGTTGACACGCTTTGATTTAAGTGTCGGGGGTGTAGGTAGTTCAACAACCCTGTAGCACAGATTTTTCCCTTATGGGGAATTTACCTTTCAAAATACTCTGCTGTCGCCAATTTGCATTCTTTATCGCTACATGACCGAGGCCGTAACTTTGGCTTCGTTTGGGGCACATTTACATACAGGCATTGTGAAATTTGTTGAACGGCATTTGACTCTTGTGCAAGTATTCATGTTATTGGAAAAGGGAGAAATAAGCCTCGAGAAACCCTCGGCTTCTGCTATAACAGATCGGAGTAGAGCTATCTGTGTGAAGGATGACTGATTCTTATTCAAGGACGGACAGATACAGGATGCGGCAAAACAAATAGTGCAGTTTTGAAGCCAATATCTGCTCTTCAGGTCTAGGGTTGGGAAGATCTTTGATCCAGCTGAGTGGTCCAAAGTGTCGTCAATCCTTAGTAGAGGGTACTGTCCTTCTTTGTCACGCTGGTAAGGCTCAATTTTAGCGCCTTTCTCCATGTTTCTAGTTATCTTGTCGACCTCATTCTTGGCCTAATACTTTTGTAAGAGTCGAGCTCCTTCTGTGTTGATTATGTGCCGCCCAAAGTTCGTCTAGCCTGTTGATCTCTCTTTTTGTCCGTTCTCGAGGTCCTTCGAAGAAGTAGCAAATACCTAATTCCACTTCCACGCTGATGTCCTCCAACTCGCCCACAACGCATCCTCTTTCTCACGAGCGTCTACGTACTCTGTGACCTCAGATGCTGTTGGATAGCCTCTAACAATAATAATAAATAAATAACAGAATGTTGGGCTGTAAATCTCTTCCATTTTCTCTTTGGTCGCTTCCAATATTTCTTCCGGTTTCTCTTGGAAGCCTTCTTGTCCACATGCTCCCCTATCTCACCAGTGATTTTAAAACTATCAATTAGAAAATATTAATGTGATAGGATATGACTTTTATGTTCCCAAATGTATATTCGTAGGGGAATGTTAGCAGCATGTCCACTGCATATTCTCAAAAGATTTACTCTATATGGGATAATTAGGTAACGCAGGTGCAGGGTATATACAAAGGAGAACATATTATCATGTTCAAATTTGAGGCCAATAGTGCATGTTCTGAGAATATTCCAATAGGAACATGTTATGTTCGAAATAACCCGAAAAGCATATACGGCCATATCACGTCCGCCACATAATCCTATTCTTTCTAGAACGAGTAGCGCATGAGCTGAGAATATTCTAACAAGTATATATCATGTTCGAAATGATCCCGGAACATGATATATCATATGAGGAATTGTCATGAAAATGTTCAAAAAGATACAAGATTTATGGTTTTTTCAAGTTTTCCTATATAGGGCGCCAAACTTCGATTTTCATCATTTTCTGGAATCATCAAAACTTTCCAAAAGACATGAGATTTTTGGACGTTTCGAGTTTTCCTCGGGCGCCAAACTTTACTCATCATGAGAAAGATTCGACTTTCGTTTATTAAACATAAAACTTAAGCAATAATTCTTTGGAATGAAGCAAAAATCATTAAAATTTTCCAAAGAACAAAGGATTTGTTGACGTTGCAAGTCTTCCTCGGGCGCCAAACTCTACTTATCATGAGAAAGATTCGATTTTTGTTGATGAATCATAAAACTTCGTCAATTATTCTTTGGAATGAAGTGAAAATCATCAAAATTTTGCAAAAGATGAAAGATTTTTGGACGTTTCAAGTTTTCCTCGGGCGCCAAACTTTGCTTATCATAAGAAAGATTCGATTTTTGTTGATGAATCATAAAACTTTGTTAATCATTCTTTGGAATGAAGCAAATATCATCAAAATTTTCCAAAAGACAAAGGATTTGTTGACGTTGCAAGTTTTTCTCGGGCGCCAAACTTTACTTATCATGAGAAAGATTCGTTTTTTGTTGATGAATCATAAAACTTCGTCAATTATTCTTTGGAATGAAGCGAAAATCATCAAAATTTCGCAAAAGATTAAAGATTTTTGGACGTTTCAAGTTTTCCTCGGGCGCCAAACTTTGCTTATCATAAGAAAGATTCGATTTTTGTTGATGAATCATAAAATTTTGTCAATAATTCTTTGGAATGAAGCAAAAATCACCAAAATTTTCCAAAGAACAAAGGATTTGTTGACGTTGCAAGTATTCCTCGGGCGCCAAACTCTACTTATCATGAGAAAGATTCGATTTTCGTTGATGAATCATAAAACTTCGTCAATTATTCTCTGGAATGAAGCGAAAATCATCAAAATTTCGGAAAAGATAAAAGATTTTTGGACGTATCAAGTTTTCCTCGGGCACCAAACTTTGCTTATCATAAGAAAGATTCGATTTTTGTTGATGAATCATAAAACTTTGTTAATAATTCTTTGGAATGAAGCAAATATCATCAAAATTTTCCAAAAGACAAAGGATTTGTTGACGTTGCTAGTTTTTCTCGGGCGCCAAACTTTACTTATCATGAGAAAGATTCGTTTTTTGTTGATGAATCATAAAACTTCGTCAATTATTCTTTGGAATGAAGCGAAAATCATCAAAATTTCGCAAAAGATTAAAGATTTTTGGACGTTTCAAGTTTTCCTCGGGCGCCAAACTTTGCTTATCATAAGAAAGATTCGATTTTCGTTGATGAATCATAAAACTTTGTTAATAATTCTTTGGAATGAAGCAAAAATCATCAAAATGTTCCAAAAGACAAATGATGTTATAAGTTTTCCTCGGGCGCCAAATTTTACTTATCATGAGAAAGATTCGTTTTTTGTTGAATAATCATTAAACTTCGTCTATTATTTTTCGGAATGAAGCGAAAATCATCAAAATTTTCCAAAAGATAAAAGATTTTTGGACGTCTCAAGTTTAACTCGGGCGCCAAAATTTGCTTATCATGAGAAAGATTCGATTTTCGTTGATGAATCATAAAACTTTGTCAATAATTCTTTGGAATAAAGCAAAAATCATGAAAATTTTCAAAAAGACAATAGATTTATGGACGTTTCAGGTTTTTCTCGGGCTTATCAATACCTTTCCTATCTTTCCCGTGATTCGGGAGCGGTCGTCTCTTCGAAGCATCCTCAGCCTGCAGCTCACTCCTCCGCTTTCCCATGCACCACCTCTTCGTTGTTGACTTTCAGTGTTCCATTCTTGAAATCTGATTGGAAGCCTGGGGAATTCATGATGTACATTCCGATTATGATTCCTTTTTCAATTCCGGATATGGCCAAGCTGTCCACAATTCCAGCACCCAAGCTAGTTCCTTGATGACCCTCCCCACGTTTCCTGTGGTTTGCACAACTCCGATGGGTATGGGTACTGAAACTACCTACCAAGAACCACTTACCAAGGAGAGGATGATAAAATAAATGAAGATAACATCCCCCTATGACCACAAAACAGCAAGGAAATCACAAATCAGATAGTCGACAATGAGATTAAACCATTTCCTTACGTTTTATTCCTCAAGTCGTTGAGGAACTAAGTTACTTTTGATATTCGTTGCAGTTGCATTAGGAAATAAGAATACGCAGTAAAACTACGATTTCATTTGGTTTAACTATGCAAGTTTCGTAAACTTTGTTCATAAGAGATAGCGGAATATTTTTCTGTGCGGAAGAGTTTACAACTTGGCTGTAAAGCAGAACGTAGATAATAAAAATCCTGAGATGAGATTTTATTGAGACACACTGTTCTGGCAAATCGTCAAGCTATTCTTCAAAAAAGTTTTGCGACTTTGTTATTGGCTAGAAGTCACTTCAGCGGGTCTCTTCTCCAAAAAAAGAAAACAGTCCAGGTTCCTGTAACCCCAAATGCAAGTTAATTCAACAACATAAAATTTATTCCATAAATAAAGGGATTTTCAGCCCCAGGAAATGGAATTGTGTGGAATTGAAAATCTAAATAGATTGGTTGAACACGTTGCGATGTGGCTTATGTGTAATAAAATTGAAATAGGATAGTGGGTTTAGTGTTACACTAGTAAGAGCATAAAATGAACACTTTATGTCAGCGAGAATTGCAGTAATATTGTTCCAGGAAAAATACGGACCATATGGTTGTAAAGTGGAAAAGTAATTTGTTTTGGATATTCAGATTTCCAGGGAAGACATCAAAGCTCTTTTACATTGGCCATAACTCTATTATGCATCATCTCTGGTATAAACAGCTTACGCTCCGAAATAGCTCCACTTGATGCAAGATATTCGCCTGCTTTGAACTCTATAATGGATGTGTTTTGTGAAAAACTACCTGAAGAATATTCGTTTTGGACATGGATAGTCAAATATGATGTCCACATGCAGCAGGGAAAGGGAATATTGCATATTTATAACGAACGTAGCGTATCGCAATCCGAGCTTGCCTTATAAACAACGTGCGTGATCGTATGATTGAGATACCGTTTGCATGCTGCGTATACATAACTTACGTAGCGTATCGCAATTCGTTCAAGACCTGTAGTGAAACGTGGTTTATGAAATTGATTTAATACTGGCTGGCGATACGCTACGTTAGTTATGAATATGCGACCGGACCACCTTTTCTTCGCTTGTAGCAACATTTTTCGCTTGATCCTAATGAAATGGATCTTTTCCTTGAAAAAGAGATATTTTTTGTATTTCCATCAACGTCATCATCAAGTGAAACCATCAAAATAAAATGAATTAAAGACTGTCCATTTCCCGTTTCCCTTCTAAATCAGATTTCCAAACCCAGTGAACTTTCGTGCTGATCAATTCTTGATACGGGTAATCTAATGTGTATAGGGAACATAATGGCAGTCTGAGAAATAGCCCAGCTTGCAAAACATTAAAGATACCGATCTATCCATATAACATATGGCTCTAGACGTTTTGATGGTCTGTGCTTTCATAGTTGAGGGTCGCGGGTCGAACCCTTAATGATTCGCAAAGTGTGAGGGGCATGGGATTAGGGTAGTCGGAAGAGAAATAGAAACTGTAGTTAGTCCAGATGGTTATCTCGCCAAGAGAAAATGTTTCCCGAGGGTGAGAAGGCCAAAATGAATCATCGCAACAAGTCTTCTTTCATTCATAAACTCCACCGTCATTAGGCGTCGGCAAATTTGCATTTTATCCAGGCCTTACCTGGAACAGGCTTGAGTTTGCTTACACAAAACCCTTATAAGATATGCGGGTCCAATTTTGTCGGAAAAGTAACTGGGTAATCATCTAACAGGGTTGTTTGACGAATTATTCAAATAATTGGAGGGTTGAGGGTAACAGATACTCTCTACAACCATTTTATTCTTCATGTAGTTATAAACAGCAATTTTTCATACTGACGTTGATAAAGGATTAGCCGCATAGATTTTGTGACGTGAATAATAACCATAATCCATTTGGCAAAAAATAAAGGTGGACCCAACGTGTCAGAAAAAATGTAAGATCGTTATCGGGTTATTTTTCGAAGAAACTCAATTTGTAAGGGGCTATTTGAAATTTGGGCCATGCTCGGAGAAAATAAAAATGCAAATCGGAAAACGGCCGACGGTTTTCCAGGAAAATATTTTTTTGAATAATATTGTGAATTTGTAGGTAATGGGAAAGACATTAGATTTGAAATGGTTTGTCTTTTTAGACCGTCCCAAATAGCTACTACTTGTGTGATACTTTATAATAACGTCAAAATAATCGAAACTTAGAAGCAAAATTCCTCAGACATTTCTAGAAAAACCCTGTATATTTGTTTGGTGATATTGATGGTAAATTCAATGCAGAATCGTTCAGTGAAAATAGCAATGCTCTATTTTTTCTAGTTACCGAGTTTTTTCTGAGTTTTTGACCTCTGTCAACTTTGAAGCAATAATCCTCAGTAATTTTCAAATACACCCCGTACATTTTTTTGGTGATATTGATAGCAAATTCAATGCCGGATAGATTGGTGAAAACAACAAAGCTTTATCTTTTTTAGTTACCGAGTTTCTTCGTAAAAAGTGTAAAATTTTTGACCTCCGTAAACTTTGATGCAAAAAAAAATCCTCATTACACTGTTTTTTTTGTGAAGATTTTTATAGAAAATTCAATGCAAAAGTGTCAATTTTGACCTTTGTTAATTTTTCAAACACCTTTCCTTTAAAAAAAAACATAGAAAAACACACATGGTCAGAATAATTGAAAAATATCCCCACAAAGTTGGCCATCATGATTTTTAATAATTCTGAATCTGCTCTTTTGAAAAATCAGATCTCCAAAAATAAACGAGATATGGTTCAGTAAATTTTTCATACAATTTTCTATAGAAAATGCCCGAAAACATATACACTGATCGGCAGAATAATTGAGAAAAATGCCCTCAAATCAGAGCATGATTTTTAATGATTCTGAATCTGTCCATCCATAAAAATACATATCTCCAAAAGTAAACGAGGTATTGTTCTGATTTTTGCTCCAGTAAATTTTTCAGACAGTTTTACATGGAGAAACATATACACTGATGAGCAGAATAATTGAGAAAAAAGCCCTCGAATCAGAGTGTCATGATTCGGAATTCGCCCATAAAAAAATCAATATCTCCAAAAGTTAACGGGATATGACTTTCATTTTTGCACCACAGTCAATTCTTCATACAATTTCAATAAAAAATCATGGAAAAACATATACACTGATTGGCAGAATAACTGAAAAAAATGATCTTAAAGCTGAGCCTTATGATTTTTTATTATTCTTAATGTGCCCATAAAAAAATACAAACCTCAAAAACTAAACAAGATATGGTGCTGATTTTTGCACCAGTGAATTTCTCATACAATTTTCTATAAGAAACCTTGGAAAAACATATACACTGATTGGCAGAATAATTGAGAAAAATTTCCTTAAAGCTGAGCTTCAATAATCTTGAATCTGCCCTTATAAAAATTCATATCTCCAAAAGTAAATGAGGTATGGCTCTAATTTTTGCACCGGTGGATTTTTCAAACAATGTCTAGAATAACCTTGAAAATGAGGTGTCACTCGTATTTATGATTTCAAGCTTCCTCCTGCTTCTAGAGAAGGTAGAAGGAGAAGGTAATGAGGTTGCTACAACACATAACAAGTGACAGATCGTTTTCGAAGTTTTCTGGGTCAATGAATTCGATTATGATGTTATTTGTGTGATAATTGTAAAAAAAACAATGTGTCAATAAAGGGAAACCTTATGACGCATTAAAACACGCGCCACGCAGCCCGGAAAGCAGCAAGTCAAGTAGCCCGGCACGGAGAGACACAGCTGGGAAAGCAAGCACCACAAACGTTAATATTTTGTCGACTATCACTTTTCAAAAAAACAACAAACAATATTAATGAAAAAATAAGGGGAAATAAAAATAGGTAATACAGATTAAATAATAAAAGGAAAATGAATATTGAATTGAAAGTAGGAAACAAAAATTACATCATGCACGACCAAACTGCAGTGCGACAGTCAAGATTTGACCATTAATTTGTATGGACATATTTTCTATGACAATTTCATAAAAAATAAATTAAACAAAATGGCAGTTGTGGATTTATGTGAGCCATCTTCAGACACTACAAGCGTAATGACTCCCAGTAAACGATAGTCATTAGCCATCCTGCTTCAGTAATAATTACCTGCACGTCATGGTATTATTAATTTTTGCACATATTCTCTTCCAAATAATTATACGTGTCTGGTTCGAACTTGCACCCATTGATTTTGAACGGCTGATGGATAATTTTAATAAATAAGCCAGACATTGGGACATCATAGCATTCTTTTCTTTCAAATATTGAAGAGATAATGAACATTTCATATTTAATGTGATGTTCGACTTGAAGGAACGTTGGTGTACGGGTAGCTATAGATCGGTAAATAATCCTCCATTATTCCTGACCCCAATTTAAAAACCGATGACTTACTCTATTTATCGCTAATGCTATTAGAAAATTCAATTACCGTGTCGGGATTTCAAATGTCGCTGACTATGCCATATTTTTGCGGATTTGAATTGGTAATGTACCAATATTTACCATTAGGATTTATGGATTGTCTAGTTTCGTTACGCTTGTGAAGCAATTTTAGTGGGCGATTGTAGTATTTAAATTTTTTCACTTCAGGCTTCAAATAGGCTTATGAATATTGGTAGTTAGATTGAGTTTTATAGCACAATTCGTACTATATTTACCTGGTATACAGGGTGTCCCAGCAAGGGTGGCCACGAGAAAATGCTGGAAAATATTTTTAACTTCGAAATTTTGCCGCTAGGGGGCGCAATCAAAGCTTAAATATTAAAATTCGAAATTTCTCCGGAAATTCTCAGATTGAGGTATATCTTTATCAACATGGTTAGAAAACCTAGACAATTTCACGTCTTTTTGGTACAGGGCTCATTGGCGTACCGATCTTCGTGTGAGTAGGGGAAGGTAGTGAAAGTGTAATTGTTCAAGTGGCTGTAACTTATAAACGACTTGTCCGATTTTGTTGCGTATAGGCTTGTTTGGAAGATAAATGTGAGTACTTTCGTATATCGTATCCAGTGATGCGTGATTGTCTCCAGAAAAGTTGCTAGAAGGCGTAATTTGAATTAAAAACTGTTATTTTCGTTTCACCTCAAAAATTTAAATGGTACGGTATAATTCTGATAATAATAACTAGTCCAAATTATGTAAAATTTAATGTTTTAAGGTTTTTAAGGTTTTTTTTTTAAGGTTTTTTCTTGTAAATTTAATCTTCATTTCGATTCTGTTATCAGAATTATACCGTACCATTTAAATTTTTCCGGTGAAACGAAAATAACAGTTTTTAATTCAAATTACGCCTTCTAGCAACTTTTCTGGAGACAATCACGCATCACTGGATACGATATACGAAAGTACTCACATTTATCTTCCAAACAAGCCTATACGCAACAAAATCGGACAAGTCGTTTATAAGTTACAGCCACTTGAACAATTACACTTTCACTACCTTCCCCTACTCACACGAAGATCGGTACGCCAATGAGCCCTGTACCAAAAAGACGTGAAATTGTCTAGGTTTTCTAACCATGTTGATAAAGATATACCTCAATCTGAGAATTTCCGGAGAAATTTCGAATTTTAATATTTAAGCTTTGATTGCGCCCCCTAGCGGCAAAATTTCGAAGTTAAAAATATTTTCCAGCATTTTCTCGTGGCCCCTTAAGTGGTAATTTTTTTTTTCCTGAACTTTTAGGTCCAGTAGTTTCTGAGATATGGCCGGTGGCCACCCTTGCTGGGACACCCTGTATATCAAGTGGTATACAGGTGTGGTTTAATGGAAAATTTTATGCTGAATCGACTGGTGAAATCAGCGAAATTCTATCACTTTTGGTTTTTGAGTTATGATTTTGTTTTCAGAAACAGTGTTAAATTTTTGGGATTTGTGAAAAATTTGACGCTAAATCTATTGAGTAAAAGAGTGAAGCTCTATATCTCTCTTGGATTTTGAGTTGTGCATTTTTTATAAAAGTGTTGAAATTTTGTTTTGTCTAAAGTTTGAATTCTCTTAATTTTTTTTTGGAACACCAGGTTAATTTTTTTGGTGGTTCTAGTTGAAAATTTGATGATAAATCGACTGGTGGAATCAGCGAAATTCTATCCCTTTTGGTTTTGGAGTTGAATGAATGAATTTCTTTCAGAAACAGTGTCAGATTTTTCTTGTTTCAAGTCTGTTTCAACTTCTTTGAGACACCATGTATATAACTAAAAAAAGTTTTTTCTGTGAAAAATTTGACGCTGAATCTAGTGGTGAAACCAGCGAAGCTCTATCTCTTTTGTTTTTTGAGTTATGCATTTTTTTACAAGTGTTAAATTTTTATTGTTCAAACTTTCACTCAACTTTTCTGCTATTTTCCCTGAGACATCATATTTTTTTGGTTATTTCAATGGAAAATTTGATGCTGAATCAACTGGTAAAATCAGCGAGGCTCTATCTCTGTTGGTTTTTGAGTTATGCATTATTTTCACGTGAATGTCAAGTTTTGCTCTCTAATCAAGGTCTATTGAAAGTCATTGACAAATTACAATTTGACCTATCAGTTCCATCAAACAATAAACAACAAAAAATATATTCACACTTTTTGTAGAGAATTTTAAAATCTATCAACGCTTGGGCTCCAAAATAACACAGCACAATTGAAAAATCATCCAACAAATCACCGTCACCAGCCGTCGATCTGCTCCTATCAGAAATCGCCCATTAAGAATGATTAATGTCAATTATTATTGCAATGTACTTGATTTTTTTTTCTTCAATCATTAAATACGATTTATTTTAATCATTATTAGAAATCCAAAAGCGAATGGAATGAGATTCCAAGTGAAACGCTAAAAAAACAGATAATCTGTTGTTACATCAAATCATTGGAAAGCTCTTTCTAACTACTCGTGGCTGTAGAGAAATTTGTCCAGCCGGTTGTTATTGTTGGTGCCACAAAGAGACAAAAACTATCCTAATAATAATATAATGAAGATGTAATCATAAACAAATAAACATAACCCAACTTTAAATGTCAAGTCCGCTTTACAACAGCATTACGTTCGGGTGGACTTCTTATCAAGTAGCTTAAGCTGCTGGGACCCAAGATCAGTATACAAGAGGTTGCCTCACTTCGCCTGAGGTAAAGACGGAAGGGGGGAAATATGACGTCATTTGTGTATAGCGGTCTGATACAGTCCGCGTTCTGACATTTGAGTGTCATTCCTGTCATGCAATTGAATCGGACTGCATCATGTCGTGTCATGTGTCATTCGATTGATTGATAAAACGTTGAATTTCTTGCTAATTTTATCATTTCAATCGGAATAAAATATTAATAGAGGTGTAAAATTATCTTTTGGGACATTATTATTGTATATTATTGGTCAAGGAAGTGAAAATACTGTTCCAAATGTGAGTATTTTCTATATGTATATTCAAAACATCAACCCTCGGATTTCCACAACTTTTTAACTATTATTTTATATTTGTCCTGCCTAAATATACTGAGAAATCTACTTTTGAAATATAATGAAAGCTAAATTTAGGAAGAATAGAATAAACAGTTGAACACATGTACACAAACTCTATGATGATCATTTCTGGACACACCTACCTTTAAAACACTATATTTGATAGACAAATCCAAGGATAAGACACTTATAAACAGTTTTCAAAACGTAAATGGATGATTTCACAAAAGAAGAACCATCGACAGCAAAAAATCTCTCGTCCACCTGGAAATAAATAGTGAGTTTATGATATTGATAAATGACATTCTTGATTTTATGATGGAATGGTTCGAGAAATGGCCGCAGTGGCGCAACAGTAGACACAAATGACGTCATGACCGTAAAAGTGAGGCAACCTCTTATATATAAACCTTGGCTGGGACCGCCTGAATGTAGCCATCGCAACGCCATGTCAACCAATCCGACCAATCAGAGATTGCGAGAATGATACCTTCTCTCTTCCTCATTAGATGCACGTATAATGCTATCTTTTTTACGGACAAACATACTTTCCCTTTTATAAATGTATAGATAGTTGAAGATGGTCCATTTTCTCTAAGAGGGCCTCTTATAAATTGAATAAGGAACAATGCTCAATTTTTAAAATATATCAATTTTTGGGGATTTTAAAAGCAAAGTATATTTTAAAATAATTGGCTTAAAAGTCTGTCGGGCGTCCGCGCATCTTTACGGATGTTCATTGTCCAATGTCCGGTATAGTCCGGAATAGCTTTTCATTTAGAGCTATTTTTTGCAAAAGAAAAAAAACGAACTCTACAGTTTTGCAATCCATATTATAAATAAAACATGGTACAGAGACGAGTCTGTTATTATCACTTTATAAATCATTTTACATAAGTATTTTCTTTCAATTCGAAATTCGCTTTTAATTGAAAAATTTTGTAGCTCATGATCGTTTCGTATTCAAATGATGTATAGAACACGGTCTGCCGACTTTCCTTTGCAACAAAAAACAAGTTTACTTCAAACATTTTCATGTAAATGGCTCTTGGAAATTAAATTTATTTCTTTTGACTCAGTCCACACGAAAATAAGATCACATAAATCCATCTATATTCCCATTGAAACTGTGTACTCGGCACAGATTCGTAAACTTTCTTTTCACTCCGATTCGCAAAGTGACTATCTGCAAGTTAAAAGGCAGACTCTGATAAATGGATCTTCATTGAAGGGAATTATTAATCAAGCGACTTTGAATGAATCGAGTTTCCAATCTATTATTAGAATAGTGCAATTAATTTCATTCAGTTTCTAATTTTATCTTCTTTTCCAGGTGAGTTTCTGCCTCTGTTGGTAAGTTTATATCTGGCCAGCACCGGAATGAAAAGTCGTTAAATCCCGCAATTTCCTTTGTTTGTCTTGAATCCGCATTTAATATTTTAATCCACTTCCTATCGTTTTACGACTGCTTGATGGTCGGTATAAAGCCGAAGCGATCATATTTCAAAGGTTTATCCACTGCTCAATTTCGATAAAATATCGTGCATTTATGCCCTGGTGGCCATTTATTTTTATTGCATAAACACTGCAATGCTGACATAAGCAAGCACAACGTAAATGTTTATATTCCCAGAAGGTGTTCAGTTTTGCCAAATTGACAGAAACCAGGGAGGAAATCGTTAATAAAGTCGTTGTTTGTGTTTGCCCGATAGTCTGTTTACGTGACCCTAATTCTATTGAAAATTTCTATTAGCTGATCCGGAGTCTTGATCGGATTATAATTTTAGCGTTACATGTTTGAGGTGGTTTGATTGAAATTGACTTCGTGATTGGTGTGTGGTTGGCCGTCCGTCAGTCTAGTTGAGTTTCATAGTTTCTAAAAGAAAAACATTTATTGGATATATCGCTTCATTGACATTTGATGAAACTTTAAGAACGAACTGATGGCACATTAACTTTACTTGCATTTTTTCAAATAAATCAGGCAACAGTGTCTTAAGTTTAAAAACTCAGGACTGGTGGATAGTTTCGTTAAAAAAAAAATGACAAAGTGATATCAGTAAATTGTGACTCTGAAAAATAAAGACAACCTAAAAAGAGAATTTGAATGTTTTGCTCTTTCCTCTCCTCACTCAATTGGATTTGGTGGAGTTGGAATGATCAACAAACCCTTATTTTGGTTTTTTATACAGGGTGTTAACTAATTGCGTACATTTAATTTAAGGTCATATTCATGAAAAAAGTCCATAATATAAACATGGATCCTGAAGTGCATTGTTTAAAACATAAAGGGTGTTTAATTATTTTGAAAAATGTAAATTGTACGCCACTGACTTTATTGTAATTTTTATTTTTTTCTTGAATGATGCTTCCTTTTAATTTTTTTTTCGTATTTGGCCTTCTTTAACTTATTTTCACTTATAATCTCCCTGAGCTCGAATTATTTCCGGAAATTTTGTCGAGAAGCGAATTTTCTTGAAAAATTCGCAACGAGAACAATTTTCCGGATTTTTAATTCGAGCTCGCGGGAGATTCGGCAAGAAAATTTCATGCCAAATCATTTATCAAAAATATTTGTCAGTGTTTTTAACAGCTGTCAAAGCAGTAAGCACTCGCGGCTGGATGTAGCTCCCATGCACCAACCACAGTGTTGCCGTTTGCCTTATCTCTGTCTGTGAAAGTTGGGTTGGGTTGGGATTGTTAGGGAGAGTGGGGACGGCAACACTGTAATCATATGGGAGCTACATCCAGATGCAAAGGCAGGGAGATTTCCACTTATTAATCTTTCAGTCACGTGATTATGAGTAGGGTGATTTCCGATAAAATTAGGTCGTTGCCATAGCAACATGTTAAAATGCAAGCCTACGATTGGTTAGAATTGACTGGTATGAAATTTTCACTTATAATCTCCCCGGAGCTCGAATTATTTCCGGAAATTTTGTCAAGTTGCAATTTTCTTGAAAAATTCGCAACGAGAACAAATTTCCGGATTATTAATTCGAGCTCTAGGGAGATTCGGCAAGAAAATTTCATGCCAAGACTATTTGAGAAGATTTAATAGTAGCGGCTGGACTCACCTCGCATTTAGTGGAAGAAACCAACGGCTCCTTACTCTAATCGCCATCGAGGAAGAAAGAAGGGAATCAGGATTTTATAAAACATTTGGAAGTTATAACCAATCTTGTCCATAATTGATAACATTGCAACTTTGTATTGGAAGTTGAAAATAAATCATTTATCAAAAATATTTGTCATTGTTTTTAACAGCTGTCAACCACTCGCGGCTGGATGTAGCTCCCATGCACCAACCACAGTGTTGCCGTTTGCCTTATCTCTGTCTGTGAAAGTTGGGTTGGGTTGGGATTGTTAGGGAGAGTGGGGACGGCAACACTGTAATCATATGGGAGCTACATCCAGTACATCCAGATGCGTAAAGCCAAAGCCAGGGAAATTTCCACTTATTAATCTTTCAGTCACGTGATTATGAGCAAGAAAATTTCCGATAAAATTAGGTCGTTGCCATAGCAACATAACAAAATGCAAGCCTATGATTGGTTAGAAAGTTAGAATTGACTGGTAGGAAATTTTCAAAATAATTTTCCCGTTTAAAAAAAAATCCAAAAGGCAAAAAAGTTGTATTTTTGGATGTTTCATTAAAGAAAAAAATAAATATAACAACGTGGTCACTGGCGTACATTCAACCAAAATGTACGGGTACCGTCCTGAAGGGCATCTCTTTAAAATGTTTACCTAGCTAGGACGGCAGTGGGCTTTTATTATTAAAAATAAATCTGCCAAATTTCAAAGAAATCGGTTCAAGGATATATGTAACATTTTTATAAACCGCGATTTCTCAAAAAAAGTTCAACATCCTGAATATTGAAAACAATGCTCTTCCGGCTATCAAAAAGTCGGTAAACCAATGCCCAAAACTGAGTTTTTAATAAAAAAAAACTTATAACGAAAACTGACTGGAACACTTATTTTTCACTCATCCAGCTAGAAAAAGCGAGTGCGCATACATATCGATGAGGAGTCTGTCGATATCGACGACTTTGAAAAACGTTTATCTCCCAAGAAGGAGTTGACGGATTGAGCTGCAATTTTTTTTGTTTGGAAGGAAATTATATGTGTTTTAACAGTACGTACTGCCTGCTACAAAAAAATCGGTAATTATGCTCAAAACTTGGTTTTTATGAAAACGTATAATGAAAACTGACTGAGAGCGTTTGAAAATGATCATCTCCCAAGAAGGAGTCGACGGATTGAGCTGCAATTTTTTTTGATTGAAAGGAGATTTAATGTTTTGTCACATTACCTACTGCCTTCTACGAAAAAGTCAGTGATTATGCTTAAAACTTAGTTTGTATGGAAACGTATAACGAAAACTGACTGGGATACTCAATATTCACTCATCCAGCTAGAAAAAGCGAGTGCGCATACATATCGATGAGGAGTTTGTCGATATCGACGACGTTCAAAAACGATTATCTCCCAAGAAGGAGTGGACTGATTGAGCTGCATTTTTTTTTGTATGAAAGGAAATCTGATGTTTTGTCACAGTACTCACTGCCTGCTACAAACAAATCAATAATTATGCTAAAAACTTAGTTTTTATGAAAACGTTAAATGAAAACTGACTGGGATACTTGATATTCGCTTATTTAGCTAAAAAGAGTGAGTGCGCATACATATCGATGGGGAGTTTGTCGATATCGACGACGTTCAAAAACGATTATCTCCCTAGAAAGAGTTGACGGATTGAGCTGCCATTTTTTTTGTTTTAAAGAAAATTTAATGTTTTTCACAGTACGTACTGCCTGCTACAGAAAAGTACATAATTATGCTCAAAACTTGGTTTTTATGGAATCGTATAACGAAAACCGACTGGGATACTCAATATTCACTCATCTAGCTAGAAAAAGCGAGTGCGCATACATATCGATGAGGAGTATGTCGATATCGACGACGTTCAAAAACGATTATCTCCCAAGAAGGAGTTGACGAATTGAGCTGCATTTTTTTTTGTTTGAAAGGAGATTTAATGTTTTGTCAGAGTACTCACTGCCACCTTATTCTTCACCTAAAAGTCAGAAACTTTGTTCAAAACCTAGTTTTCATGAAAATGTATAACGAAAACTGACTGGGATACTTAATATTTGCTCATTTAGGTAAAAAGAACGAATGTGCATACTTATCGATGAGGAGTTTGTCGATATCGACGACGTTCAAAAACGATTATCTCTCAAGAAGGAGTGGACTGATTGAGCTGCATTTTTTTTTGTATGAAAGGAAATCTGATGTTTTGTCACAGTACTCACTGCCTGCTACAAACAAATCAATAATTATGCTAAAAACTTAGTTTTTATGAAAACGTTAAATGAAAACTGACTGGGATACTTGATATTCGCTTATTTAGCTAAAAAGAGTGAGTGCGCATACATATCGATGGGGAGTTTGTCGATATCGACGACGTTCAAAAACGATTATCTCCCAAGAAAGAGTTGACGGATTGAGCTGCCATTTTTTTTGTTGTAAAGAAAATTTAATGTGTTTTCACAGTACGTACTGCCTGCTACAGAAAAGTCCGTAATTATGCTCAAAACTTGGTTTTTATGGAATCGTATAACGAAAACCGACTGGGATACTCAATATTCACTCATCTAGCTAGAAAAAGCGAGTGCGCATACATATCGATGAGGAGTATATCGATATCGACGACGTTCAAAAACGATTATCTCCCAAGAAGGAGTTGACGAATTGAGCTGCATTTTTTTTTGTTTGAAAGGAGATTTAATGTTTTGTCAGAGTACTCACTGCCTGCTACCTAAAAGTCAGAAACTTTGTTCAAAACCTAGTTTTCATGAAAATGTATAACGAAAACTGACTGGGATACTTAATATTTGCTCATTTAGGTAAAAAGAACGAATGCGCATACTTATCGATGAGGAGTTTGTCGATATCGACGACGTTCAGAAACGATTATCTCTCACGAAGGAGCTGACGGATTGAGTTGCCATTTTTTTGTTTCAAATGAGATTTGATGTTTTGTCACAGTACCTACTGCTTGCTACCAAAAAAATCGGTAATTATGCTCAAAACTTGGTTTTTATCAAAATGTGAAATGACAACTGACTGGGATACTCAATATTCGTCTATTTAGCTAAAAAGAGCGAGTGCGCATAAATTTGGGTAGGTATTTTTATTATTATTTTTTAATAAAAACCAAACGACAACGTAAATTTTAAAATAAATCAGTACCTTTTTCATTTTCAAAAGTAAGTTCAACAAAAGATTTTAAAGAGAATAAATCTAAAAAAAAATCAGCGCGCCCCACTCACCGACATTAATCGATTCCTATCGTTTCTCCTGCTAGTTATGACAAACTTGAAGTTAATATCTTTTTCCTTACGATCTGTACAGGAATTATATACTTCTTTGTGATCTATAGACCTTCATCCTTCATTAAAAAAAAATCCTGCAGTCTTGGTCAGAAGCACTTTGACTATTATTTCTTAACGTTGAGGGTCAGATAATAACAAAAACCTAACGTGAATTGTTCAAACCATAAAACATAATCCTCCTCCATTTGGCTCCTGAATAACGAACTGAACCCATGAATAAACACCCACTGTTACCCTAATAAGATCATTATCCCAAACTAGCGTTTTAGCACCGGTTCCAGCTCATTAGTCGGCAAACGAAGCTCCAAAAGAAAATCCATTTTTCCCAGTTTCATTATAAAATCCAAGAAGTTCTAATTTAGTTTGCGAAGAACATAATTCCTTATATTCCTGCAACGTAATTTCCACCTCGAGTCTAGTTGGAGGCGTACTATGCCATGCACTAGAGGCAAGACCTGCCAAATGAGCAACGTAGTTTCAAGTTCACAAGGTGCATAGAATAAATATTATTCTGCTGAGGAGTTTAAGTTATGTTTTGGTAATTGGGATGAAGGGTCAACGTATGAAAACATAGCACGTTTCGTTATAGTCTATTTTAAATGAGTCGAATACGTGACCCTCTTGGTTTTTATTGTTTCCCAGGCTTGTTATATGGCAACCTGCTGTGTTGTTATACAGGGTGTAACAGTATGACTGTCTCGAACTATGATGTTACATATTGTGTAAGTACCTACGTAACTCATTTTCAATCTTCTGGAGTTGCACCATTTTCCTTTCCTTCACAAACCCGCGCCGTTTCCGTCCTCTACCACATAAATCAAGGGGGTGGCGCCCGAGAATTTATTCTTTTTAATCGTGACATTTTTTGTTATAAAAAACACCACTTCAAAATAAAAAAAAATGTCATCACCTTATTCCTCACTTAGAGTCACCGTGTAGGTTCATGGGAACCTGTCTTAGGTTTTGAAGGAAGCAAATAATTCTTGATTTTATTACGCCCGCAGACCGTATTGTCGCATTTGGTAGCAGACGAGATGATCGTAAAGATTACTGCCAGTCGTAGATTTCATCACTAATAAAAGTATTGAAATAACGTATTGCCCGGTTGAGTTGTGAGTTAGTTAATGTCATGTTGCTGAAATTAATAAGGCTATAAAAAGAGCTGTGGAGCTTGGATCCTGCAAGTTGTAAATCTTCTACAATCTAACAATGTTGTTTGGTGTTCATTGTTGTTTTATTTCTGAATTCTAGTGAAATTTTGTGAGGTTGAATTCGGACCCTCAAATGAAAGGGTTGGACACAAGTTTATCCTCAAAACCTCTTTTTTTATATCCTTTAAGTGTCTTCAACAGACTGAAAAATAGCTAATTTTTGTATTTTTCTGTATTTATTTTTTTGTAATTTCACTTTTCCGGTTGTTTTTAGGTGATTTTTGTATATTTTTCGTCGTTGTTTCTTCATTTTTCTCCTCTCTTGCAGCATCGATTTACTTTTTTTTCAAATTTGGTGTATCTTTTTTCATTATTTTGTGTTTTTCTTCTTTTTGTGAATAGTTTTTCGTTCCTCTTTGTCAATTTTGTCATGTCACTATATTTTTTCCACTATTAAATAGCGTTAATTGATCCTTTTTTTCGTTTATTGATAGTACTTTTTCTTTTTATTTAGTGTAAATTTATTCGATTTGCGTTTAATTGTTTTTTCTAAATTAATTTTTGAGTGAATATTCATATTTGTCCAGTGTGTTTTTTTTTCATATTTCATAACTTTGAAGTATTTTTTTGTCGTTTTGGGTAATTTCTTCAACTGAATCAATTACTCTTCAATGCCCATTTTTTTATAATCATATTCGGTTTGATCCGTTATTTTTAATTTTTCATTTGAATTTAATGAATTTGATTTTCCAGCATTTTTTCAACCTTTTCAAATTTTTTAAAACCTCATAATTATTTACTGGATCGACCGATTTGGATGAATCATTTTGTTGTTCCCAAATTTTTTTAAGCAGTATAACTTTCTTTCTAATGGATTGCTTGCGTCAGTTTGTAGGGAATTTGATCTACTTTGTTAATGAATTTGAGTGATTTTTTATTATTACCAAATTTGTCAACATCAAAAATGTTCGACTTTTTAACATTTTCCCACGCATTTAAATAGTAGAACTTTTTACTGGATTGACCGATTTTGATGATTCTTGCGTCATTTTTCAGGGAATTTGATCCACTTTTCCATGATTTTTTTGTAATTTTTTATTTTCAGAAAATTTGTCAAAATCCAAAATATTCGACTTTTCAACATGTTCCCGTTTTTTTTAAACAGTATAACTTTTTAATGGATTGACCGATTTTGATGAACATGACATCGTTTTGAAGGGGATTTGAACTTTCTTCTTGTTGGATTTGTGTGATTTTTTCATTTGTAAAAAATTTGATAAAATCACAAATATTCGAGTTTTCAACATTTTTCTTTTTTTTTTTGAACAGTATAATTTTTTTCTGGTTTGACCGATTGTGATGAGTCTTGCATCGTTTTGTAGGGAATTTGTTATTTTTTCTTCATGAAGTTTTGTGATTTTTTATTTAATAAAATTTGACAAAAACCAAAATTTTCGACTCATCAATTTTTTTTTCAAAACATAACTTTTTACTGAATTGACCGATTTTGATGAATCTTAAGTCATTTTGCAGGAAATTCTTTTTTAAATCAACTTAGAATACTTACAGGCTTCAACTGTTCATTAGGCAAATCAGCAAATCGATTTTTAATATATTCATCCTTCAGTTTGATATTATCAGCAACACATCTTTGAAAAACACATCGACCTGAAATCAAGTTCATATTTGGCATCCACAACTCACATCTCAGCAAAGCTCAGGAAAAAATGGGAATAAAAAAATTACCATCCCGATCCTTCTCCTTTTTGCACACATTATTCCCCCCCAAAAAAATTCTGTATTCATGTCCAATAAATTAACCGAATATCTTCCATCCTGTGTTCTTCGGCTTCTCCATAATTGATCAAATCCAATGATTGCGCCAAACCTAATTAACGCGCTCTGCTTAATATTCCTCACTTTGAACAAAACAGGGGTCTGTTTTACAGTTTTATGTTAATTAGCCAATATCCTCTCTCCATTCTTCCCAATCGCACGTCCGCCCATCTCGTTCTATGCCCGTGGAAGACTAATTGAATTTTTTCCATTAATCACGGCCTGTCATTGGTGCCTTAGCACCACGTCATGTCAAATTATAATCGTTGCCGGAGATTTGAAAAAAGAATGTTTTGGCATGGATGTATAAAAGGAAAAACGCGCCGCGACTAAATTAGTTCTAAAAGATAGATTAAATGGGTTTTTGTACTGGGGAACGTGTCGTGTGAAGTGTCTTGATAAATTGCCTTAATAAAGGTCGTATTTTTTGCGGACTTTATAGTCTGAACCTAATTTAAAATGACTTGCTGGTTTCGCTGCATTATTCAGGGTTCTTGAATTTTAAACAAGCGGGGGCTACTTGAGATCTGGATTTATGGCTCAAATTTTTAATTTCATGAATATATTACTGAAGTGAAGTGTAATAATAGTCTGTTATAGAATGATGAATCATAACACGAATTCACAAGAAGTTACATCAGTTTTCTGAAGCTTAAATTTTTCAAATCTTTCAACCCCATCAATATGTTTTGATCATTCGGATTTTCAGTTTTTTTTTATTTTATTTTCCCTAAAATTTTTTACTAGGCGTCAATTACTTATAAATATCGTTTTTCTGATGGAAAATCGCTTGGAAAATTCGATGGTGAAAGAAAAACAGTTTTATCTCTTGTATACAGTGTGTCCAGAATAAAATGATGTACATGGGACTATACGAGGATATTGGAAACGGTAAAAGATACGACGTTGCTTAAATGGAAGAAAAGTTGCGTATTTGTATGCTCAAAAATATTCTACCTTTGTTTCATTTTGAATCGATTTCGTTATGTTCATACAGGGTGAAAAAAGAAAAGGTTCATTTTGAAAAAAACACAATATTTTGCTTGTTATAAAACCCAACACTTTCAAATTTCCAGGATATAGGTAAGAGGATACGACGATTCTAAAACGGCGTCAAAAAAATTCTAGACCTACTATGTTGCGTCCAGACAAAGTCAAGTCTGTTTTTTTTATGGAAGTCATATTTTTGGAAATTATTTTCAATACGGACCATGAAAATGGAGAAGTTCAATATGGCCTCCATAAGAAAAACTAAAGTTGGCCTCGGCCGGACGCAACATCGTGGGCCTACAACATTTTTTGATGCCGTTTTTAGAATCGTCATTTCCTCTTACCCATATCCTGTAAATTTGAAAATATTGGCTTTTATAATAAGCAAAATTTTGTAGTTTTTCGAATATGGACATTTTCTTTTTCACCCTGTATCTACATCACGGTATCGATTCAAAATAAAACAAAAGTAGATTATTTTTGGGCATACAAATACGCAACTTTTCTTCCATTCAAGCGACGCCGTATCTCTTACCGTTTCCAATATTCCCATGTACATCATTTTATTCTAGACACACTGTATAGTTCCAGATTTATGATTTTTTTTTATGAAAATTTCCTACCAGTCAATTCTAACCAATCATAGGCTTGCATTTTAACATGTTGCTATGGCAACGACCTAATTTTATCGGAAATCACCCTACTCATAATCACGTCACTGAAAGATTAATAAGTGGAAATCTCCTTGGCTTTGCATCTGAATGTAGCTCCCATATGATTACAGTGTTGCCGTCCCCACTCTCCCTAACAATCCCAACCCAACCCAACTGTGGTTGGTGCATGGGAGCTACATCCAGCCGCTACTATCAAATCTTCTCAAATAGTTATGGCATAAAATTTTCTTGCCGAATCTCCCGCGAGCTCGAATTAAAAATCCGGAAGCTTGTTCTCGTTGCGAATTTTGCAACCCGACAAAATTTCCGGAAATAATTCGAGCTCTAGAGAGATTATAAGTGACAATCTGTGATGATTTCAATATTTATTTTTGATAGTTTTTCTTGAAATTTTCTCAAATTTTGTTGAACTTTTTTTGGTTGATTCTGATGAAGAATTTTCTGGAAATTTTCCAGACAACTCTGGTGAAAGAATAACAATTCTATCTTTTATACATAGATACCAAGTAAACCTTTAGATATTTGAACAATTTTGGATATTTTCAAGTAAAACTTTGTCAGAAGTGTCTTTATAGAATATATTTTGATAGAAAATATCTCAAATTTGTCAAAAATCAATAGTTTGGATATACAAGGTGAATTATGCATACGTGTCCAATTTTCACTTATAATCTCCCCGGAGCTCGAATTATTTCCGGAAATTTTGTCGAGTTGCGAATTTTCTTGAAAAATTCGCAACAAGAACAAATTTCCGGATTATTAATAATTCGAGCTCTAGGGAGATTCGGCAGGAAAATTTCATGCCAAACCTATTTGAGAAGATTTAATAGTAGCGGCTGGACTCACCTCGCATTTAGTGGAAGAAACCAACGGCACCTTACTCTACTCGGCATTTAAGGAAGAAAGAAGGGAATCAGGATTTTATAAAACATTTGGAAGTTATAACCAATCTTGTCCATAATTGATAACATTGCAACTTTGTATTGGAAGTTGAAAATAAATCATTTATCAAAAATATTTGTCTTTAACAGCTGTCAAGCACTCGCGGCTGGATGTAGCTCCCATGCACCAACCACAGTGTTGCCGTTTGCCTTATCTCTGTCTGTGAAAGTTGGGTTGGGTTGGGATTGTTAGGGAGAGTGGGGACGGCAACACTGTAATCATATGGGAGCTACATCCAGTACATCCAGATGCGCAAAGCCAAAGCCAGGGAAATTTCCACTTATTAATCTTTCAGTCACGTGATTATGAGCAGGGAAATTTCCGATAAAATTAGGTCGTTGTCATAGCAACATAACAAAATGCAAGCCTATGATTGGTTAGAATTGACTGGTAGGAAATTTTCAATGTAAAACTTCAAGATTGTCTCATCCGCACAATTTTGGATGTTTTCCTGTGAAACTTTGACAGAATTCTTTTTATGGAATATATTTTTGTTAAATATATTCCAAATTTGTCAAAAATAACTGGTTTTGACTATACAGGATGAATTATCCAAACGTGTCCAATTTCCAAAGTAAAACTTCAAAATTGTACGATTTGCACAATTTTGAATATTTTCAAGTGAAACTTAGAGGGTGTCCCAAAAAGAATGGGACAGCAGATTTCTTCCAAAAAAATATTTCGATAGACCCCGATCTGTTTAGTCCGAAAATTGATATCAAAAAACTTTAATTTTTGATTTTTTTAATTAAATAATCAAGTTTTATTCATATACAGAGTGTTTGAAAAATATTTGGCAAAAATGAAATGATCTATTCCTGAGGTCATTCTAAGAAAAAAAAATCCAATAATCATAGGTCCGAAAACGCATCGTTTCTATGATACAGGGTGGCAAAGTTTTTTTTTAAATCATTTTTTTTTAATGATCCACTTGAATTTTGACCGATTTGTTTGAAATGTGGCAGTGTTGTTGTGAGTAATAAGGGGCTAATTTTGACCCTAATAGATAAAAAAAATTGTGTCCAGTGGCGTTGAGGGCGGGCAAGATAACATCAATTTTTGAAAAAAAAACGATGCGTTTTCGGACCTTTGTTTATTGGAACTTTTTTTTCTTTGAATGACCTCAGGAATCAATCCGTTCATTTTAACCCAATGTATACAATGTTTCGACCATCCAGTCCCATCATCAGAATGTCCAAAACCAGTAACCAGTGAATATTTTAAACCAAAACTTTCACCACAATCTATGCATATTACAAATAAAAATTTCCCCCCATCTTATCTCTACATGCCTTCTCGACTTTAAAACCGCCCATCAAACAAAATCCCGAATCTATTCCACTCATGACCATCATCCGAAATACGAAATCAACTCTCCCGTACGATAAAACCAAGTCGTTTTATAGGGCCCTTCTGGCCGCTCTGTAATCTCTTAGAAAATGTAAATTTTATTGATGTTTAACCGCTGAGCATCTCCCCATTCACATTTATCCTCAGAGCCGCATTTAAGGCGCGTAAATGAATACGATCAATCGGAAGTTCAGGACATAAACGAGATAATCTCGATCGAATGAACATGATTTATAATTATGAGTTTTATGTTAATTGCGGTTGTGCGCATTGATTATGGAAAAAAGTGTTATTTATGAGAGAAGAATAATGTGCACTCTTCAAAAAGTGGTATCAGTGTGTGTGTAGGTACATAAATTGGTGTGTGTAAATAAATTAGTAACGTTACACTGTTAAGGACCGATTCGGTGAACAGGGTAATATTCTTTTGTACACTAATATCGAAATCGTGCTACACTTTGATAACAGCTGTAGGGCTTTAAAACATTGCCCATTCGGGACGTGTTGTGTACATGTCCCAAACAGCCTTTCAATTTGTTGTTTACGATGCTCAGTGTGACAAACAAGCCTTGTTACCCTGTAACTCCAACATTAAATCAATCAATTCAATTTATATACGCCTGGATCTTATCGATTACGCTCCTCATCAAAAGCATTACAGACATTCTTCGGGTATTAAAACAAAATCCTCTTCCATTTATGTGCCGGCGCGTTCTCTACACAAGCGCCCGTTTCATTTAGGAATTCCACCGTTATGCTTATTATTGCCCGCTTTTCTGCAATTATGAGTGCAGACATCTTAAAAACGGTTATAAATTACAGGCGGATGTATTGCACAAAGAAAGAATCTCGCTCTGGGATTTATGCTGTGCCTCGACGGTCTCCAGTCTCGCCCTTATATTGCATTGCCTGCACTTTCAAAGGGTGCTATCCAGGTTTAATATTCTGGAGAGATGAAATTTGTGACCATTGACGTGTCGCTTCTTTGATTTGGTTTTTTGCTGGATGTGATCTCAAATGGTGAAATCACACATCTACTTTAAATCAACATTTTAATGTCCCTTATTTTATCGGCTGTCTTCCCAAGTAGCAATCAATTTTATTTCGATTTTGATACCCGGCTGTTCTAGAAAAAAATAGATTCAAGAAAGATCAGATTTTATTTTGTTCTTTTATAGATCAACACGGATTTTGTTCCTTAACATGGACAGAATCTCATTTGCGTTTCAGACGATCAACACAGATTTTGATCTGGAAAAGAAATAGGTCTAAGAAATTACCAACATCTTTTTTGCTCATTTGGACATTAACACGGATTCTGATCTTGATGAGAAATTAGTTCAAAACAAGATATGTCTGCTGCATTTCCAACGATCGAATCGGATTTCGATCTAGAATTTATCTTGTTCTTTTAAGAGATCAACACGGATTTAGTTCTCTAGCGACATGTAAGTACAAAAAATGATCAGAATCTCATTTGCATTTTTGGTTATCTGCACGGATTTTGATCCCCAACAAAAATTAATTCAAAAAAATGATCAAAATCTCTTCTGCGTTTCAGGCGATCAACACGGATTTTGATATCGAAGAGAAACAAGTTCACGTTATTTGACGTTACAGATCTAGAAAAAAAATCAAAACAAGATTTTCTGTTCTTATGACGATCAAGATGGATTTTGATCTCGAACACAAATTACATTTACTTCAAGTTCAAAAATTGATCAACTTTTTCCTCATTTATAGCGTTCGACACGGATTTTGATTCCGAACACAAATGATCAAAATCTGTTTTGCGTTTCAAGCGATCAACACAGATTTTGATCTAGAAAACAGATAGATTCATAATGATCAACATTTATGGAGTTCTTTCAGAGGTCAGCCTGGATTTTGATCTCGAATAGAAATTTATTCAAAAATCGATCTGAATGTCTTTTTACACTTATTTATAGCGACTATAACACGGATTTTGATCTCAAAAACAAATCAGTTCGAATGATGTTCAAATTCTCTTCCATCTTCTAGAGATCGACACGGATCTTGATTCATCAATTTTTGGACTTTTTTTTTTCCAGATCAAAATCTGTGTTGATCGCTAGAAATTGATATTTCTTTCGACTAATTCCTCTTGTACATCAAAATTCGTGCTGATAACTAAAAATGCGGAATGGATTCTGATAATTTTATGTAATGATTATATGTTGTTAAAGATCAGAATCCGGATTGATCTCTGAATGAACAAAATTTCATCATTATGAAAGAGAGATTCATCATTTTTCAGATATTTTTCTTCTTAATCAAAATCCGTGTTGATCGCTAGCAATTAACTAATAGGTGAACACGATTTTTCGTCTTTTTTGCGATTACACGGATTTTGATCCCTAACCAAAATTAATTCAAAAAAGGAACAAAATCTCCATTGCGTTACAAGCGATAAACACAATTTTTTAACTAGAAAATAGGTTAAAAGAATGACCAACATCAATTCTTTTTATCTAGAATCTAGAGATTAACACGGGTTCAAGAATTGATCAAAATGTATGTTGCATCTACAACTATAGAACCGAATTTTGATCCAAAAAAATATATCCTCTGTTTTTTGAAGATCATCACGGATTTTGATTTCGAACACAAATTACTCTTACTTTTAAGTTCAAAAATTGATCAAAATCTTTTTCTACATTTATAGCGATCGACACGGATTTTGATTTCGAACCCAAATGATTTTAAAAAATGATTAAAATCTGTTTTGCGTTTCAAGCAATCAACACAGATTTTGATCTGAAAAAGAGATATTTGTATAATGATCAACATTTATTGAGTTCTTTCAGAGATCAACACAGATTTTGATTTCGAAAACAAATTAGATCAAAAAATGATCATGATGTACTATTTTCTTTTGACGATCAATACATATTTTGATCTTCAACAGAAATTTATTCAAAATCGATTTGAATGTCTTTTTACATTTAACACGGATTCTGATCTCGAATACAAATCAGTTCAAATTGTGTTCAAATCGTCTTCCATTTTCTAGAGATTGACGGATCCATCAATTTTTGGACACATATCAAAATCTGTGTTGATCGCTAGAAATTAATATTTTTTTCAACTAATTCCTCTTGTACGTCAAAATTCCTGCTGAGATTCTGACAATTCTATGTTATGATAATATAGTATGTTTTTCAAGATCAGAATCCGTGTTGATCTGAAATCGTTGGCATCTTTTGAACTAATATGGGTCCGGGATCAAAATCCATGTTAAGAGAACAGAAGACGGTTCATTATTTTTTAGACATTTTTCTTCTAAATGAAAATCCGTGTTAATCGCTAGAAATTAACTAATAGGTAAACACGATTTTTAACTAGAAAATGAATAGGTTCAAAGAATGACCAACATCATTTTTTTCTATTTAGAAATTAACACCGGTTCAAGAATTGATCAAAATGTATGTTGCATCTACAACTATAAAACCGAATTTTGATCTGAAAAGCATGATCAAGTTATCAGTCTTTTGACGATCAACACGGATTTTGATCATGAACACAAATGTCAAAAATTGATCACAATCTCTTGATTACGGATTCTGATCTAGGAAAGAGATAAGCAATCAAGCAATCAAGATAAGTAACAATACCTATCAAATAATGTATCATCCCATGGAAGATTCTGAAGGTACCTGGCAAAAATCTTGAGCTTAAAACAAGAAAACTAATAAAGCCGAGAGAAACCTGAAAATGAAGATCTTGCTATAAGAGCAAAACAGCAAACTATAGACTAACCTACCCAACTGAATGCATGATTTACGACAGCCAAACAACCATTTTAATAGTTTCAACTGAAAGAGAGGCAATAACCAAAGCCCCATGTCTCCCAGTTAAATATAACAACAATAGCAATAGAGCTTTGGCATCATAATTACTATTACATACACTGAACGGCCGGATATAGGCGACATCCAATGTCACTGAACCAGAACTTGAATTTCTAATAAAGGTTGCCATTGAAAGCCGCCGATAAAACATCAAAGTTTTGCGGTTAATTAGAGTAATGCGATAATTACAGTTGGAGATTATTGAGTTAAACTTTGTGACATGCAATGAAATGGGTCGTACTTTTAAGGCAGAGGGTCGGCCATGTTGTTTGACTTCTTTCATCAAAATGAGTGCTCAGTCAGTCAACACTAGTACGTTAAGAAAACGTCATATTGGCCGAGGACATCGCTGCTGTCAGGAGATGGGGACACTTGGCAACATTTAGCAGTACCAGGGGAAAGAGCTGGGTTTTTATATATTCTTGTTGAAGCTGAAAGCTCCGGTAAATAAATAGTTGATATTTGCCATAAAACCATTGATGTGGGTATTGCAAAACAATCATTGTCCCTTAATAGGTAATGATCAATCAATCCACATTACCAAACCGCCTGCGAGCAAAATCATCCAAAATCACATGTAAAGTGGCGAGCAATCAGAGCGTTTGGCAACATTATGTAAAATTTCCGAAACGCTCGAATTGAGCCATTCCGAAAGCCGACAAAAGACTGAAGTTGGTCGGTGAGTCGAAATGCGAACCGATGGTAAATAGTCATAGCCTTGCATCGGGCGAATGCCAAAAATGAAATTGAGGGTTAAATAGTTGCATTATGGTCGAATGCCAAATTTCTTTGTTTTGGTCGAATGCATTTGTGACCCAGATTTGAATCAAATTGTATTTTGTGTGGAAGCAGGAAAATGGCAGGACATTATATGGATTGTAGTATAGTACGGGAATTGTGATCGTGTTTTATGTTTATGGCGTAGAATGCTAGAATATGGAGACTTTATATTTTGTGGTTTATAGTTTACTAGAAAGTCGATCCTTGTTATACTCCAATACCTGCGTATTAAAAGAAAAAAAAAATCAAAACTAAACTTTAGCTTCTTTATTAGGTATCAATCTTGAAAACCAGTTGCAGATAATAATCAAATTCCTAAATTGATGACATTTCCAAAAATCATTTCATATCAGACCAGAACAGAACTAAGCGCCCAAATTGGAATTCCCCAAAAGGAATTTCCATTTAAACACAACTGGGCTTCGTAAGCAATTAGAAATAATTAGGCGAGTTGAATTGAAATCAGATTGAAGCAATTATGTAGATTTTCGTTGCACCAACACATTTTTGAATTTAAATAGGTATCTGGAATATGCAGGAGTATCTCATAATGCAACAAATGATTCTGGCAATGGCCAACAATGACTCGGTTACTTTACGTCTAGACAGAATAAAAAACATTGTATCCTCTCACGAGCAAAATAAATGACCGAAAATTTTCCACTTTCCACGCATGTTCAATGAAGTTGGGATCTTGGCAAAGTTTAAACGACCAGGGACACATTCTGGCTTTAAACATTCGAGGCCTGGGGCAAAATGCGGCCCCTCGTATTCAAAGGGCCGGAGTCCAATCATGGTGGCTGACGGGTGTAAGCTGCTTAGGGGGCCCACGAGACACATTTACGAGATTGCCACGCATCTCGCGAATCAGATTTTCGACTTTTTGCTTGTTTTCTTTTCGGTTTATGGAAACGGGATTAACAAGGTGAAAGGTTATTGTTATTGGGTTGGAATAAAGTCATCAGAAGTTTATTTGAATATGGTTTTCTGTTAAGGTCAGAATACTTCTGCTCCATCACCGTTTTTGAATTTTCAGCAAAGGTGCAGTGAAGGACAATGTAAGAGATTCTTGAAGATTGCGGTTGATTTACCATCTTCAAGGAAGGTTTTTGATTCTGGAACATTTTTTATTACTAAAATCCTTTGATACAAGGTTAACGAGAGGTGCCAGACAAGACTTTGCTTGTTAGAAGTGAAGGTTTTCTTTCAATTTATCCAAATCAATGAGATTTTTTGATGCAGAGACAGAAATTCAAAGTCAGGGAAGTGTGTAGCAAAGGACACTGCAAGAAATTCAAGAAGATTGTGGTTGGCTCTTTCATCAATGATGAGAGTTTTCAATTGTAGAGCATTTTTGATGACTATAGTCTTTTGATACAAGGTTAACGAGAGGTTCCAGACAGGACTTTGCTTGTTAGAAGTGAAGGTTTTCTCTCAATTTATCCAAATCAATAAGATTTTTTGATGCAGAGACAGGAATTCAAAGTCAGGGAAGGTGCAGCAAAGGACACTGCAAGAGATTCGAGAAGATTGTGGTTGGTTCTTTTATCAGTGATGAGAGTTTTCAATTCTGGAGCATTTTTGATGATTGAAATCCTGTGATACAAGGTTAAGGATAGGTGCCAGACAGGACTTTGTTTGTTAAAAATGAAGGTTTTCTCTCAATTTATGCAAATCAATAAGATTTTTTGATGCAGAGACAGGAATTCAAAGTCAGGGAAGGTGCAGCAAAGGACACTGCAAGAGATTCGGAAAGACTGTGGTTGGCTCTTTCATCATTAATGAGAGTTTTCAACTCTGCAGCATTTTTGATGACTGAAATCCTTAGATACAAGGTTAACGATAGGTCCCAGAAAGGACTTTGATTGTTAAAAGTGAAGGTTTTCTCTCAATTTATCCAAATCAATGAGATTTTTTTGAGGCAGAGGCAGGAATTCAAAGTCAGGGAAGATGAAGGAGAGATGCAGTTAAGGACACTGCAACAAATTCGAGAAGACTGTGGTTGGCTCTTTCATCATTGATGAGACATCCTGTGATACAAGGTTAACGATAGGTGCCAGACAGGACTTTGCTTGTTAATAATGAAGGTTTTTTCTCAATTTATCCAAATCATTGAGATTTTTTGATGCAGAGACAGGAATTCATAGTCAGGGATGGTGGAGAGGTGCAGTAAAGGACACTGCAAGAAATTCGAGAAGACTGTGATAGGCTCTTTTATCAGTGATGAGAGTTTTCAATTCTGGAGCATTTTTGATGACTGAAATCCTTTGATACAAGGTTAACGAGAGGTGCCAGACAAGACTTTGCTTGTTTAAATTAAAGGTTTGCCCTCAATTTATCTGAATCAATTAGATGTTTTCATGCAGAGACAGGAATTCAAAGTGAGGGAAGGTGAAGGAGAGGTGCACTTGAGGACACCGCAAGATATTCCAGAAGATTGTGACTGACTATTTTATTTTGAATAAGGGCATTCAATTCTGAAGAATTTTTGGTGGAAAAATCCTTTGAAGCAAAGTTAACGAAAGTTGCCAGACAAGACTTCGAAAATGATTTTTGGATGTAGTTAATCTCCTCAAAGTTAAATATGAGTGCATGAATGAAAAAAATAAATATAAATATCCTCAGACTGACAATTCAATCGACCACCAGCAATTAACTTCCAACACAAATGAAAACCCTAGGCCTTCTGAAATGTGTAAACACGATTAAAAATCAGCAAAACTACCTCGGCACGCTATTCAGCAAACAATTTCTAAAGCTAATTAAGTTCTGAACTGGAGCCATTTCAAATATCATCGTACTATTTCATTGCAGCCTTAATTAAGGTTATCGTGCACTTGTGTGTTTTCGAAAAAACTTACGCCATCGGTAAATACAAAATCTGGTTTAGCACATCCTGTTAGAGTAGAGTAATTGGAGAGTTTTTGCCTGGATTTTGGCTTTACGGGTTTTGCAGAACAGGTGAATCCCTTCCCTTGATATATTTTTGAAACAGCTCGTAAGAGTTAAGCCTTTAACTATCCCGTACTTATCTATTTTTAGAATATCTAAGGTCCATGTCATCAAAATATACAGGTTGCTCTGGAAGAAAGTCCTTTAGAAATTTCCAATTAGGAAGATGAACAATTTTCAAAAAAAAAAAACTCAAAATAGAAGAAATGACATCCTGCTGTTTTCACCATTCGATTTAGCATGAAATTCTGATTTGATAACGTCAACCAAATATACAGGGTGCTTTGGAAAAAAGTCAAGTAAACTCCTCTTAAACATTACAATACGAAAAATAGACAATTTTATAAAAAAAAAATATCTCCCAGTCCTGCTGTTTTCACCAGTTTTCTTGAAATTCCACATAGGTAGCATAAGCAAGACCTCAGTCTGTATGATTGTAGTCAGGAGATCTTGTTGGCCTAAAGTGCGCATAATCGTCTATTATAGAAAGATCTCCTTTGTGCACAGGTAGTAATGTTAAACTTGGACACGTGTTTCCGTTTAATTGTTTTACATGATGGCCTTTGTAGTGTAACTTGAATACCCCTGCACAAAAAGTCGGATTAGCCCACACTCACCTTATTGTGTTCCATTATATGTGCGTTAGTTCATAGTGTGTGCAGTATATGTAACATCTCCAATATCCCGTTCCGTTCATGCAAAAACTGTCTCATTAACCTGCTACATATAGACGAAACTCGTTTTATGGCTGCAGACGATGCGTGTACTCATTCCGTTTATTTCTTCTTAATTTCAGGTATTATCATCGCTTCATTAGTTTCGTACGGCGAAGCCATAAGACATCACTGACAGCATAAAATTCCCTGTTTATCGGTTTATTATTTCAGTCTGGGTAATTACTCTCGTTTAAATTGGCAAATTCTTCAGCGGTTATCGTTCTCTCATGTGGATGTTTAGTCTTATTTATAATGGATAATCAGTGGTTTAAGTTGATTAAAGATTTTTTGGAAGCCATTCTCTCCTGGGGATAAGAAGTGACACGTCAGTTTCATCAAGAAAATCTGGTTCTAAATCTAAAATTCACCAGCTTCTGCTTCGGATTTATTTTTGCTCAATTCATCTAACCATCAAAAAGCAGATATAGAAAACCATTTCAATCATTGCCTAAATCGCACCAGAATAGAAGCAGCTGTTAAGACTGTATCAAAAAACGTCTTCGTCTCAACTCATTACTTTAGTGCACAGTTGGTTGATTCTGGAAACCATCACACTGTGAAAATAATACCGGGACAGTGGAGTCAGGAATAGGGGAACTAACAGGGGAAGGACAAAACATTTCCAAATAAAATACAATTAGATATTAATTTCTGCAGGAGCAGTAGCTTGAACATCTTCAACCATTAAATAATGATTCTTACAGGCCATGATGATTTGCATTGCAATAAAGGTCTAATATCTAATATCTTTTCTGGTTCACATTCAGATTTATACAATTATTGTTCTTCTGATCATTTCATCGTAACATCTGAAAGTAGGAGAAATGAAGCTGACTGAAGGTATTCGATTGTGTGGACCTAAATACACTCTTGGTCAAGTTCGACGAGTGAGGCTTGCATATTCATAACCAACGTAGCGTATTGCAATCCCAACTTGCTCAACGCGGACTAATAAACCACGCACAAGATCTCAAAAACGGTAAATAATAGGTATGATTTTTTAACGAATTTTGAAAAAGTCGACTTTCCACTTTTATAAATAATATTTTCCTCAATCACACACCTTGCAAAAGATTGTATATTATGAAGTGAACATTTTTCCAAATTTTAAGCGATTTTTTCAAAAATAACGGAAATTATGAATTTTTTACTGGCTAAGTTAATTGATTTTACATTTATAAAAAAATATTATCCTTAATCGCACACCTCGTAAATCATAATAGATTACATTTTTTTTCCATTTGTTCAAATTTCAAGTGATTTTTTCAAAAATAAAGGCATATATGAATCTTTTACTGAACAAGTGCATTGATTTTGGCGAATTTTGGAAAAGTCGACTTTCCACGTTTTTAAAAAATATTTTCCTCAAGCGTACATCTCGCAAAAGATAGTATATTATAAAATAAACATTTTTTTTGTACTCTCCAAATTTTGAGTGATTTTTGCAAAAGTAACGGAATATATGATTTTTTTACTGATCAAGTGCATTGATTTTAGCGAATTTTAGAAAAGTCGACTTTCCACGTTTAAAAAAAATATTCTCCTCAAGCGTACATCTTGCAAAAGATAGTATATCATTAAATAAACATTTTTCTTTGTACTCTCCAAATGTTGAGTGATTTTTGCAAAAATAACGGAATATATGAATTTTTTACTAAACAAGTGCATTGATTTTGGCGAATTTTGGAAAAGTCGACTTTCCACGTTTATAAAAAATATTTTGCTTGAGCGTACATCTTGCAAAAGATAGTATATTATTAAATAAACATTTTTTTTGTACTCTCCAAATTTTGAGTGATTTTTGCAAAAATAACGGAATATATGAATTTTTTACTAAACAAGTGCATTGATTTTGGCGAATTTTGAAAAAGTCGACTTTCCACGTTTATAAAAAATATTTTCCTTGAGCGTACATCTCGCAAAAGATAGTGTATTATAAAATGAACATTTTTCTTTGTACTCTATAAATTTTGAGTGATTTTTGCAAAAGTAACGGAATATATGAATTTTTTACTGATCAAGTGCATTGATTTTAGCGAATTTTAGAAAAGTCGACTTTCCACGTTTTTAAAAAATATTCTCCTCAAGCGTACATCTTGCAAAAGATAGTATATTATTAAATGAACATTTTTCTTTGTACTTTATAAATTTTCAGTGATTTTTGCAAAAGTAACGGAATATATGAATTTTTTACTATTTTTACTGACCAAGTGCATTGATTTTAGCGAATTTTGGAAAAGTCGACTTTCCATGTTTATAAAAAATACTTTCCATAATCACACATCTCACAAATTATGGTATATCATAAAGTAAATACTTTTCTCCCATTTGTCCAAATTTCAAGTGATTTTTTCAAAAATAACGGAAATTAAGAATTTTTTACTGATTCTGGCGAATTATGAAAAAGTCGACTTTCCACGTACATGAAAAATATTATCCTTAATCGCACACACATCATCGTAGATGATGATCATTTGATGGACATTTTTCTTTTTACTTCCCGGATTTCAAGTGATTTTTTCAAAAATAACGGCAAATATGAATTTTTTACTGAACGAGTGCATTGATTTTGGCGAATTTTGGAAAAGTCGACTTTCCACGTTTATAAAAAATATTTTCCTTGAGCGTACACTTTGCAAAAGATAGTATATCATAAAATGAACAATTTTTTTTTGTACTCTCCAAATTTGGAGTGATTTTTGCAAAAAAAAACGAAATAACGAATTTTTTACTGAACAAGTGCATTGGCTTCAGAGCGAATTTTGGAAAAGTTGACTTTCCACGTTTATAAAAAATATTTTTCCTATTTGCACACTTCGCAAATCATAGTATATCATAAAGTGGACATTTTTCTTTATAATTTCCAAATTTCAAGTGATTTTTACAAAAATAACGGCAAATGCGATCTTTTTACTAAATTAATTTTAACATACTGTCATCCTTATAAATCTTCCCACATACCTAGCACAGCAAGCATATTCATGTCACAGAAATATGCCTTGTATGTTCCTAAACGTATATTCGCAGTGGAAAGTTATTAGCAGCATGTCCACTGCATATTCTTTATGGAACAAGTAATGTTCCCAAAAAGTTTATCCTTTGGAAAACTGTCGTGTCATGTTCATAGCATATTCTCAAAAGAATATATTTTCGAGGACTAGAACAGGACATTTAAAAGGTTATCGAAAAATGTCCATGTATTATCTTTATTATCTCGGAAAGATCAATACATCTTATTTGAAGGGAGGTTTGCGTAAGTATCTATTAATTTAATTAACTGAAATTTTGATTTTCAAAAGTCGAATTTCTTCATAATTATTACCACTTATAATCTCCCTAGAGCTCAAATTATTTCCGGAAATTTTGTCGAGTTGCGAATTTTCTCGAAAAATTCGCAACGAGAACAAATTTCCGGATTTTTAATTCGAGCTCTAGGGAGATTCGGCAAGAAAATTTCATGCCAAAACTGATCATTGGAAAAAACATAACCCAGGACTCACCTCGCATTTAGTGGAAGAAACCAACGGCTCCTTACTCTACTCGCCATTGAGGAAGAAAGAAGGGAATCAGGATTTTATAAAACATTTGGAAGTTATAACCAATCTTGTCCATAATTGATAACATTGCAACTTTGTATTGGAAGTTGAAAATAAATCATTTATCAAAAATATTTGTCATTATTTTTAACAGCTGTCAAGCACTCGCGGCTGGATGTAGCTCCTATGCACCAACCACAGTGTTGCCGTTTGCCTTATCTCTGTCTGTGAAAGTTGGGTTGGGTTGGGATTGTTAGGGAGAGTGGGGACGGCAACACTGTAATCATATGGGAGCTACATCCAGATGCAAAGCGCCAGGGAGATTTCCACT
The DNA here is from genome assembly GCA_958502075.1 of Orchestes rusci. Taxonomy (NCBI): domain Eukaryota; kingdom Metazoa; phylum Arthropoda; class Insecta; order Coleoptera; family Curculionidae; genus Orchestes; species Orchestes rusci. The sequence goes on along the minus strand of OY293310.1, from coordinate 30,789,936 downwards.
TATTAATCTTTCAGTCACGTGATTATGAGCAGGGTGATTTCCGATAAAATTAGGTCGTTGCCATAGCAACATATAAAATGCAAGCCTATGATTGGTTAGAATTGACTGGTAGGAAATTTTCATCAAAAATGACCAAGTTATTATGGTTATGCATGCGTATTGCAGACTGTGAATCAATTTTATTTGGCGCAACATGCTTAGTTGAGAGCCGACAGCAACAGATTCCGTAAAATCTGTCCCAAAAGTGAATCAAACGATAAACTGCGAAAAAATATGCACATTCAATGAAATTAACATTCCGGAACGTCTCTGGACATAACCAAATTGCGATGCTATTAAAAGCAACGATAACTGCCAAACGGGGTCGAAGTCGTTAACAGTTTCACTGGGAAGGGTTGTTTTTATTTTGGTTCGGGGCGAAATCGCGAGGGGGTTTGATTCGAATCGGATCGTAACAAGTTGTTTTATCGCTTTACCTCCGTGTAATTGCCGGAACAACACTGTTAACCTGGATGAGAAGTTATTTTGTATTGGTGTTTTGTACAGAGCAGTGACGGGTTTAACCTATCATTATCAATAATCATAATTAACGTAGCGTTGGCGATATCGTACGTAAAATATGAATTAAACTTGCCCACCCGTATCAACTTACAAACTCATTCATCATCCATGCCACCCATGTCGATAATGAAGTCAAACCTCGAAAATGAAAAAGCTTTCAAGAAGCCAATTTAGCCAATGACAGTCAGGTGTTAACGACATCCAATACTAAAAATAATACATCACCAACCAAGCCGATTAATTTACTTCAACTTGGTGACATTGTCAAATTATCTTCCTCACTTGTGCGGCTTAAATAGTGTGTTACGTCAATAATACTACTTAAAAAAAAATACTTGTAATACGTGTGGGGCCGAAGTTTTTCCATGGAGACTTGAAACGCCAATATTAATAAAAGTTTGGAAGACATATCGTGTAAGTGGGAAAGAATATGATAAATCCACAATAAATCGTCAGACTTTGACAAAAATGGGGAATCTTGAAAGGATTTTGGAACCTTTTAGCATTTGAATACTGTTCATTTGCAAGTGGGTTAAAAAAATTTTTTGTACTTGAGCGTTTTATCTGAAATGACGCTCATGTTTGGACTTCGACTGCCATATTTTATAAAACTTTTTGAAGTTAAACTCCAGAGCTATTTTGCATCCTTTTTTATTGCATAAACATCATAGTCAGTCGTGGCTAAGAATGTCTAGAGCAGACATTTTCACGTCCGCCACAATTCCAAACAATCTATCTGTAAATTTCCCAAGCACAAAACCAATTTCATTGCAAAAACTCACTTCAACATCTTATCGTGGCAAATAACGAGAAATAGAAAAAGCCCCGCAGCACAACAGTGAACAAACTAATTTCCCAAGTAAAACAATTATCACAAGAGCGGAAACGTCACGCGTTCCTGCGTTTCATATTCTTTCCAATTCCGGCACTCGTTCCCTGTTCCCTTTACTTTAACAGGAAGAGGCGCTGCATGGCTGCACTCTCGTGCCCCAACCTTTTTGTTTTCTCTCGAATTTAATTTAGGTGTTATTGCTGGCGTGTCACAAAATTGCGACGATCTGTTACCGGTACGTAGTTTGACGAAGCCTTGATATTTAGCTGAATTACTGTAGGGTTGATTAACTGATGCATGTGTGATTTACTTGAACAATTGGTTAAGGAGGGTTTGTTTCCTTATGGTAAGCTAACTGTGTACCTAAATATTAATGCATCACAACGTGGGTACAAAGACGGTTGTTAACATTATTCACTTAATTAAATCTGAAATCCCAAAAAAACTAAAAAGAGACAAGAAACAAGAATATTTTTAAATTCATAAACCTAATTAAATCGTCAAAGAGACTGTCTTTCTCATAACTCAGTTCAAATTTACCCCACTTATGAGTTTGGCTGGCTAAAACTATATGGCTCCATTATTCAACTGATTTTAAAGTCCCATTTAAGATCTTTCTCTTGTTTTCTTCCATGTTTTAAGAATACGTAGCAAGTGTGGATCACATAACTCATCTTTAGCCAACCTTGGCCGCCAAGGTAGTCTTCATACCCAAAGTTGGGAAGGAGGACTACGGGCTGTCAAAATCCCACAGGCCGATTATTCTAACTTTTTCCGAAGCTAAGACCTTGAAAAGATTGATTGATAGGTACCTGACAGAGGAAATCTTTTTGGCATTTCCTCTTCATAGGAACCAGAATGCCTACTTCCGTTCTCCATGCGGTAGTGCAACTAGCTGAAAAGGCCATAAACGACCCTATTCTTTGACGTCGAAGGAGCATTTGATAAGGCCAAAACCGGCGCTATTTGCGAGGCGCTCATCATCAGAGGTGAGTCTCGTCCTCCCTTCGTGACCGCCAAGTAAAAGCGTCCTAGGGAGGCTGTCAGGTGGAGGCAGAAGTCCAAGGACGCTGCCTCTTCCCCAGTCTATGGTGTCCGATAATGGACAGCCTCCTCACAAGGCTGGATGCAGAAGGATTTTACACTCGAGCGTACGCGGACCATGGACTGGTGCAAGTGAGGGGCAAACACCAAAGGATCGTATGTGAGCGAATGAAGCTAGCCTGTAAAATGTGGAGTGATGGGCTGTCAGTAAACCCCCCCAGAACAGAGCTCATTCTCTTCACCAACAGCAGCAGACTAACGTGGAAACCCCACATTGAAGGGACAATAAAAAAAAAGGAACAGCTACTGTGTCGAGTATTCGGAAGACAGTGGGGCCTAAAACTCCAGGTCATGCATTGGCTCCAGCAAGCTGTCATCAGGCAGAGGATCTCATACGGATCCGTGGTCTGGTGGCCTTCAACCGATAAGACCACTTATGTACTCAAGCTAGACCGACTGCAGAGGATGGCTTGTTTGGGTACAACAAGTGCATTGAGCACAACTTCTGGAGCAGCACTGAACATCCTCCTCGGACTGCCAGAGCTAGGACTCTTGGTGAAGAGAGAAGCGATGGCCTCCTATAGTAGCATGGTTGCCCAGAAGACATAGAAGAACATGGGAATAGAAGTTGGCCACACCAGAATATCATCACTGGTGCGTTGCGAGTTACCGCTTTTATGGGCCGTGTTGACACCCATGGATGGTCGTTTCAGGAGCTTTGATGTGCACGTACCGACGAGGGAAGAGTGGCTGACCAAACCGATGGAGGCTCCTGTCAACACTCAAGTCTGGTTCACAGATGGCTCCAAGGATGGCTCAGGGCTGACAGAAACACAGGCGAAGCATTTCCCCTTGGAAGACTTGCAACAGTCTTTCAAGCTATCCTAGAGGTTGGCTCCAGAAATGAGGTAAAAAGAGGAATGGGTTGGCTACTCCGACAGTCAGGCGGAACTTAACAAACTAACACAACTAGTTATATATGGTGCAGGTAGCCTGTAACTCGTCAAGATCACAAGTTTTACTTTTGGATCCGTACAGTCTACAGCCAGAACCTACCAAAGAAGCTACAACATTAGTACTGTTTGCGAAATGTTTGGCGGTCATTTTATCAGCAAGGGACACTGGTTCTAAGAACCAGAGATGAAGATACAAAAGCTCAAAAAAATAAGACACACTGGCAGAAACATCAGTGGCACCTACAACCACCTCAACGCATGATGAGCAGTTACGACCAATACCTTACGCAGTTGATGTAGAACAAGCTTCTACAAAGAGACCGTCAATAGAAATGAAGTGAGGGATGGCAACCAAAATAGGATCAAACTGTAGACGTAGAAAATAGAGAAGTACATAGAACGGATATAAGAGGTAGATATAATGCTCACAATGGTAGTGTGACTACTTCATCACTCACTTGATCATAGACCGAAACGGTTCGAGAAAAGGAACAAGAAATCAGATACTATGTAGTGTTATAGATTGTAACGCCATCGTTCGACAGAATTACCAACAACAAGCTGTATTAATGTCTGATTCACAACTTTAACCTCTACCATTATGACATCAAGCGTTCTATAACAGTCGGATGTAACCCATCCAGTGAAGACAAATTTTCTGGAGCTGTTTCCTCAGTCATACCAATATTGGGCGTCATCAGCGCAGCTATAGGTCCGACTGAGGAAACATTTCGAAATACAAATGAACTATGAAGTGTCATGGAAAGATTAGATATACTGTACAAGATGTGTAATTCATGGTTTGATGGTTTAATTATCACAGTATTTCTTCAAAAACCTCAGCAGAATTTATTGACTGATACTAAAGTCGAAGCCTTGGCGTCTAAAACTCTCCCTGGACCAGATCATAAATATCGCAGAATGATTTGAATAAAAACAATAGAGATCCTGACAAAACGTTAGACAGGAATATTGTCGGTGACATTTATTGGCCGCAGCGACGCGGTTCAGACTAAGGTCCTGTATATTTCATGACATATTTGCATATGAATGACGCCATTGTCTTTGATGTGTTTTTTGACGGTTATATGTGGATTATTGGAATGATTTAAACTCATCCAATTAAATTTCAATTAAAACCAACTATAAGAAAATCCTTAGCCCCATATAATCCCGGATATTTAAAAAGTGCAACTTGGCATAGCTCCAAACCCTTTAAGCTTTTTAAGCTGAATATCTTTCTGTCTGTGCGGTTTCGTCAAATGAGTTAGTTTTGAAAAATTCTCTCTTTGAAGTGAATTTCCTCATACATAAAACTCTCCGTGTGTACATAATAGGCAGGGGCTTTCAGAGTCCTATTTAAGGTTATTTATAGTCTGTTTGATTTACATTTTACAGGGAAAAAGTGCGGTTTCCGCTCGTTTGTCATAACCTGGCTATCAAAGTGTCAACGTGCTGATGGCGGAAGGCTTTGCCAGGAAAATATGAAGTGTCTGGAAAAAGATATTGAGATTGTGCAGAAGACGTTTGTTTTATGCTTTTAAAAGCAGACAGTCAATGATAGTAAATCTTCGATGACTTGTTTCATTCACCAAGACTAATACATACCAGAAACACCCATTCTCTCAATGACCATCTATGTCGCGGCATCAATAAACTTGAAAGCTTTACGACGTTTTCCCCCATAAATTTTCAGCGCATTTTTCTTGTTAAAACAAAAGAACATCGTGCAAATGTCAGGGCCGAGTTCTGCGTACGCTAACTCACTGTTTAATTATCCCGGCCATTACACCACACAAAACGCATAACAATAAAACCTGATAACTTTATGCGTTGTCGTAGAAAAGACTATTTCTCTCGTCCAATTAATTTTAACGTCGACCTCCTATTTCCTTTGAAGATGTCTAGCAAACCGCATTCCCAGAGATCCGTTCACCGCGTTGGCCACAAGTCACGTTCGAACTAAGTAGCCATGAAGTGAATACAAGAGCTAGTTGGAATGGAATAAATCAAAATTTAATTGATGGCATTTTTATGTAAAAGACAACATGGATTTTGGCGGAATTATACACATACACACTTGATGGGTCACATATATATCGGAGTTACGTAAGACAGTGGTGTGGCAATTTTTCCTAAATCTTCAACCGTTGAACTGATTTTGCACTTCAGTTATTTAAGAAAATTTTCCCATAGTTCGGCACATAATTTCACATAAATTGGGGTTGACTAAGACTGCGGCCTGGCAATTTTTCCAAAATTTTCAACCGTCAAAGAGATATTTACCAACTCAGTTATTTATGGAAATTTTCCCATAGAGCGGCACATCATTTCACATAAATCGGGGTTGACTTAAACAGTGGCGTGGCAATTTTTCCAAAATGTTCAACCGTTAAAGAGATATTTGTCAACTCAGTTATTCATGGGAATTTTCCCATAGTGCGGCATATCATTTCACATAAATCGGGGTTGACTAAGACAGTGGCGTGGCAATTTTTCCAAAATTTTCAACCGTTAAAGAGATATTTGCCAACTCACTTATTTATGGAAATTTTCCCATAGTGCGGCACATCATTTCACATAAATCGGGGTTGACTATGACAGTGGCGTGGCAATGTTTCCAAAATTTTCAACCGTTAGAGAGATATTTGCCAACTCAGTTATTTATGGAAATTTTCCCATAGGGCGGCACATCATTTCACATGAATTGGGGTTGTCTATGACAGAGGCGTGGCAATTTTTCAAAAATTTTCAATCGTTAAAGAGATATTTGCCAACTCAGTTATTTATGGAAATTTTCCCATAGTGCGGCACATCATTTCACATAAATCGGGGTTGACTTAAACAGTGGCGTGGCAATTTTTCCAAAATTTTCAACCGTTAAAGAGATATTTGCCAACTCAGTTATTCATGGAAATTTTTCCATAGTGCGGCATATCATTTCACATAAATCGGGGTTGACTATGACAGTGGCGTGGCAATTTTTCCAAAATTTTCAAACGTTAAAGAGATATTTGCCAACTCAGTTATTTATGGAAATTTTCCCATAGGGCGGCATATCATTTCACATAAATCGGGGTTGACTAAGACAGTGGCGTGGCAATTTTTCCAAAATTTTCAACCGTTAAAGAGATATTTGCCAACTCAGTTATTTATGGAAATTTTCCCATAGGGCGGCATATCATTTCACATAAATCGGGGTTGACTTAAACCAGTGGCGTGGCAATTTTTCCAAAATTTTCAACCGTTAAAGAGATATTTGCCAACTCACTTATTTATGGAAATTTTCCCATAGTGCGGCACATCATTTCACATAAATCGGGGTTGACTATGACAGTGGCGTGGCAATGTTTCCAAAATTTTCAACCGTTAGAGAGATATTTGCCAACTCAGTTATTTATGGAAATTTTCCCATAGGGCGGCACATCATTTTACATGAATTGGGGTTGTCTATGACAGAGGCGTGGCAATTTTTCAAAAATTTTCAATCGTTAAAGAGATATTTGCCAACTCAGTTATTTATGGAAATTTTCCCATAGTGCGGCACATCATTTCACATAAATCGGGGTTGACTTAAACAGTGGCGTGGCAATTTTCCCAAAATTTTCAACCGTTAAAGAGATATTTGCTATCTTAGTTATTTATGGAAATTTTCCCAAAGTGCGGCACATCATTTCACATAAATCGGGGTTGACTTAAACTTTGGCGTGGCAATTTTTCCAAAATTTTCAACCGTTGAAGAGAAATTTGCCAGCTTAGTTATTGATAGAAATTTTCCCATGATGCGACACATCATTTCACATACATCAGTAAAATTTGAACGTTATTTTGCCACAAAAATCACGTCTACTCTTCAAACTAATCTATTTATACTAAATTTATGTACACACACACACACTAATACCAATTTATATCGGCACTCATTTATGTTTTGAAATGTTAAATCACATTTGAACTGCTGTGCTCACTTTGACCAATAACCGAAAGTTGTCCATTCACTGGAGCTCCGGACATGTTGTCAACAGAAAATCTATCATTGTCCTGAGCAGCTTCAGTAAATACCAAAGTAAAACATGACAAGAAAACGAAGCCACTAATTCCACGTTTATAAGGTGACAAAAAGCACTTTGGGTTGTCTGGGGCACGTAAGAAGAGATTTGCGACAAAGGCCGGTTCGCAGCATATGAGGTGGAAAATAATAAAAATTGCTCGAGTGTAAAGTAAATGGCTATATATACTCCGAGGGCTTTTATTGGTTTAGTGCTTGTGGAAAATCCCTTAAAACATTTGCATTTTTCGTGTGTGTGTCATTGTAACGGTGAAATTTGCAATGGAAATTGCGGTACTAATTAGCGGATCGGTACTGATAGCCATAGAGCGACCACCAAAGTGGCTTCGGAGAACATGTAGACAACATGTGAAAGTATAGTACTAATTGGATTGTTTTTTTTCAGATGATGAGTGACCCAACGGAGAAGATATTTAAGGTAAATATATAACTTTTCAATCTCCAACCTCAATCTTTATCCGCCCTAGGTCATCCATTCAATTCCTTAATAAAACATGCCGAAACCATTAGGTAAAGCGATTTTTTATCAGCTCCCGAGATTCCGCCGCATATTCATGAGGCAATGTGTCCCGAGATTAAAATTTTTATTAAATCCACAAAAACCAAATTACATAAGACCTACTCAAGAAGATTATGCACGGAAAATTTCCATTTTAAGAGACCTTATATCTAGGCTGGCTTATTCCGTCAAACTGTGTCTCTGGGGATGAACGTATCAGGAAATATAATTTCGCAGAATAGACAATTAGTTGAAATTATAGAGATTTGGATAACGGACAAAATAAATGATGAAGGAATGTAATCAACTTTGGAGCGGAGAATGTTTGTGAAAAAGGGTGCTATTCAATGCTTTGGGTTATAATTATAATGGAAAGTCGGATCTGTTTATATTGATAATGAAAGGGGTACGAATCAGGGAAACATATTTATCTTGTTGTTGTGTTGGTTTAATCAGAGTCTGTACACATGCTCCTATTTTGGTTTGCCCCACTTTTTCAAAACGAGCGCCTTTAGCATCTTGTAGTCAGTCTGTCCCAGCCCATGTGTGTATTCGTTCGGCGCTCCAGTCAAATGCCCGATGTAAGGGCGCTGCCGTGCGCTATTTGAATACACACCAGAGGCAGGAACGTTTTTACTTTGTCAGCTATGTGTCAAACCCAGTATAATAATTGTGCTGATTGTACTGATAGTGTATAGTTCAAAACCAAGATTTCTAGTACATTTGTCATTTTCCATCAGCGTCACTATTGTCATAGTCTGCGGTCTGCGTGAATTCATTCAAGATAAACAGTATTCACAGTAGTGGGGATTTCTTCTTACAAGCATAGACGTGATCAATGATTATTTTCTAAGAAAAAATTATTTCATTCGATATCTCTGTCAAATTGTCGGGAATACAGGAAAGCGCAAGGTTCTTACTATCAAAACATCGCAAAAGAATTCTCAACACTGCATAAAGCCGGCCATTAAAAATAAATCCAATACATCATTTCCAGTAACCAACAAAGGCAAATAAAATCTGCACGCAACGTCCTAATTGTGTTTTTCCTCATAGAATTGCGGTTTTGTAGCTCACAAAATGGAAATGGAAAATAATCACGTCTAGCGCCAGAGATATCAATCAACATACTAGTTGAATTCACATACAATGTGTGCTTTGATAAACTCGATTCCAGGCTCTTTTCCAGTTTCGCGGCACGTCCGCAGCTAACAAGAGACATTAAGCTGTCTGGGGCAGATCGTTTTTGTCCACGTCTCCAACTAGCAGGAGGCTACTCTGCCGTGGATATAACAGGACGTACGTCAAACCCTTCATAGAACCCTAGCTGGTTTTTTTGTTCAGGGACTTCATAGCTATGAAAGATGTCGAGGAGACAGCACAGGAGCGTCGGTTAGATGTTCTGAATATGGTATAATATTTCTTGTTTTTGGGTTTTGGCCACAATTTTTCCTCATTCTATCAAAAAAAGTTGTTTCTTGACGTGAATTTGACAAGGGTCTATATTTTATTACATAAAAAAACTGATACGCAACTCAAATTGTTCTGAAAACTAAATTTGAAGCCGGTTCAATCAATCACCCACTCAAATAAGTCAACATTGAAATGATAATGTATTTTGTGAGGCAAGATCTCACGAAAGTAATGTGAATACAAAAAAACACTTTTTGGAGATCTTCTATTGCTGAACACCGGATTCCATTAGTCATCGAGGGTACTGCCAAATTTTCCAGCAGAAAATAATTTCTGCCTTCGTGAGGATCGAACCCATCTCTATCAGAGCCTCCGCCCCTCTGGCCTGGAAGCTCTTTCTCAGCTCATCTCTGGAGGCAACCTCTAGGATAGCGAATATTTCCGCCTGGAAGACTGATGCAAATCTTTCAAGGGAAAAAGCTTAGCCAGAGTGTTCCTGTCAGCTCTGGAAACTCCGGCTCCAGTCGAACCCGTGCGTTCAGCCTTGTAGCCATCTGTGAACCAGACTTGAATATTGACAGGCGCCTCCATCGGTTTGGTCAGCCACTCTTCCCTCGTTGGTACATGCACCTCAAAGCTCCTTCGGAGTCTGAGACAACCATCCGTTCCATTCCCATGTTCCTCCATGTTTTCTGGGCAATCATCCTACTATAGGAAGTCATCGCTTTTATTTTCACCCAGGGTCCTAGCTCTGGCAGTCCGAGGAGGATGTTAAATGCTGCTCCAGGGGTTGTCCTCATTGCGCCTGTTGTCTAAACAAGCCATCCTTTGCAGTCGGTCGGTTGCCGGCCACCAAACCACGGATCCGTACGAGATCCTGACAGCCTGTTAGAGTCAATGCAAGACCTGGGGTTTTAGGCCCCACTGTCTTCTGACCCCTCGACGCAGTAGCAACAGTGTTTGCTGTTCCTTGTTTTCCCCTCCTTTCAACGTGGGGTTTCCATGTTAGCCTGCTGTCCAACACCACCCCGAGGTACTGGACCTTCTGCCTGAGTGACAGTGTGGTCCCGTACATCGTGGGTGGCTTGAATTCCCGAATATTCCTTCTGTTGGTAAAGAGAATGAGCTCTGTTTTGGAGGGATTCATTGACAGCCCCGCATCTCTCCACACCATGTTTCTACTATTTTACTGGCTAGCTTCAGCCGCTCATAGACGATCCCTAGGTGTTTGCCCCTCACTAGCACTAGTCCATCTTCCGCGTACGTCTGAGTGTAAAATCTTTCTGCATCCAACCTTGTGAGGAGGCTGTCCATTATCAGACACCATTAGTCTGGGGAAGAGGCAGCTGCCTTGGGGGCAGCCTCCTCGGACTTCTGCCTCAACCCGGTAGCCTCCTAAGGACGATGGTCATGAAGGGAGGACCAGACCCACCTCACGATAGAAGAGGTTCCCTGCGTCAAATAGGGTTAGTTCGTGTCAATTTGGGTTTGGAGAATTGAAGAAAATTTCATCATAAGTAACTTCCGGGAATTGAAAAAAAAATTCCCTCAAGTGACTGCCAGGAATTGAAAACAAAATCCTCTCAGGTGACTGCCGGGAATTGAAAACTAGTATTCCTTAAGTGATTATACCTGAAGCAACTGCCTGAAATTGAATACAAAATTTCCTAAAGTAACTTCCGGGAATTGAAAAAAAAATTCCCTCAAGTGACTGCCAGGAATTGAAAACAAAATCCTCTCAGGTGACTGCCGGGAATTGAAAACTAGTATTCCTTAAGTGATTATACCTGAAGCAACTGCCTGAAATTGAATACAAAATTTCCTAAAGTAACTTCCGGGAATTGAAAAAAAAAACTCTCAAGTGATTGCCGGGAATTGAAAACTAGATTCTTCTTAAGTGACCTCACCTCAAGCAAGTGCCTGAAACTTAATACAAATTTCCCTTCAAGTGATTTTCCCCAAAGTAACTGCCAGGGATTGAAAGCTTAATCCTCTCAAGGGACTGCCAGGAATTGAAAACGAGTTTTCCCTCAAGTAACTGCCAACAATAATTATTGAAAACATATTTCCCCTCGAAAAACTTTGAGACGATTTTGCTTATTTGAAATTTTTCTCTCTCCTTGGCCGGATTAAAGTGAATATTTGACCGAGTAGAGATCAAGTGAAGTATTGCGATCCCAGAAATAAAACATATGTTAAACTTTAAGTAACTTTCCCTAAAGTAACTGCCGGGAATTGAAAAATAAGATCCTCTTAACTGGTTTGCCAGGAATTGAAAACTAGTTTCCCCTTAAGTAACTTCCCCGCAAGTAACTGACGGAAATTGGAAACAAATTGATCCTCAGGTAACTTCCCCTAAAATAACTGCCGGGAATTGATAAAAATTTCGTCTCGAGTGACTGCTGGGAATTGAAAATTGGTTTTCTTTCAAAGAACTTACCCTTTTTTAACAGAGCCTTTTGAAATCAATACAGGCGGATCAAAAGAAGAGGATAGAGCGGCGGATATACACATCTACATAGATGGTCCACAGAGTCAATGTGGAGCTGGCCTGGGTGTGTCTAGAAAAAAAAACTTCCAAACAGAACTGCAAGGGGCTACACAAATAGTAGAGGAAAAGATAGTGGTCAAAAACATTATCACCGATAGCAGACAAGTTTTGCAATCCTTGAACAAGAATAAAATAACATCCAAACTAATTCTAGAGTGTCATCAGATTCTGCAGTTGGTCTCCAACGAAAAGTCGTCACAATATCCCAGTGGCATCAGGGGAAATGAAAAGCGGACAGTTTGGCGCGACAGGGAGTAAAGGGAAAACCATGTGGTCCAGAACCCTTCGTTCCACTGTTCTCAAAAACTATCAATAGCAGAATTAATGAACAAACAGTAGAGGTTCTGAAGGAGACATGGACTGTTCGCGCGAACGTAGTACCTCCTTGGGCTCTCGCGAAGCAAACTTGGAAAACTGACAGGAATGCTTACGGGACATTGTAAGCTGAATGATGTGGTAACAGATTCGACTTGTAGAGGATGCCACGAGGACGACGAGAGTGCTAAGCATGTCCTTCGTCTCCCGTGAATATCAGAGACCATCATGGGGGAAAGATGGTCAGAAATGGCCTTGATCGAGGGATGCTCGGCCATCACAGTCTTGAGCTAGATCAACGCTGTCGGCTGGCTCGACGAATGAACCCCGACGGAGGTTACAATGTGGACTACCTAAAAGGATGGCGCAGGCTACCCCTCCATATCTCTATCTATCTATCTGCCCATCTTTTTATAAATGCCAGAATTGAAAAATTCCCCTTCGAGTAACTTCCACTCAAGTGATAACCTGGAATTGAGGACACCTCAGGTAACGGCCGGGTATTGAAGAAAAATTCCACTCAAGTGACTGTCGGGAATAGTAACTTCCCCTTAAGCAACAGCTTGGAATCAAAATGAATTTCCCTTCAAGTAACCTCCCCTTGAGTAATTGAAAATAAATTTCTCCTTAAGTAAGGGCCAACACTTATTTTCCCAAAGATAACTTGGTTGTAGAGTCCTATTATAGTTATCCGTCGTGTAGAGGGATTTATTGCGTTTTTATCAGTGTTGACGTTGAAGTTTGCGCCCTTATTCAGAAATGTTCTCATCAGATCTGATATTTCGGTGGAATGATCCCCACTGATGAGAATAGCCTCAAAATCTATCATAGCTAAAAACCCATAGTGGTTTGTGGCTCGTCCGCATTTTCCATCCGATAAAACTCAGTACAAATAACTTACCCCCCTTAACCGACCGCGCTGTCGCCGTTCATGTCTGAAATTTATTTCCCTGCGGCTGTATTTCAGCTCGTATTTATTTATTTTTACTCTGGGGTTTTCCGTTTTTCTCTTTTGCCCGAAAACCCAGGCTCGCTTACGGAATACGTTGCGGTGTCAAACCCCAGTAAATTGTGTGTTACAAATAATGATTAGATCTTTTGTCTTTTGTTGAGAAAAAACTTTTCCGCTTTTTATCAGTCCCTTGTCGGCTCAATTTGGGGATATCTTAGTCTGGGGTAGTGCTGATTGAATATGAGATGCTTTTGGGGAAAAGTTAGGTTTGATTGCCATTGTATCCGATTGATTGATTAGTAGTGATTCCGTGTACGATCCAAGCCACTCTATAAATCAGAGTAGGGACGCGTGATTGATGGGGTCTAATTGAGCTCCTAATCCCAAGAGTTTTTTCCAAATAGGTATCGTAAAAATCCGAACTGTACTGGACACTAATCCGATCAGATACCTTAAGTACCGCGGCTTCTTAAATCTTAATTAAATAAAAGTCAGTCATTAATCCTCAATGCCTCAAGTGCATTCTATAAATATTAATAATAAAAACGTCAAATTTAATTTATTGATATTAAACCTCCGAATTAATTATGGGGGCATTAAGAAACAGCGTTTTTAACTTGTCTAGGTCGAGTCAAAATATTTGTTGTGATTATTTTATGGCGCTTTAATAGACACCGCGTGGTATTTTTTAATTAAAAGGTTTTCGAGACACGAGAACACGCAAGGCTTAGATGGGATTTTTGACCGATTAAGGTTCTTTTGACTTGGCACTGTAATTTTGGCAGACGGGCTTACGTGTAATGGCTGGAGAGACATTAATTTGGTTTATCTTTAGGCATTCGTTTAAGAAGGGGTTTGGTGAGGTTATGTTAAGTTAGATTAAGGAAACCTCATTGGGGCGGATAAGTTTCGGTTTTACTTTCACTTTATTGGATATACTTGAATGAGACCAGAGTCTCTTGTGGAAACAGAACAGTTTTTGCAGTGTTGCCAAGTCGCATCCATCAGGCTGTCATTGTTACTTTGTGTCATAATCAGGTGTCTGCGACAAAAGGCAAGATCTGGCAACACTGTCTATCGTGGACTTAAAACCGATGACGTCATTCACCACCTTCTGCACATCCATATTATAGTTGTTCTTCTTCTCTGATTTGGGTTAATCAAGGTCAATTCAGTTCAACTCATTTTGGGTTAATTTAGGTTAGTTTCAGTTGTTATGAGTGAACTTCACTCATTTTGTGTTAATTTGAGCTACTTATACTTTTTTTTCAGTCAAACTAGGTTATTTTGGGCTAGTTTTAGTCATTTAGATCATTAAAGTTCTCGTTAATTTGGACTAGTTTCAGTCATTTTGGGTCAATTTAGTTCAATTCAAGTTAACAACTCAAACTTATTCTGAGTTAATTTGGGTTAGCTTTAGTTGTTTTGAGTCAGCTTTACTCATTCTGTGTTGATTTAAGTTATTACTATTTTTCTATTACTGTGCTATTATTTTTTTAGTTATGTCAAGTTATTTTGGGCTAGTTTTATTTATTTTGGGTCATTCAGGTCAATTCAGTTAAGGTCAGTTTTAGTTAATTTGGGCTAGTTTCACTAATTTTGGGTTAATTTAGGTTAGTTTTGGTTATGTTGGGTTAGTTTTTCTCATTTTGACTCAGTTTTACTCATTTCTGGGTTGATTTGAGTTGGTATTTTTTCACCAGCTAAAGTTATTTTGGGTTAGTTTGACCAACTTTGAATCATTTAGGTCAGTTTTGGTTATTTTGGGCTAGTTTCACCAATTTTGGGTCCATTTAGGCTAGTTTTAGTTTTTTTCTCATTTTGATTTAATTTCACTGGCTTTCAGTCAGTTTCACTCATTTTAGGTTAATTTGGGTTAGTTTCTTTTCTTATGATCCAGCTGTACTCGATTTGCGATAATTCAAGTTAGTACTAGTTTTTTTTTAGTTAAACTAGGTGATTTTGGGCTATTTTTATTTATTTTAGGTCAATTCAGTTCAGGTTAGTTTTAGTTAATTTGGGCTAGTTTCACTCATTCTGGGTCAATTCAAGTTAGTTTGAGTTATTTCGGGTCAGTTTCAATTTCTTTTGGTTTAATTTAACTCATTAAGGATCATCGTCGGTTCAATTTAGGTTAGTTTGAGTTATTTTGGGAGTGTTTATCACTTTGCGTTGGTTCAAGCTATTTTATGTTTGTTTGAATAAGTTTGGGTTAGTCTAGGTTAGTTGAGTTTCATTGAATTGTTTGAGAGAATTCAGGTAAATCAAGGTTAGACTGAGTTATTTTGGGCTAGTTTTAATTACTATATTTTTGTTTGAGCTAGTTGAAGAAAGTTAGATTAATTCAGCTTAGTGCAGTTTGGGTTTTTTCAAGTTAATTTGAGTTAATTTTAGTTCTTCTGATTTATTTGTAGTTATTCTGGGTTAGTTTTAATAATTTTGGGCTAATTTAAGTTATTTTAAGTTGATTTAAAGGCATTCAGGTGAATTCAGGTTAGTTTCAATCATGTTGTATTGCAACAATGAAAAGTCAATAAAATAATAGTACAAACTTTATAATTCAACCCACATATTTTATTTTCATGAATTATTTTCCAAACAATAATTTATTCTCAAAGGAAAATCAACTGAAACGTGCAAGAAGCAGAGTAATTAACATGAAAACAAGGCTTGTTGAACATCTTATTAAGGGTGAATTATGAATGAAAATTAAAAAAAAACTGTTTAACTCAAAAATCACCTGAGGGGTATCGTCTTATCGTTTTTATCGAACTGAATCAAAAAAATAAAAGCACATCCAATACATTTTTACCATGATCTTTATAGGAAATTTATTGTTGAATCCATATGTGGAAAAATCAAGACGCCATCTTTTATAGTTTTTGAGAAATTATTTTTTTTCTCAAGTTACTTGACCGACGTGGTCTATAAAATGGGCTTCGGTTGAATCCGACTTGCGATACGCTACGTTAGATATGAGGATTCTTTCCGGAGCAGTTCGACGAGCTACTCGATCATAGTTGACAACTGAACTGAACACGAATCGCGTATATAGTATGGTTTCTTCTTTCGTACCAAACATTTTCGTGATTGAAAACAAAATTTTAAATTATGGGATCCAAAGTGGATCATTTCAAAAGGGTTTTATGAAAATAACTGGACATATAGCTGAAGTACATAAACTTTATATCGATGAATAAAATGAATATGGAGCGCTCTGTAAATCCATTAATCAATTTTATTTTGAAGCAATTTATTTTACCGTCCACCCACCTGAAACAACACCGGCCAAACTAATTCCAAACTGTTTATGCTGTAAATAAAAACTCCAAATCTGGCAACTCCAAAATTCCATTACACCTCATCATTATTTCACAATTTTGTCGAAACGATTTTTAATGCGTTCTGCGATAATGCCCGGTTATTTCGACTTTGACGTGTGGAAAGCTGCGTTTTCACGTTGATAAAGAACTGTATTTTCAACGCGGTAATTTGGATGAAATGCCATTATGAGGCTGTTGAATAAAAATTGTGGATTATTCCTGGGAGAATTAAAAAAAAAATGTACGAGTGTTGAAACACTGATTAAAACCGTCTGTCTTTTGAGAACAGTTCTGGATAAGGATAAGCCCCCGGCTATGTCTGGGTCTTTTTTTGTTTTTCACGTTGGCAAGATTAAGGGCCAGACTATTTGTCTGATTGGTTAGATCATGGAGAAACATGGTCTCATTTTTACAATATTTAATGTATTTTTGTCGTCGCCATTTGTGCGATGAGAAAGACAAAGATAGAGAGTGGCTTTTGGGCTATTGTTGGCAATGTCGCATTCGCACTTGAAAACGTACATTTCATCAAAAACTACGTTACAGACGGTTAAACTTGTTGGCAACTCTGCACTGAAAACCAGAAGACCCGCCTTCCTCAGACCTGTTTATCAATTAGTAAGTTGCTGTGTTTATAGATGATGATTAAATAAATAAATTGTCATAATCGTGGTACCTACATTGTTAAGATAATAAATTGATCACAACAGTTGAGAAATGTGTTTATTAGATTTGTAACTTGTATAAAGAAAGGAAACACAACTTGTGCTAATATTATCTCATGAGCAATAACTTAATGAAAACTAGGTTGAAATATTCAAATATCTGAAATAAATTTGTTATCGTATAGACACGTAAGTAAGACAATCTGGCAACGCTCTTCTACCATGATTATATGAATCAAGCTAAGCTCTACGTACATCTTACTCGCTGATTTGTTTATAGCGTCAAGCATATTCTACGATGCCCGGTCGAAGGTGAATACAATAGTTGATCCAAAAGTGAATATAATCAATCACACCATCTAGAAATCACAATTTCAATTTGCCATGTTCATAAATCCAAAAAATTAATCCATTTCAATAAATTTCCATATCCATACCTTTGTGTTTTAATTACATAAACGTAAGGAAAATTCAATTAAAACTGTTCTGATAGCAAGAGTCGTTACAATTAGCTAAACAAATAGCGGGAATAAGATAAAAGGACATTGCTTTTATGGCGGCTAATTTTTCTGGATAAAAGCAAATATGGTGGGACCATTTCGGGAACAATGCAAATTTGACTTTGCCAAGAAAACTCGACAAACATTTTGTTGTGGTTAATGGAGAAGGAAATTAGATTTTTACGATGTATTTGACAGTAAATCGTGGATGCTACTTTAAATTGTCAAGAATATGTAGGGAAAAGTCAGTTTGAAACAAGTTTACATTTTTACAATCTATGTCTGAAGAAGAATCCAGCAAATTACACCATCTAGTCTGGAAAGACTATTCGATAAATCTTTCGGAATAGGAAATATCGTAACTACGAACAAGATCTCCCATGTTTCATCCTGTTCAGCTAAATTAAATATTCCATTCAGTGAAATCGTAAATCTTCTGCCATTATCATTACCCCTCATAACAATAAACCAGTCCGTATTTCACAAAGAAAATCCACTATCTCTAGCAAATTATCTGAAACTAGCACACCTACGCTGCAGCCATTTTGAGAAGCAATCGACACAAATATGTCGGCACTTTTTTTACGTAGCCATTCACATTTACCGCTTTTGTCTTGTTAGTCCTTTCTATATTGTTCCACAGCGACAGTATTGATTGGCTTTAAAAAAAAGTCATTGCCAGAAATCTGAACAACACAAAACGAGTAATTTTTCATTTAAATTGTGTCATTTATTCTTTTTAAGTTCCGGCGCGAATCGCGGGGGATGGAATTCCATTACGTCCAATTATTCCGAGGCTGTCAAAGAAATTGGAAAACACTTCTTTAAAGGAAATTGCAAATTAAATCTTGATTAAGACAATAACAACCACATCGGTGCTGGAAAAAAAACGTCCATCATTAAAGCATTTCGATCCGAAATCCATTCATTCTGGGAATGGGCCGAAACATTCCTGTGCACTTGCAATTTCGGTGTATTAATTATAATTCCTTTGCCCAGATAATGCCAACTGCTTAACCGAGCATTGCAATTGTCTGCAGAGAAATTAACCTGGGATGGTCGCGGGCCACCAGCGTGTTGTCTTCCTCACTTATTGGCTCCGATCACCAGAGGAGGACTCAGAGGGAATTCCAAAACTTGTCTCCCACTCATAACTGTGAAAATGTAGCATTGTGATGACCACCATTGATTCTGTTTTTAATTCCAAAGTGTATAGTTTTGCTTTGGAACTCGATTGTTTTTTAAAAGTGTCTCTGGGGTGTTCCGAGAAGCCTCAGATGTGTTTCTGGGGTGTTTCCGAGGCTATAACACCTCGGATTGTTGTTACCACCATTAATTTTTTTTTCGAGTGACTCAAGACAGGTATGTTGGGGTTATAAACAAAGTATAGGCTCTCCGTCGAATAAATATTTATTAGCAGCAAAATAAACATATAAAATAGTGATGTTCATGAAAACAGATTATAGAGGAAAGTTGGGTATTGTAGTACACTTGAGCGCGGATATAAATTACTGTTGAATAAAAAAGTTGATTGTACGGTAATATCCTCCGCTAACTCAAACTAATGGTTGATTAAAAACGTCAGAAATGTTAGTTTTTGGGAATTTTTTAACTTTTGCTTAATGGCTTTATCTCACCCTTTCTCATACCATATCATCACGTTGTTTCGCACTGGTTTACCACACCTAAAGCCTCTATAACTTGATCTAATGGATCCGATAGAGTCGACAATTCAGAATCTTCATCCACCATTTCAACCGCACCACGACAGACGCTTCATGTATACAGTGAGGACGTAAATAGTCCCCCCCCTCTAACTTTTGAACGCATTAATATTTTTGGATCAAATTTGGAAGTGTGTTTCAGGGTAGGCTTTACTAAGTTTGGACCTCCAAAAAAAATTTTCTGTCAAACTGACAGCTGGGCACCATTTTGAAACAAAAAATTGAATGGAAAAGGGGGTCATGTGATACTTTATTTGAAAGGTCCTTCCATTCTCTTTTCACCCCCAAAGTTTGAAGTCCTTATTATTTTTCATAAGGAAATGGCGCCATGTCGAAAATAAATTATTTGTGTCTAAGTAGATACTATCTTTTATTTTGTTTAAGAAACTATGGTAGCACAGATTGATACAGTAATAAATAAATAATAATAATAATAATAATAATAATAATAATAATAATAATAAAGTTCTTTTAAGAATTAGAGATAGTATTTTGACCCAAATAATTTATTTTCGATATGGCACCATTTCCTTAAGAAAAATGCTAAGGACTTCAAACTTTGGGGGTGAAAAGAGAATGGAAGGACCTTTCAAATAAAGTATCACATGAACCCCTTTTCCATTTAATAATTTGTTTCAAAATGGTGCCCAGCTTTCAGTTTGACAGTTGAAATTTTTTTTGGAGGTCAAAACTTAGTAAAGCCTACCCTGAACAACACCTCCAAGTTTGAGGCAAAAATATTAATGCGTTCAAAAGTTAGAGGGGGGGGGGGACTATTTACGTCCTCACTGTATAGATTTCTACAGTTTTTATTTTCACACTTCTACACAAATTAGGATTTTGTCAAAGTAGTGGTCAAAACCATGAAAAAAGTGTCGTGATTCCTCAAAAATCGATAATTCCGTAGCATATCGCAAAATTATGAGTTATTTCGTATTTTTTTCCAATATGTATTTTATAAAATTAATCAATACCAAAAAAAAATCAGGGTCAAGTATATTATATAGAAAATATAGCTGGAAAATAACTAATTACGCAAAAAAATATTACAATATTACAATATTTTTAAATGGAAACATGAAGACAAAGTAGTTAAAAAAAATGGAGTAATTAAACTAGAATTTCACTAAACAGAACGTAATTTCGTCGGATAACACAGAATAATGGATTATACAGGGTGTCCCAAAATTAGGTTGAAATATTTAAACAGTATTCTACACTGAAAAAGCTTCGTTTTCGAGATACAGGGTGTCAATGTTCAATTTCTATTTTTGTTTCACTACAAATAAATTCCATAATAATTCTGATAATTTGACAAAAACTGCTATCCAAGGTTTTTTTGACAAAAAAAAATGAAAACCACATTCCATGAATTAGTCAGTACAAAATACATGTGAAAATAATGTTATGAACATTTTTTCCACTCAATAAAAAGATACAAGGTTAGACAAAAAAGTAATGAAAATTTGAAACAGTAAAATTACTTGTAGATTACGCCACATACAATATAGTCATAATAATATCAAATTTAAATTTCTTATGTCAAAAATGCCCTGGATACCGATTTTTGTTGCATTATCAGAATTATTATGGGATTTATCTAGATAAAACAAAAATAGGAATTAAGCTTTAACACCCTATATCTCGAAAACGAAGCATAATATTTTTTCTCAGTGTAGTTCAAATATTTCAACCTAATTTCGAGACACCCTGTATATCGGAATTTTTGAAATAAACCGGCTTATTTTTTGAAAAAAATCAACGAAAAGAAACAAAATTTGAAGTTTCCATAGTTTTCACGAAACTTTAGAGAAAACGGATTTTTGAAAATGATCACCGAATTTTACAAAAAAAAAACGGAATTTCCCCAGTTTTTTTTATGGAAAGTAATCAATATCACTAGATCATCGAAAGTCCACTAAAAAATTCGTAATTCCGTCAGTGTTATAAGTTATTAAGGAATTCTTGGAATAAACCACAGTTAATTCCTTGAAAAAAAAATAGGAATTGTCAAAAAATCTTCGAGACAAAATTTGGAATATCCTTAGTTTTTACGAGATTTTAGAAAAAATAAATTCATTAGAAAAAATTTGAATTATCAAGAATGTAGCTTATTCTACAATAAAATACGGAATTATACCACAGTTTTTAAGTGAAATTTAAATGGAAAGTGGTCAAACTCACCAAAAAAGTGCCGAGATTCAGCTAAAAAAATCCCTTATTCCATATTACAGACTTATTTTGGAAAAAGTAGGAATTATCGGCAAAAAACTTGCAATTTCGAAATTTGTGATAATGTGGCTTATTCTTCAAAATAATACGGAATCACCATAACAAATTTAAGGAAAATTTATAAACAATAGTACAAAATCAAGCCCGGTAACATTATAGAACAAAAAATAGTAATTCTATCAGTAAACACCCCAATTTGGAAGAAATATTCATATTTCCACAAGAAAAAGATAATTAACTTATGACGCACTTCAGATTTTTCGTAGATTTTATCGGAGGTTGGAAAAAAACTTTTTCCAAAACTCGGGCGCCACCCTCTGGATTTTTGGTAGAGGGCCCACAGCGCCGTTAAGTTGTTGTTCTCCTTATGTGCAGGATTTCCGTTAGGCAATGTCGGGTGACAACTTTATCTAAAGAGTAGTAGGAACCCACTGTTGGTCAACTGCAACCTTGCCTTGATAATCAATGATAAAATGTTCATTTACCCATAAATTGGCCACTTGACTATACCATCATTTGAAATGACTGATAAGGGAACATAAATAGACAAATGAAAGATATCACAGAACTCGTGCCAATATAATTATAAACAATCAGAAGAACAAAATCCATCAGGAAATTAGGCATGCAGAAGCATCCTTGAGTAATGTGCGGATATCCATCATTAGATTCCACTTCAATGGAAACTATACTGTCCTGATCTGGTTTCTGATTGAAACATATCACTTAAGATTTATTCACAACAATCCACAAGTCCAGCTCTGTAATTTAAAGGCTCTCCCGAGCATTGTTCGTCGTAGTTCACGTAATTGCCAGGATGCTTTGTTTCACGTTTTAAGACCCGACACAAATAAGTTAGATTAGGGCTGTTTCGCAATAGTCACTTTAGATTTGGATCGTGAAACAATTTGTAGAACGAAAGGTTTTATCTGCAAGTGACTGTCTTGGACCACTGGTCATTATCTGACATCTTGTGTTTTCCATCAATTAGCATATTTTTTGCTAATTTACATAGCACTGACTCTCTCTTGCAGAGACCACCAGCCGTGGTGAATTTGTTGTTTTCTTACTGGAGGCGGTTAAGTGAAGAGATCGGGTGGCAAGAAAGGACATCAATCTTAAGTGACCGGTGTCGTAATTGAATCGTAAACCTTAATGCAAATTCTGTTACTCAGATTACTCAGAAGACCAAATGGGGCAAAAATGCTCGACTAATAACAAGAAAGGAGTGTCTTCATAAACCACGTCCGGTATCGCAGCCAAGCGTTCCATCGTTATTTATATTGGTCCGCGATTGCAATAGGCTACGTTAAATATGAATATGCATCAGGGACGATGAAAAAAATGCCAAAGGTTGCTGTGATAAAAGTTTCAGTAAGGTAGAGCAAAAGCTTATAGTTTGTTAGTACACCTCATTCTTACATGTCCTGGTTCGTGACTTTTACAAAATAAATTTGTCTACCTGATAAATCTATTCGCATGTCCCCGCTTTAAATCGAGGAAAAATAGAAAAACACCGCGCTTATCTCCACAAGTACTCCTTTCCAGACCATCGCGTTCGCGTGACTAAATCGAATTCATATCTGAAAATTTGAGACGCGCCTTCGCGTGATACTTTAGCTTCTTAGTCTATTTTTGAAATCCGATCGTGTCTTATTCAAATCCATGGAGAAAATATAGCGGCATTTGATCTGTCTGCTGATTTCGTTTATTTTGTGTCCTTTCATTTGCATTTCGTGTTGCAAGACAGGAAATGTATCACCGATATAGATATAAACGACAATGGAATTTGACCATCACGTTTTTTTAAGCATTTGTCAAAAAGAATGGACCATAAAAGCCAACTGATATCAAGTAATAAAAAATAAACAGTAAAACAGTGAGCCCAATTTTGAGAAAAGAGATCGGACTCGAGACTGGAGGCTCTTGAGGGCCGAGAAAAACCTTTCATATATCGCTCGGCAAGTAGTCGAGGAATATCCGAGGCGACTAAAAACCGATTCGCGAAGCCCTTGTATAAATACATACCAAAGCAGCGGAATAATGTGAAGATAGAACGATAAACAGTGGCGTGGAGCTGCAGAAACTCTAACTAATAATGTTACACACATCACTTTCTTCCCCTACCCTATTTAAAGGGTGAGGTGAAACAAACAGTGCAGTTTTAAGGGGCTATAAAAACAAAATGGCATAATTTACGCGTATTCATATCTAACGTAGCGAATCGCAATCCCAACTGGCATGAGACGAGATGGCACGACGATTGCGATAACGAACGTTGTTTATGAATTTTGATGTCCTTTATCACTGTTTCCTACCCCTACCGAAAGGAGAGAAATCTGAAACCAGACACGCCTATGGTACCCACTAAACCTCTCCTCCGCATTAGGACGTCAGGGATAAGCCCTTTAGTGTCCCAGTCTTCTCACTTAATTTGACCTCTTTGTTACCGGGTGTCCTTCTTAAAAGCATCTAGAAATACAGGTAGGAACGCCAAAAACCGGTCCCACCTGTGCAGTCTGACCTTATGGTCGGTAAAAATATTGTATTGTTCCTCAGCCTCCTTACTCACCTTACCTCAGTCGTTGTGACGTTTTATTCTTTCCATCTTGTTGGGATACTCAAAAATATATTTTTTGCTCTGCTATTGGGAGGGAAAGAACAGTCTCCAACAATTTCAAGGGAATTGTGATCTCCTGATTTCCTGAGTTGATTTTTTTTTAATTTGTATATTTAAACCTTTGAATTCCACAAAGGGGCACATTGCAGCTCATTTCCCTTTTTTTGACAAACCAAAAGAAAACACTAGAAATTTACTTGTTTTGTAAGGAGTTCCTTCAAACTTCCTCATTACTTCTTGTGATTCTTTTATCTCTGAAGTGAATCAAAATATTCGTTTTTCGACATTTTCAAACTTCCTAAAACTCTAAAACGTATTAAAATTATTGCCAACCAGATTATATTTCCCTAAAACTTGAATCTCAAATCTCAACCTGTATAAACCCCAAAACCCATCCCCATTTGAGTATAATTTCAGCAAAATCCACACCTCAAAACCCCACAAAGTGGCTACTCCAGGGTAAGCCGTGTTCAATTCCCCAACACCGTTAGCTGATTATATTTGACGTAATGTTTTTCCCCGTCCAGCAATAAATCAAGCGACCCTTTAGGATAAGTAATTTACTCTTTAAGCAAAAAATGCTAATATTTGCAAACGACCTCATAATTACTCTCATGGAACTTTTTCCTACTCCATCACTGAAATTGGATTCCTTACTTGGTTTTGTAATATAAAGTTTGCGTTTGATCTGAGAGGTTTAAGGCAAAATATCAAGAAAACATTTTCTCTTCGACGATTCTGTCAAAGGAATAATGTTTATATTTCCAAATTGCTTTTTTCATGGTAATTCGATGACTTCGATAAGTTTGCGAAAGGTCAAAGGATCTGTTTTTTTTTTTATCACGGCCGGAAACCAGAATTTTTTCTCCACCCCCTCGACTAATCCGATTGATTCAACAAATAAACCTTATCCTCAAATCAGCATTCAGCATGATTTAGATTTCTCGCCCATCTGATGCGTGTAAAGAGCCATTGTTCTCGCATCATGCAAAACAGTCACAATTGACGTTGGTGGTCGATTTAAAGGTGAATAAACCTAAATGCCGTAACTAATCTGAAGACAATGCGTTGCGTCTTTATGATCAACTCATTTTACATTGAATTAGTTACGCTAAAGTTAAATTCTGATGTGTGATATAACCAGAGTAATCATCGTCTGCTAGTCATTAAGGGAAGAAACGGATGGTCCCTGCTCGGGCGCCATATTTATAGCTTTGTTTTTGAACGGGGTTGAGATACCAATCATTTTCACATTCATTTGTATGTATAAATCTAATGAACATCTTTTCTTCCAGGTTACCACAATGCTCCTTGCTCTACTCCTCCCGACCTTCTTCACCTCCACCTGGGCCGGAAGCTTTGGATGTCCCTCCAGCTGTAACTGCAATGATGACACCTACGTGGTCCAATGTGAGCGTGGCAAGCTAGGTGTCATCCCTATTACCCTAAACCCAGCCATCCAGAGGCTGGTGCTGCGCAGCAACAATGTTAAAACAGTGGATGCTGCGTTCCTCTTCTACCGAGAGCTACAGTACGTGGACTTGTCCAGCAACCACCTAGTCAGCATTCCCAAGAAAAGCTTCCAGCACCAGGAGAAGCTCCAAGAGCTTCATTTAAATAAAAATAAAATTTCCAGTGTGGATAATAAGACGTTCCAAGGACTGAAGTCGTTGACTGTGCTTAACATGCGGGAGAATTATCTCGAACAGTTGTCTGCAGAAGTGTTCTCAATATTGCCAAAGCTGGAAGAGCTTAATCTTGGACAAAACCGGATTTCGAAAATCGACATAAATGCCTTTGAGGGGCTGCAAAGCTTAAGGGTATTATATCTGGATGATAACTTATTATCTGAAGTGCCAACAGTGTCATTTTCCGTACTGGGAAGTCTGGCAGAACTACACGTTGGCCTTAACGCCTTTTATGTATTGCCTGACGATGCCTTCAAGGGCCTTGGCAGATTGTCTGTATTGGATTTAAGTAGCGGCGGCATTACTAATATAAGCGAGCACGCTTTTCGGGGCTTATCAGGGCTGAGGAATCTAAATCTGGCTGATAACCGACTCAAGCAAATTCCCACAACACAAATGGGTTATTTATCGAGGCTTGAGGAGCTTACCATCGGACAGAATGACTTTGTGACGCTGCAAAAGGGCTCGTTCAAAGGGCTGACCAATTTGCGGAAGCTGGACATTACCGGCGCCAAGTATCTGGATCATATTGAGAAGGGAGTGTTTGGTGATAACATGAATTTGGAAACACTATTGCTGGTCAGCAATAAGAAACTGGAAAATTTGGATGAGGGGGCGCTTGTAGGGTTGCCCAATTTGCGACATTTGGTGTTACGGGAAAATGCTTTTAAAAGCCTTCCAGAGTCGGTGGTGTCTTGGAATGAGCTAAGAGCTCTAGAGTTAACGGACAATCCAATAAACTGCGACTGTCAGCTATTATGGCTGCTGAATCTTGCCAATCAAAAGAACCTCACCAAAGTCCATTGCGCCAGCCCGTTGCAATTGCGCGACAAACCCTTAAAGACCCTCACCAGTGACGATCTAGGGTGCTCATTTGGTGACCCCAGTCAACAAGTGATAGTGATTACTTTCTGCGTCAGTGCCGTGATTCTATTGGCAGTCCTAGGCCTGTTTCTATTCAGATATCGCATCAAAGTGCGGGACGCCTTAAAAGATTACAAATTCAACAAGAGGGCTATTAGCAGGAAGGAGCACGAGTACCAAAAAACCTTCTCGGAAGACGAGTACAACTTCCGCACCAACCAGCTGCCAATCAAGCCAATACCAGTGACTGAGTTGTAGCTAGAGCTGAGTGCGCCTCCCTCTGGGGTGTTTTGTCTGGATGGGGAGGGGCGGCGTGCTCGAAGTCCAAGAGGACCAGGAGGGACACTTCCTGTTACCGGGTTCACTTACATTCGTACCAACGAGACCTGTCGGGCTCATTCATTGCGGACTCTAAATGTTGACTCGTCGAGTGCGAGGAACGGGTATCCTAAATATCCCGTAGACCTGTTTCCCCATTAAACCAATTGAAGGGTAAAGGTTCGTTCCAGTCGTTTTTGGCTGATGCTGACGAGCAATAAATGAATGAATCCATTCCAAATATGTGATTTTTATTGAATAGAAAGACTGTACAGTAGTTGCTAAGTATTTTTGTGTGAGCAGTATTTATGGACTAATCCACTTATGTCTGTAATTGCTCTGATTGCTTCTAAAAGGTTTCTTATCCATAAACCTAACGCATTAATAATTCAAATGATAAAAAATCAATTTCAGAAGCAATCATGGATCTGAAACTTGAGTTGTTTTCTCGACAAAACAACTATAAGTGTTTCAAAAATGTACAAAAGGCAGCTGATTTTGGAAAACTGTAAATACACACTCAATTGATTTTACTTATAACAGAATGTTGGTTTTATTTTGTAAAAATTGCAACAAAACTATGTGTACATGTATGTAAATATTTCATCAGATAAATATTTATTCTACGTTGTATTTTTCAAAATATCGATATATTCCAAATTTGTTGATTTTTTACTTTTATTAATGTACTGGATGTCCTTCTAGTAGTCTAGTTGACTTCAAAGCTAAACAGTTCTGAGCTAGTCATGATAAAATACTTGATTTGATGGATGTATGTGAAACAAAATATGTACATTTTAAATGGTATTTTGTATATGTAAATACGTGTTAGTATTTTGTACATACTGGATTTATCTTGACCTATCATACTTATTTACAAATAAATTCTTTTCAAATCTGGCTGGTTGTTTGATTTTTGTTATAAAGCATTTGACGATTTTAACAGTCCCACTGATAGTGGTTCGAATTATGTTCATGGGTGGACAAAATACAGTGGTCCAAATTATGTTTGCACAAAAATAAACGCATTCATT
This sequence comes from Orchestes rusci, assembly GCA_958502075.1. Lineage (NCBI taxonomy): Eukaryota > Metazoa > Arthropoda > Insecta > Coleoptera > Curculionidae > Orchestes > Orchestes rusci. The sequence continues at coordinate 30,761,776 of OY293310.1, read as the reverse complement.
TATGCCTGGGTTACATTCAATTTCACTTCGAATTGGAATTGACAGATTTCCGCTAGCCAAACGAGAAAAATTATGCCTGAGTTACATTTAATTTCATTTCGAAGTGAAACTGTCAAATTTCTACTTGGCAAACGGAAATCATTTGCTACCATCCACCATGAACTTGGCGTAGGCGTGACTTTAAACACGAACTCAATGTAAATGATACCGTATGATTTCCAAAAAGAAATTTGACATTTCCACTTCGAAATGATTTTGAATGTTAATATGCAACCATATTCATTAAATTTGGAAATTTAAACACAAATTCAAGATAGATGTTAGCATTGATGATACCCGTGTGGCAAGCGCAAATTTATCACTTTCACTTCCAAGTGAAATTGGACGTAAACCTTACATTATGATTATTATTAAAATGGCGATCGGCACTAATCGGCAGTCTTCTAGCTGATCGGCTGTCATTAATACTTTAGGTGTGTTTGTTAGGCGTAGGATAGAGTAATGCAAATTGATTTTTGTAACTGATGGCTACCAGTCTAAAGAAAATTCACCAAACGCGTTAGTACCTTTAGCAAAGATATTCTATTCTAAAAAACAGACAAACATTTCACAAATAAAGCCTAATGCGTGTTGCAGTGTAGAAAAGTGTGCACTAGTGGAGCATAACAAACACACCTATTGACGGTTAGGTGGCCTGACAATTGTGTTGCCCACTGGACGTAGACACTTTATTATGGTGCCGTAGGGCTGTAAGGAATCGTGAGGAATACACGGTGCGGCATCTCTCAGTCGTTTCTATAAACAAAACGGAGGCAGAATTCTTTTTGAAGTTTGCTGTACGTCGTGCCCGGTTATTAAATGCTGGCACAGATGGCAGTACAAAACTAGTTTAGATCGTAAAACAAATGAGCAAGATTCTTCGTTATAATGCAGTGTTGTCAAGCTTCCTTGGAAATTCTGATTAAAATATGCGCATGACTTCTCCGGAGAAATGGGAGGATAGTTTGGGTTATCTCTCTAGAATTCACCCTTATTCGTAAAATTCGAGGCCAAATTCATAGACTGGTATCGAGAGCTGTCGATAGTTGAATTGTAATTAGTAAACGGTTCCGACATATCGCAGGTAATTGAATTACGTTGAAGTCTTAAACTGATGTTAGTATGACAGAAATTCAATAGTTGTTTCGGTCTTCGGTCACGTGACTGTCAGTTGGATAAAGGTTTGACGGTCACATCGTTTGGGTTCATTCTGCCTCTATTTTGAAAGTACAATAATATGGGGGATTTTTTTGGCATCGTTTTGGGCATGAGGGGAACTAATTTCACTTTTATGATATGTTATTTATTTGTTCAAATTAGCAATATTTTATTTAAACCAAGCAAGAAAAAAATCACATTCACGTCTCTATACAAAATTTGTTTCCAAAATGAATAAAAAAATGAGAGATGTGGGGTGTGGGTGCGTTCCACGTCCCATTCATCAAAAAGATTTACATGTATTGTATAACATGATATGCATCTCATTTGTTATATTATAGGTACAGTTAACCAGTTTTATTGAGGCCCGTATTCTCCGATTCTACAGTTAAACGCCTTCAACTAAACGCGTTCAAATAGTTAAACGTCCTCGACTTTCCTCGGTATGCACCGTGCTAATTTTCGCAACGTTTAGTTAAACCTAGAGAAAGGTCGGCAACGTCGGGAATTCTGGGAACATTTTGGTGGTATTCAAGTTGATTGGAGACCATATGATGTTGACAGTTGACATTAATGCCTGGTTTATATTCAATTTCACTTCGAAGTGCAAGTGATAAATTTCCCTTTGCCAAACGAAAATCATATGCTACCATCTACATTGTTTTGGCGTGAGCGTGACTTTGAACACATATTCGATGTAGATGGTACCATATGATTCCCGTTTGGCTAGCGGAAATCTGTCACTTTCTCTTCGAGGTGAAATTGAATATAAACTTCACATAATGCATGGCATATTTGAAATAATTTGAATATTTTTTGATAAATAACTATTGTTTTAATACATGGACGTAATCATGCTTAATCTTGATCTTGATGCAGAAAGGAACAAAACGAAAAATCATCAGAAATGAGATTTTTATTCAGGATGATTAAAAAATATCCATATTTGATAATGATCATGCAGAAGTGAACCACACGAAAATCTCAAAGGCATTCATAAGGTTGAAGATTATTTTCTTATTATTATATTGAATTATTTCCGCCATATAAAGTTTAAACCTATAGTTTTTTCAAGTTTAATATTTGTGTCTGGGTCAATTGTGTTTAGGTACGCATAGAATTATTTTTTTTTATGATACGCGATTTTGGCTTTTCCCCTCACCTATAGAAACAAAAATTTTAGTGGTATTGATAAAATGATAATATCTACGGGAAAAGGACAGGAAGCTGATTAATTTAAATTAAAATTACGTGGTGAATTATTATTTTACGGGCATCCCAAAACGTGATATTATTTGAATAAAACCATTTTGTACTTTAATGATTTCATCAATTATTGCAAATGGCATTTTGATTTATCTTGAAACCACACTATGGCATTGCTGACTCTGTAGATAACACAAAAAAAAATGAAATCTGAAAAATGACATAACGTTCATTGAATTATTAAAATGGTATTATAGTATTTTTTATTTTTATGTAAATACATGCAAAAACTATTATTATGTCTAAAATATCGGCTTCAAGAAGTAGATTCGTCTCCAGACTCCTCCTAGTAAAAAATAAAATAAACACACTCACAGTGGGATGAAAAACAATTAGGTATCAGCACCTAATATCCATTACATATAATAAATAATATGTTCGGTGGTATTAGTTCATATTATGTCATGATATATTTTTTCAAGACGCACGCATCTTCCGCCACAATTGAAGCCGTTTAAATCCTTAAACGCTCCAAATCGGGCGTTTAACTTTGAAGGCGTTTAACCGACTTGAATGTGTCTAATTTCGCCGGTGCATACGAAATCTTGTAGTTAAACGCCGTCAAATCTTAAACGAGCTTAAGTACGAACGGAGAATACGGGCCTAAACCAATGTAGTAGATGCGACAACACCGTAGATGGATTAGGTCTACAAGTAATCGTCCCTGTCCTTTGTCAATATAAAATGTCAATGAAACGTCATATCAAACTGCACCATTGTTTTGAAGTATATTAATTATTTCCAGAAATTTCCCAATTTTGATCTACAACGAAAATATGGCAGACATTTTATCGGAAACTGTGCAGCCCGAGGATCTCAAGGTAAATACCATAATCATCAAATAAAATCCCACAAGCTGTACATCCATAACCTAAAACAATGGATTTCTTTAAATTCCAGAAATTTGAAAAAATCTATCACGAACAATTGTACAGAAATGACGTCACTCACAAGGCCCAATTCGAATATGCTTGGTGTCTGGTAAGGAGTAAATATTCGGCCGATATCCAAAAAGGCATTGTACTACTGGAGGAATTGTATAAAACACATGAGGAGGGTCAAAGGGATTATTTGTACTATTTGGCAATCGGCAATGCAAGGCTTAAGGAGTATTCGAAGGCTTTGGGTTATGTGAGAAGTTTTTTGGCTATTGAACCAGGTTAGTGTACCCTTTATTATTCTGTCATTGTATTTTAAAAAGGTGAGTCATTTTTAGAAATAACGAGATAATGATAATTGCACCAGATTTGATATAATAATGAATGACTCATTGTTATTTTTAACCGTGGGATTATTGGAAAAATGATGATATTCGTGTTTCGAAATCAATGTTAAATTGTTATCTATTACATTTAGTAAGTTATTGAAATAAACAAGGATCAACCGCGTCAAAACAAAGCATCCTCCATATTTGCTGACGCATAGCAAGTTCAGTATATAACAGGTTGCCTCACTTTTACGGTCATGACGTCATCAGTGTCAGGTGTTGCCAGATGATCACCATCAAACACAGTAGAACAGAAACCTATTGGCGAAATCAGTAGATCTACTGTCAAAACAGTACTTCTGGCAACCTTGCGAATGACACATGATACGATACGATGCAGACCGATGCAATCCAATGACAGGATTCAGTCTACTGCAGACGCTAGACAGCGATGACGTCATAGTTTTCCGCCCTCCGTCTCTTAATTAAGCCTTTGGTAAGATTTTTCCTGATACTGCAACATGGAATACAACTTTTCACCAAAGCCTCGATATCTCTATCGATTTCTTTACAATGACAGTAATTTATAGCTAAACTTTTCATTATGACGAAACCAATGTGTTTGCTGTGAAGTTTTCGAAGCATAATAACTTTATGACTCTATGACCACTGAAAATGATTCCGTCTTGAATTGATAACTCTGGATCCCGGATTCGGCCAGGATGAATGATTCTGGATCGTGTATAGTCTCTTCAGCGATTGTTTTTGAATCTTAACAATAATTTGAAATATTTCTTCATCTACATTTTGCAACAACTCATCATCAACAATATTATTTTGGAATTCCTGGGCAAGTAATCTACATTAACGTGATCAGTTGATTCCCTATGTTCTGTGCTATAATCAAATCCAGAAAGGGAATGAGTATATCTCAATATTCTTGTATCCTCCGGCGGAGGCAAAGTAATTTACTTTTCCTCTGCCGATACTCAGTCGAAGTGGAAGTGACAGATTTCCGCTTGCCAAACGAGAATCATAAGCTACCATCTACATTGAATTTGGCGTAAGCGTGACTTTGAACACAAATCCAATGTAGACGTATGATTCCCGTTTAGCAAGCAGAAATATGAAACTAACCCAAACTGGGGTTGTTTTGACCTCCCCTATACGCTCCCGAAACTATGCCATATACTTACCGGACACTCTGTATAACACTATCTCTTGATCGCCACTTTTTAAGCACTACAAAACAGCGACGTACGACGTTTCGTTTCGGGGGATTTGGGTTCCAAGATCCCCATGATAGACATCCGTATATTCTGAAGTAGAAATCCTTGATCATCATTCATATTATCCGAATGGTGGATGCGCAAATATCATAATGTGTGACTGGGTTTTATTGGAATAGGGAGATTTATTTTTTTTGATTTTTTTTCAGTGAATTCTTTTATGCATACTAATGCCAAAACCAATTTTTTCAATTTTTTTTATCCATATTTATTCTAGAAAACTCAGTTAATATCTGCTAATTTTCTAACGGTTTCATTCAAAATGCTCTCAGGGAAACTACGTCACCGACACGTGATCCTGATCAACAAATGAAACGACTGGTGACGCCCCATTCTAAATTTGTTGTCAGGTTGTGAAATTAGCGTAGCATTTTATTTAGCTCTATAGCGCATCCACCAATGAAATCACTCGTACACCCAAGTCTATTAGATAAATTGCGAACGAGCTGACAACGCCGCATCATGTGGGTAACCTAACCTTGTTTTTATTGTTTACATACATCCAGTATTTGGGATTTGGGTACTGTAACTTGTTACTGTTATTATTGTTTCTAAACATATTCCAATACACACAAACATTATGGAATGTCCATTTCCACCTGTCCAAGTTCTCCATCGAGTGCTTCAAAACTTTGGAGACGAAAAAGCCATTTGAAAAGCCTCGATTCCGTGAAATATCCTGGAGAGCACTTTGTGTAGTATACAGGTGCAAATGGACCTTTTCTTATGTTAAAATATTGTAGCCTTATCCTTTCTGAACATTTTGTTGTTTGAGGTGACTTAATAAGTGTTTTTTCGAAGAAGTTACGAAGCTTTGTATTGGAGTATGTTTATGAATTTTGGACAATAAAAGACAATAATGAGTGTTTACCTTTTATTGTCACGCAATATAAACTGTTTCACAGGTATATGAGAGCATAAAACCCGGAAGCCACTGATATCAATGATGGCACAAAGCACTTTTTCTTCATTTTTGTCACAGATTCACAAACACAAGCTTTTCTTTTTTTTCACTGAATGAGAGCTTCACCAAAAATACATATATGAGGTCTTTTGATTGGGTTTTAACGTATAAAAAAATGAAAAGTTTGCAGTTTTTGAGAAGCAAAGCAAACTTGAGGCAAACAGCAAAACAAAACAAAATTTGAGATAAGGTTAGGAGTAGAAGGAGACGGCGCTGTGTCGGTGTTGCCACATTGACACAGAAATCACATGAGATCATGCTTGTTAACCCAATATTATATGATCTAGCGAGTGATTTAGTCTTGAATAAATTTAAAAAAATGGCTCAAACTTGAATAAATAAATAGTTAATCAGTTTGATTACTCGGAATATTCAATAGAAAATGTTTGATTTGACGTAAACTGTGGCAAACGCGCAGAATGCACGCTAAATCGGAAAAGGTTGTCTCTGTTTAATCGAGAAAGATGGAAAAGCTGGGGATAGTACGTCAGAGCTCGCCATTGAAATTGGTTTCAAATTTCTATCAAAATTTCAAACAGCTCTAGCAAATTGACAAATTCTCCAAATGACTTGAAACTCTCACAGAGTACTGTTTAAGCAATTCTAAAAAACATGTTAATATAGTTTTGTTAAATTTCGAATTCATGAAACCTCCCTATTGATGAAAAGTTCCTGAAACGTTGAAGTGAGTGAATCATTTACGTTCCAGGCAACCAACAAGTGAAAAGCCTCGAGCAAAATATCTCAAAGAAAATGGAAAAAGATGGACTGGTAGGCATGGCAATGGCAGGAGGTGTTGTTTTGGCAGTTGGCGCTATTGTAGGGGTTGGTATGGCTATTGCCAAAGCTAAGTGATAATAGATCTATTTTTCTCAACTGTGTTTTGGTATTTTACTATAAGTGTATGTCCTATTTGGCTAATATCATGCATTTTGTTCCAAAATTATCTACGGTTCTAGTCCAACTTGATTATATTTTCAGTTTCGACACTATCAAAGACTGTAGCAACGTTGCATTCTTCTTTGTTTTGTGATGTAAATAAATTAAAAAATCTAAGGCAATTGTTTCAGCTATAATTATTATATGTATATAATGTAGTGCTATGAGTTGTAGCATTATCTATAAGAAGTAATTTATATTTTATTTATGATGGTCACTCTAATAAAAATTTAATTGTTTGTCATGTGGTGATTTTATATTTATTATTAAGGTAAGGTCATTGAACAATACGAAACCTCAAATTTGGAACCATCTTCGTCATTTAAATTCAAAATTCCACTCACAACACAACGATCCGATATTTTAAAAACCAAATTCGCGACCTATTATCGATGTTATTTAAACAATCCGCCCGCAAAATAAAATCAATAGAAATCTATCAGCATCGGCTGACTTGACGTACAATACTCGACAACCCCTCAAAATGTGTGACGAAGAAGGAAGACGTTCGAAAACGGGAGCGTGGGTCGCAAATTTACCCCGTGCCGAGGTGGGAGTCTTGATCAATGCCTAACATGACATATTTTTCCTCATTCTAACACACTGATTTTTTGCTAATCACTGTTCTCTCTCTGTGGTTATCCATAAAATAAACGTCGAATTCCACTTGCTACTAGATTACTACGAATGCCAATAATTGCAAGTTTCACCTACTTTGTGCCAAGTGTACACAACTTCTATGGAAATTATTTCTCTGATCGTGATTTGTGGTGAACACCAGACGAGAAGCGTCATTCAGAGCTTAGTTTCCGCATTTGTCTGATCCTGTGTATACATTGATTCCGGAAATGTCTGCGATTGATTTCAATTACCCGAAAAGGGGGGATGGTGGATGAGTTCTCTCGAGGGACTAGAACTACATACTTCTATGGCCTGTTCATTTGAATCAAGACCTAGGATTACGATTTTATGTATTTTTCCAGTCGATCTATACATTTTGAAGCTTTAAAGGGAAAGCTACAAATCATACTAGTCTGAGTTTGTACTTATGTTATGATAATGATTATAATCGTTAACCCAATAATTTAACTGTTTTTGCACGTAGCTGATGGTGCCGTGGTTACATTTTATTGATAATACAAAAACGGCTTATTGGGGAATCTACCCTTATTATTACCGCATTTCTCACAAGAAATAATCAAGAGATTTATAACTTATAAAATATGTACATACAGGGTGTTACTTAATGGTATGTCATAATTTTAAGGGGGAGTTCCTGGATAAATTTCAAGTGGAAAAAGTCATATAAACTTGGGCTAAAAAAAAATATATAAAAAAAATGAAATAAAAATAAAAAAATGAAAATAAAAAAAAGTGTGTTCCTATAAAATGATACCCTGTGGCAAAATTCAGCTCAATATCTCAAACCATCTTTGGAAAATGTATTAAAAACTGAAATTAAAATAAATCTTCAACACCCTGTATCTTAAAAACCAAGCATTTTAAGACCCAAGTATAGACTTGACCTTTTTGATTAAAAATGTATCCAGGAACTCCCCCTTAAATTATGACATACCATTAAGTAGCACCCTGTATACGTCACTGAATCAATTCACGACCTACTTAAATGAAAGACAATTCAGTTCCGATCTATTTTCTCGAATGTTTCTGACAATCATTTCACCGTCACTTTTTGTTATGCGTGACGATGACGTCAGTAGATATTACGATATGTTTTTCTGGAAAATATCCCTGACTTTTGGATTGAGCACTCTATTGATAATGAATTCAATAAAATTGATAACTAATCAAAAGAACACATCAAGCCATGAATATGGATATATCAACCATTTCATTGTTCCTCTTTCATTATACGCCACTGGAAATCAATTTTTCTTGATAATCTTTTTAACCACTCAATATAATTTGATGAAAATTTAATATGATAAACAGTAAACATTACCTCTTGAAATACTGCCCTTAAAACACAATTAGCTTGTTAAGTTAACCAGGGGCGAACTAGGTTATACATTTTAACACTAACACCCTGTATGATAAAGTCTTGAAATATGTTTTTTCTCGAAAACGATTATTAAACTTTTTTATAGCCTAAGGTTCAGGCTTTCTAAATTTATTTTTTCCAAGTGTTTATCATAGAGGGTGTTGAAAATGTATGCATTAAAATGTACAACCTAGTCCGCCCCTGGTAAACTAAACAAGGTAATTATGTTTTAAGGGCAGTATTTTTTAAAGGTAATGTTTACTGTTTATCATATTAAATTTTTATCAAATTATACTAAGTGGTTAAAAAAGTTCAAGAAAATTTGATTTCCAGTGGCGTCCTTTCGGGGCCCGTATCTCCGTAAAGACAGCCTTTAGGAAAAAAAATTACGGGAACTTGTCATCTTATTTTTCAATGTTCTATCTGAATCCAAGAGATCTTCCACATTTTCCCGGACACCCTGTAAATGCAATTGATTTATTTTTCAATCTTTTGAGGTGATTTATGAATAAATTGCGTAAAGTAGGGGAGAGAAGGGCAAGATGACGATGGTAAGGAAAAAGACTAAAAAAAATACAGAATGATACGTAATTTTAACTAGACAAATGGGAGCAACATTTTGGCTAACAAACAAATTGAGGAAACCGAACGAAACTCCAACCCTTAAAAACATACAAGAAAAAAAACAAAGTACACTTTCATCATCTTGCCCTACTAGTGGGGTAAGCAACCTAATAGCTGTTTATATTGTTTTTTTCTATGACTATTCAATAATAAATGTATTATTCAACCACTTTTTATCAATGTAGCTCGTTACTCATACCGGTTACTTTTTTTTCATAACTCAATTTTATTGTTTTTAACCGATGAAATGATCTAATGTCATCACTCCACTTCCACTTCCTTCAAATCCATCATTTTGAAACAGCCCATTTGACCATCCACACTTGTTTTATAGTCACTGTGTTAACAACTTAACCTCACTTTAAGAACAGTCGTTGTCAAAAAGTGCCGTCCAAATGAAATTAAATATTGCAAAGTTCGCTTCAATTATTGAATAATCATAGAAAAAGTATATTTTCTCTCAACATAGTTTTTCGATAGAAAAAAACATCAGAAAAACAGTTTATAATTCAGTGCACATATCATGCTTCATTGAGACTAAAAACTAACTAGATAAGTAATCAACAAACGTTCTTCTCCACTGTCACCAATCAGCCTCATCAATACCACAACCAAAAATCTGGCTAAAACTCTTCTCCAAATTCCCCATCACATCTTCAACAAAATTCATCCGCAACACCGCTTTTCTCAAATCCACATCAAAATCCGCTTTATCCACTTCCGCCTGGATATTTTGTTCTATCCTCCTTTTCCGTTGCTCCTCCGTCATTTGCTCCTCCCGTTTCCGTTTAAGCTCTCCCATTATTGAAGTTTGTGGTTTCGTAGTCTTGCTGTTTTTATGCCGATGATTTGTTATTCTGTCTAGTACGTTTTTATTCTTATACGTTTCTAGTAAAGCAGGACATCCGTTCTTGGAACACCGCCAGATAATGGTACCATCTGGTTTGGTTATCAACACTTTGAATTTTTCACCTTCTAGCTGTGAGATTTGTAGTGTCATATTCTAGTAAAATGAGTAAAATGAAGAAATTTTGGTGATGATCGACTTTATAGGGTGGAAACAGGTAGTTGTTTTATTGCATGGAATTTTGTTTTTAGTCAAAACAAGTACCTGAAGGAGATGAATTTTGTATAATAAAATTCCTGGAAAGGTTTAGTTCTAACTAATTCCTAGTTGAAAGGCCACGTGCAACTTGTGGTTGATGAGGGCATAATAATGTAAAATAAGATAATCTTCAATATTAAATCATCTTTGATAACTTTGTAAACATGGGGTGGAGAAGGGAAAAACAAGCTGCTTGTTTGCCATATTTATTTTCTTGAAAACCAGATTTTCTGTCACCAACTTTCAATAACAATGACTTGAAGTTCACCATCATCGAACAAATGTATTTCTCTTCAATATTCAAGGAGAGTGTAGCCTTTTTTTCATCGCTACAACTTTATTTCTTGTTAAATACTCGAACGATTTTCCTTGATGATTTATACTGAGAAGTTAATAAAAGGATTTTTTACTACAACGGCAACAACGGATACTAATGAAATGCGTTGCCATGACGTTGATAGATACGTCACAGTGACAGTGTCATTTTCCAGTTGAAAATAATTTTATTTGTTATATGCTGAACTGCATTTATCCCAAAAAAGTGCTGTGTTTGTAGAGCTTCTTCATTGTATAGTCGTGGTATGCTTTTTTGGTTTTCTAGATTGGACATACAATATCTAGGTAACTGAACTAAATCAGATTATTATTCATATTTCGGTTTTTCAAAACTTCAATCGAAACGTCGTGTAACCAAAATAAAATCAACAAGACAACCTTTTGAAAGTTTAAGATTCACATCGCTATAAACATCATTTACCTGGTTTTTTAAGTGTTTGTATGCAACAAATATTGGAAATTGTCAACGACTCCTCCATATAATAGTCTATTAATTATTTTAGCAGGATAACTTAACAATTCTGATATTTACAAACAACAAGAAATTAACATATAATTATAAACGGCTGGTCGTACTCGCTTGAGTTATGAAAAACTAGAAAATGTTCAAAAAGTGCTAATTCATCCAGTATTGGGTTCGTTGAACTTGAAGTATTTTATAACGTCATTGAAAAAATATATCTTTCCACAACAAAAAAATCAGTAATCAAAACTGATGTATGAATATTGTAATATAATAATAACCTCATCTCAATATCCATTTTTTTGTAAACTTTCCAAAACAGTCTCTATAAAACTCATCCTCAACACCGCTTTTCGTATATCCACATGGAAGTCCACTTTTGTCACTTCTTTCTGGATATTTCGTTCTATCCTTCTCATTCTTCGCGCCTCTCGATTTTTCATCTTTTCCATATTTTCATGCTGATGATCTATCATCCTCTCAACCACATTATTATCCTTGTCTGTTTTAAATAAAGCTGGACACTTTTGTTCAGTACACTGCCAGCTGATGGTACCATCATCTTTGACGTTGAAGACTGTGAAGAATGAACCTTCTAGTTGTGCGAATTGAGATCTCATGATGTATGAGGGATGTTGACGATGTTGGAAGGTTTTATAGCAGATCAGCAGGTAGTTAAATTGTTGATGAAGAGGTGCAAATTCAATTCGATATTTTTAATAAGAAGCGTCAAAGCAAATAAAATTAAGAAAGTTCTGCTATTGTTAAACAACCAAGAAGTTTTTATTGGGAATATGTAGAATTTCTAGAAGTTGTATTTTTTTACATTCAGTGAACATTTTGTCGTGTAAATACATTTTTGTATTTGTTTTCAATCACATAAAGCAATCAAGGAATAATTTTTAGTAAAAGAGCTTGTATTGAAACATTACTTTAACCTAAACAAACTGTACTAATCCCCAATAAATTGATCCTAGAAATGATAATTTTTTGTTTATTTTTGTTACAATAAATCAACTACCTACTTGTTGTGCATTTTGGACATAAGGTTCTTCAAAAACACCATAAATTGGTGCAGGTAAGGACTTTGTTTTTATTAGATAATCTCCATTATTTGATCATTTTATAAACTTAAGCCGGGCTTAGACTCTCAGATAATCTATGCAAATCGACCAGTTTGTGCAAATTTAATGAAGGGTGTTCAATAAAAAATACAGTCGTAGGTGGCTGTTGATTTCTTTTTCTATCATGAACGTAGGTCGTGGCTAAGTTCGTACGGTTTGATAACAAATCTCATCATCATTGGAAATCTCTCCCCGTGCCTGTTTTAAAGTCAAAATTAGGAAAATTGATACATTTTATTACAATAGATGTGGAACATGCCAACACCTCTCACATTTTGAAGCATTTGAGGATTGTCAAGTTAGAAAAAATACAGCGAAAATATTTGTCAAAATCTGAAAAGAACCAATTTTGTTTTTTAAAAAGGTACAGAAACTTAAAATCGCAAAACCTCTCAAAAAGTCGACAACAATAGAAAAGTTAGGTTAGGAAGTGGATTTGGTTGTTGTCATGTAATAAGACATACGTTTTTTGAAACAATTGCAATCCATAAGACCACATTCTATGGGAATAGGTCTTTCTAAATAAAAAAAAAGGTCCTGAAACTTCAGTTTAAAGAATTCCAGACAATTTTTAAAAGTTATCTCCTATTAATAATTTTCTATCAATGTGATTATTTTCACATAAATCTACAACTCATTTCCATAGTCAATAAACACAGCTACTACCTGCTCCCTTATAAAACCTCCCCCTATAACCAACCACCCCATTCTACACTGACCACCATGAGATCACAGATCGCACGACTAGAAGGTTCCATTTTCAGAATATTTAACACCAAACCAGACGGAACCATCTTCTGGCGATGTATCAAGCGTGGTTGTCCAGCAGTATTTGCAACAGATTTGCAGAATAATGTGATTGAAAAGCTCATAAAACATCGGCATAGAACGAACAAAACGGAACCACCAAAAAAGTGTTCGTTGATGGGAGATCTTAAAAGAAAACGTGAAGCAGAGATGACTGAAGAGCAACGGATGATGAGGATTGAACGCAATATTCAGGAGGAAGTGGATAAGGTTGATATTGATGTGGATTTACGGATGGCGGTGTTGAGGACGAATTTTTTGGAAACTGTGATGATAAATGCAGATAATAGGCTGTAACTTGATTTGAGCTGGCATTATAGTTAGTTAATTGTTCCTTAATTGTCTAGTTTTAAGCGTTTTTTATACGAGTAGGTGTCAATAGAAGTTTTTAGGTTTTTATGGTGTTTTCTTTTTCTATGTAAAGCTCACAGTTTGACTATTCAAGGAAATGTTCTCATTTTTTTTTATTAGATCAAGGGTTTTTTTTTCATCATCGTTTGTTCTTGATTTCTTCATCCACTAATAAATAATCACAACAAAGTATAATAAATGTACAATATATTTCTTAAACCAAACCTAACCAAGAAATAATTATCACAGCCTTTATAGCACACACTATTATAAGTAATAATCAGTATACAATTGAAATAATAAAAAATCAACAAAAACAATTTGTAAAAAACTTGCCTATAAGGCAATGCGTCAATTTCTTGGAGCATCAATTAATTTCTGTAAATACCTACTCCAAAAAACGATCAGAGTGATACAGATAATCATGCACACATATTAAAAACATTTGGTAGAAAATTCACAAATCTCAACATTAATTACATTCCTCATAAAACTGAGAAGTTACACCAACAGACCATACTAAGCCTCATTGTCGGATAGTCATAAAGAAGCTGTAGCAGTGAAGTTTTGTCTTCTCCGAATAACTCTGGACTTGTACAAGTCAGACTTGTGACAAACCACCACAGTACCACCTTGTTTGGTGTCGGGTTGCGGTTTGGAATTCACATTTCCTATGAGGGTTCCTATCATTTTTGATACGGAAAATTTGCGGGTTTTTTGAGTTGTTTGACGACATTCGTTTAGAACCATATCGAATGCCTGGTAGATTGCTGGGGAGTTTTCTGCTACGGATACTTCGTTGAAGGTGCAGCTGTTTTGGATGCCTACGGTACGACCTTCGGTTTCCTCGACCTGGAAAAAAAATTCTTGATTAATGATGACGCAAATAACAAAGTTAATCAAAAACAGAATTAAATATGGCAAATCAACATCATACCAGCACGTATCATGTATTTTCCCGATATAATTTGAATTTCAAATTATCTACGGGCTAGTGAGACTTTATAAATAAAACAAATTTTAAAAATGCGTCCATGAATGTGTCGTGTCCATAAGCAATTTCCATTTAAATAAATTTGACAAAATATTGGGCAGATATATTTGTACTAGTTTTGTTCTATTGTTCACGTAATGTATACTATTATCATGTTTTGTATGGTTTTACTTGAGCATTTTGCATTTGTATTTGCTTTGTCCATAAAATGTATTTAAATTTTTCTGTGGCAATAAAGCATAATATGTATTTGATTTGATTTGATATATTTTTTCGCACGTGGCTGGACAATGAGTCAACAGGATATAAGTAAATGAATATCAGTTATCCACAGCTTACATCAAATCAAAGTCAACATAAAAATCATTACGTCCCGTGTATATTTTCTCAAGCGCAGGTGAAGAAGGCGAAATGGTCGTTAAACATGAAACTGTAAACATTTACCGAATGTAATACCTGACCAGCCCATCGCTATTTTGAGGTGATGCTTCGAAACCGAAATATTCGCAGCCTTTGGAAAAAAATAAATAAATGAAACGTTGAACCTTGTATGGACATTTAATATTTAATTATATCAAAAAGGTTAATGTGGGATTTATGAGCCAGACTGAGAGGCTTTAGTGAATGAGGATGGATGTCTACTGTTATTGCTTATCGAACCAACCTTGCATAATAAGGCATGGGATGAATATACGTGGAAAACACCTTTCAAGACCGATAAAATTGTCTTGCTACGAGTAAATATTGCAATAAGATGAAGCAGTATACCCACGACCACGCTGTGATCAGGTAATTTGTTGACACAAATATTTCTGTAAATTTTTGCTTCAATATTCAAAAATCGAAGGTTATCTTCGTGACCATGACTATTCACAATAAACAATCCATAAATCGATTCTGGGTCAGTGCTAGGAAAGCTATAAACTATTAAACTTCGCGCAAATTATTTTTAAAACCAATTCAAGTTTGCAAAAATGCGATGCGTAATCCGGTATATTTTTCGAACGTGATCTAATAACAAAGCCATTTGGGATTGTTTTGGTGAGTTTTCGAATGGCGGAAATAAAACTTTTGACGAGGAAATGGACAATGAGGAATGTTCAAAAAGTAGGTTAATTTGGGTTAACTTGGAATAGTTTGAATTAGTTTGGATTGTGAAAATAAAATGCAAACATTATACATTATACAGGGTGATTCATGAGAAAATGTCAATATTCCAGATAGGCACACAAAAATAAACATAAAAGTTTATATAAATACCATATACACATACTCATATACAGAGTGTTGAAGTTTCAATGTAATTTTCCTATTTTTTAAATAAAACCTATGATAATTTAAAAATTGGTATGCGGGAGTCTTTGGGCTCTCACTTGTAGGGGGCGCCACCTTCATCTTTTTTTACTCTTTTGAATAACCACAACTTTTTGATAGGGCCCTGTATTACATTTTTAAGTAAAATAAATGATTGTTTTGCAGTTTTGCCACTTTCACGTCAAAAAGCTCGATTGAAAGTAAATACGAGCGACGGTTTTCGAAATATTTGGATTTAAAAAAAATTCGACGCGAGTGATTTCTTTATCGCAAAATCAAAAATATAAAAACACAAAATGTATTTAATTTTCAATAACACTATTGTTGTTGAATTATGTTCAATAGAACGCAAGCTGGGTTTCATAATTAAAAAAAAAAAAAAAAACAAATGTTTTTAAAAGCCAAATATCTCGAAAACGGTAGGGGAAGGTTGTCAATATTGAACCACTACCCAAATTGGACCACAATACATTTTCCCGAAACTAAACAAGTCTCAAATCATCTGGCAACACTGTACCATACCTTCACCAACCACAATCCAAGAGGCTCCTGAGTGAAGGTATTGTACAGTGTTGCCAGATGATTTGAGACTTGCTTAGTTTCGGGAAAATGTGCGGAGGTCCAATTTAGGTAGTGGTTTCAATATTGACACCTTCCCCTATACCTTTTTGACGTACAAACAATAAAGGAATCAATTATGCACTTAATAATGTAATACAGGGTCCTACCAAACGGTTGCGATTGTTCGAAAGAGTAGCCTAGTTTACACCGATAACTCGTTTAGTTCGGTCCGATAGGACCAAGTGGGCGGGGATCATGATACTACAACAAACAAGATAAGCTCACGCGCATCTTTAACGGTGACCGCCCATTTGAAATGCATTGGGTGTTCGGTGCCCATTGCTAGGTTATGTTTTTGACAGCTATTGTCCCATATCTTTCTTATGCAAGTTGACCCAAATGGTCACCATGCGCGAATCGGTTTCAATTCCGTCCAGCTAGTGAGCTTATCTTGTGTGTTTTAGTATCATGGGTGGGGATAGTACGGTTGGAGCAATGCTTGCTTCTCGTCCGTTTACACCGTCTTGCAACGCGTGAACTAAATGAGTACGCGCGCAATTCGTCAAACATCAATAACAAGTCGAAATTATCCATCAACACAACTCGTAACCAAAAAAAACATAAGTAAGTACGCTCAGATTGCCTTGAGAAACTCATAACCAACACAATTCACAATAATAACAATCAACATAACCTCATAATTTTGATCCAAATCGAACCAAATTTAGTTCGGTACACCTGCTGGCGAATACCGAACCAAGAGTGGACCAGCTTAGTCTGCAACTGTTTACACCATTCGAACCAAATATTTGGTTTTGATATAGTACTTGGTCCGCGGACCAAGTTGTCGGTGTAAACTAGGCTAGTAAAAAGACATGTAGGTGGCGCACTCTACTATACAAGTAAGGACTATATTAGAAATAGATTTGAATTCGTCATACCAAAAGACCAACGTTTTCTCCAATATTAATAACATTACCATAGATTTTATTCAACAAATAGAAAAATTAAATAAAAACTTCGACACCCTATAATTTGAAAACGAAGAGTTTTATGATATTTTTGGGCCCTGTTATGCTGTTATGATACGGAAAATTTTGTTAAATGTTTGAAATATAACAATTTATAAAAATAATTATCGATACCTACATAACCTACAATATGTCAACCACGAAATTTTCCAGAAAGGTAATATAAAAAAGTAATTCACCCAATACATATTTATGATTTTGAGAATGTTATTTGTTTTATTTTTCAAATAAACGGTAGTTCAGTGTTTTTGATTATTTGTACTTGTTTTTTTTTTTTATTTAATTTTTCACTCAGTAACAAAAACAGGTTTGATTTTATTTACTGCTTTTTATCTTTCTCTTTATGAATGCTTTTATTTTTCTCTTTGAACTAAATATTTCTTCTTGTCTCTCTCTTTGCTTAGGCAAATGGACATAACCTCAAATGTTTGAGTGGTTTTTGTCATGGTTCGAAAGAACAGGCATTGAAATAAAAATTTATCATGATTATGATGAACAATATCGATGTTCGTGGAACACAAAATATCTCTTTTTTCCTGACTTATCTTCCCGATCTATTTCAGATCCAAACCTCATCTATTTGAGATTCCAGGAAATCTTGCAAGTCGATAAATTAGCATTCCGTACATCCAGTCTACAGGAACAATGACCTTTTAATTACATAAAGTCGACTATAAAATTATTTCTGATATTTACACGCGCGTGAGGCCGACGAACAAATAAACACCTCTTAATAGTCTCAATCTTAATTAACGAAATGGAAAGTCCCTTGGGAGCGAGGACCTCTTACCTTTTTACAGACGCTATATTTTCGTGCGACATTATGAGGTTTTTTTACAATTTTCCCCGAAAATATTGGGATTAGATTTGAGGTTGCCGAACTGGGCTCAGCCTGACTCTAACCCAGGATCGTAAACAATTTTATAACACACCTCTTATGAATATTGAAAGTGGATTTTGAGACAATCTAGTTATTGGGGCTTTTAGCTCAATTTGGTCACATGGTTCATTATAAATAGAGCTATATAAAATGATAATTACCTGTCGTAGATGCTCGAGATCAGCTTTATTTCCCAGTAGTACCGTCGGCAACTGCGATCTGAGCTGCAACACCCTTTTCAACATATCAGAAGCTTGATCAAACGATGTTCTGCAAGTGATGTCATAAACAACAATAGCAGCATCTGCCCAGAAAATCGCTTCTTCAGGAAAAGCTTGCAGGTCGCAACTGCAAACATCCACAATCTCCACTTCCAATGATGCGTTGTTGATGGTAAGCGTCTGTTTGTACAGCAAATCTGGAAACAGACCGAATATTAATGATGTGGATAACATTGACTCGGTAAGTAAAAAATAATTTAATGTTTGCCTGATGGTTGAACTCGTGCCCTATCAACAGGATGTCGACTGTCGATTGTTCGATTTAGCTTATATAAACATATCGGTCAAAAACAGCGTTAGGAATGTAACAATTAGGTTCGAGTTATTTATTTGTGCAATTTGAATTTTTGGCATTTAAGTCGGCTGGCATTTTTGGCACTGACCAAATGTAAATATGGACTGGAAATAAGTATTCTTGTCTCTAGGTACTAATCACTTTACCAAAAGATAACTCATGGATTAGATTTATTTAGTTTAGTGAGGATTAAATGTGGACAAAATGTGTAGATGGTGGATGCGCTTCATGTTCAATCCCCCCAACGGCGCCGGCGGCTTTACAATATGGTCAGATTTCATATCAATTTACTTTAAAAAAAAAACTTTTATCAATACATCCCATTATTATACCCGAGAAAAGTTCCCTACCAACACATCTCAAGCGTCGCACAGATTATTTGGGTCAAAATTCTGCTTTGACGAAAAATCCCTTGCAATTTAAATGCAATATCATCACGCATAAGCGGCTGGAGACACAGAAAGAGAAAGAAAAGTGATTGTGTGTTAAAATGAGAAAAAATATGTCATGTTAGGCATTGACCAAGACACCCACATCGGCACGGGGTCACGGCGTAACCTACGCTCCTGTTTTCGAACGTCTTCCTTCTTCGTCACACATTTTGAGGGGTTGTCGAGTAATGTCACTATATTGATTTCATTTTGCGGGCGGCTTGTTTACATACATAACATCGGTAATCGGTTGCGAATTTTGAAAGAATGAAAGGAATGAATGTCAGTAACGAACGCTGGTCTGTCGACATCAGAAATAAAAAACATAAAAGCTTCTGTATTTTAGTAACTGAACGTTTCAAGGCTCACAACACGAAAAAATGTGCATGTATCGAAAATCTGACAAACCATTATTGGAAAAACCACCTGATTTGTGTTTATCAAGTGAAGGTTGCCTTGTGCGTTACTACTTTCACTCACAATCGTAAATTCTCCATTTTGTTATAACCAACTAAATAAAATCAACACATCAAGGATAGAAATCCTTCAAACCACCAACGCGAAATAGAAACGAATTCCTGGTTTTAATTTTTAACAGCTAAAAAGGGTTTGAGCGAATTGTATTATACTTTTGGCAACTTGCACATAAATGGCTACAAATAAATCAATCGCATGAGAACAATCAAGCCAGAGTTTCCCGAATCCAAACAATCGCTTAAATTTAATAAATTAATCATTTTATAACACTGTTTATAAGTTTCGACATTTCCACGAATTTGAATTTATGTTTATTTTATTTTTGGCGGATCATTGATGATACTTGACTGGAAAAGTGGCGTCGTCTCGGACACGTGCTATAAAATAATCAAAAAATCATTTGCAAAACTCACATTATTTCAACTAATCTAATTGAATTGCTGTTTACGTATGGGATTTCAGGTCAAATATTTTTCGTATTGTGCAAACGCGGAAGGAATGCTGAAACTAGTATTGTTTGAAAGATCGGAAATTATGTGTTTGTATTGTAATGGAGGTTGCAATTTTTTATTTGAAATTTGGAACAATACAGACAGATAGGAATTTGTATGAATATCCAATAGCAAAGTTACGAGCTCTTAAAAATTCTAAGTTTAACTTTTATCACTCGAAGTTTAGTTCAACTCGCCCAAGCAAAATTATTTTCGGTCTGCCAAAATATTTGCAAAATGTACATCGAAGCAGATAAATCACTTTCCCGGTGAAACTATCAAGAAAAACAGTTCCATCCCAGCTGAAAATTTAGGAAACTTATTGTGCTCAATTTTGACAAAGAAATATTAACGCCCCACATTTTATTTTTAGCTTACGGTAAGTGAATACTTGACCCACTTGCATTCAATTGAACTATTTCACCTGTATCTATTTATTCGAAATAAAATATAATTGATATAAATCCCAAAAACAGACCAGTATTTATAATCAAACGGGGAATTGACGATTTATTAGATAGTTCTGGATAAATAGTAGCAAAGTGTACCATTTTCCAGGAACTATTCAGGTTAAGCTTACGAAACGTTGAACACCTTTGAGAATGTGGAACAGCGTAAAACTAATTATTTCGTATCGTTACGGAAAAGCTTAGATTTAAATTTTCAAAAAGTAATTTATAAACTGCGGTAAAAAATATCATAAGAGTGCAAAGAAACTCTCAAACAGTGGCCAACATTCCAAATTCAAAAATCTGGTCCAATCCAGAAATAGCACCACCGAGATGAAATACATTTTATATCAAATTAATAGCCGGTACTTCTGAAACGACAAGGCGCCACATAAATTTTTCCCTCGAACACTAAAAAAATTCAAAAATTTTTCGAAAAATGCAGATTCCCGAACTTTGACGCATCATACGCGTCACATTTATGAATGGAAACAGGCAAAAATTCCGCGTCTCACTATGTTTGGCTGTTTATGAAACTTTATTATTTATAACTCACTACTCATTGAAGGTTAGTTCCTAGTTTGTTTTTTCAATTCAAATGGAAGTGGGCTGTAACAGAAGTTTTCAATTATGAGCGTTGATTTTTGTTATTTAGTGTCCACCTGCGCATTCTGGGCTTGGGTTATTTATAAGTGGTGATTATTGGACAGTTTTTTATCAGTTTTGTGTGATAATTATTTGGAATTGAGATTTATGTTAGAATGAGGTTTTTGAACTTTGTTTTTGTGTTGTAACAAAAATGTATTTTGAAAGTTATGTATCTTGATGACAGTAAACATCGATAAAAACTGTTGCCAGCTCTGACAATCCATTTTTTTTTGGTTGATTAAAAGTACAAAAAGTGTGAATAATGTAAAAAAATCATCGTTTAGGTTGGGTTAGGTTAGTTTTTATCAAGTTGACTTAGTTTGGGTTAGCTTAGGTCAAGTCTAACCCAACTTTCGGATAGTTTGAGTTAGTTTTTGTCAAGTTGGATTGGCTTGGAGTACTTTGGTGAAATTGGGTTAGTTTTGCTTAGTTATTTGTCAAATTAGGTTATTTAGGGTTAGCTTTAGCCAAGTTGGGTTAATTTAGGTTATTTTGAGTTGGTTTTTGTCAAGTTTGGTTAATTTCGGTTAAATCAGTTACATGTTTGACCTGAACGAGGCACGCTGAAGATTAATAAAATAATGCAAACAACCTCACTCACATACACAAACCAACATAACATTTGTGTACATAAAATTTCTTGGATGTATTGAATTAAGAATAAAGTCTAACGTAGATGATATAGAATTACAGAAAGTCTCCACATATTCCCCTCTTTTTTCTATGCATGTGAACCATAATGTGAAACCAACGAATTTACAACAAGCCGGTTCAATATTCGTTGAATCAAATCATCTTGAATTAGTATTGAATATTCATATTACCAAGCTTTATGAACATTGATAGATATAAGTAATTCAAAAATGCGTAGTTACAGCCCATTTGACCGTCCATACTTGTTTTATAGTCATTGTCACATTGTGTTAACAACCTAACCTCACTTAAAGTAAACTAATTCTCAAAAAGTGCCTTCCAAATGAAATTGAACATTTCAAAGTTCGCTTCAATTATTGAATAATCATAGAAAAAGTATTTCGCGGGAAATGGATATTACTCACTCAGATGATTACGCTACTCGCCTACGGTTCGTAGCGCAAACATCATACTAGTGAGTAATATCCACCATTTGTCGCTCGTTGAATAATATACTATTTTACGTTTTTGGTAGGGTTTTTACACGCTTTATATAAGCTTCACTTGTATGTTTGTAACAGAAACTTGGAAATCGATTTTTACCCATTCCAAATGCCCATCAGATTGATTCGAAACTCAAGAATCGATGACAATAAAATTATTTCAATCAAAAAAGAGCTAAAACGTTAACAATAATGTTCAATTAAACAAAAATCACATTTTTGTGGAAATACTTCACATTTGTCTATGTCATCCATCAACAGGTGGTGAATGAAAAACTGGTTGACGGAACTGTAATTATTCTTAAATTGCCCGTCTGATGCAACGTTGCCATGCAAGAGGCAAAAAAAGCACAATGGCTTTCACACGCTTTATATTAGATTCACTTGTATGTTTATTTGTTTGTTTGTAACAGAATCTTGGGATTCGATTTTTACTCACTGAAGATCAGGTGAAAAAATTGGAAAAGTACAAAACAACCGATAAAATTGTTAAAGATTATCAATAAACTTGGATAGTATGCGAAGTAAGAAAAAAATAAAAGGAGGAAAATATATTGAAGATCGTGCCATCAAAACAGCAGATGAGGATTAGTAACAGTAAAGGGAATTGAAGAAATAAAATATTGGAAAAGGAGGACTGATTACACGCATCCACGGCATTAAACCAGGATTCGAAAATTCAATTTTTTCCAGCACAGCATCCAATTTGAACTAAAAATACCAGAGCATTCAAAGTGAATCTCACTTCCAGTCATCTTATCCAATTGCATTATTTGCATGTGCATGAAATTACCAAACCCAACAACAAAGTAGACATAACCTTGTCCTCCCAATCCAAATATTGACTCACTCCCATTCAAAACACTGCATTTCCTGAGCTGAACCAAACTTTCTGAATAATGCAAAATTAATTTTATCTCTTTGCACGTCAAACCGGCTTTAATTCATGCCAAATTTTGCACGCGGCCCCTTATTTTTTCCTGTCTCTTAAAAACGCGCTTTCTTACATAGCAAACTAAATATTTAATGGTCGAAAATAGATGTTTAGATATGGAATGACAAAAAGTTATTTGCACAAATGGCGTTGTTTCTGTCGTAAATTTTCCGACTTTCATATATCCAGACTCTACATGGATTAGGTAAACAAACTGGAGGGTATTGGAATACAATGTGCACGATAAAAGATATATCGGTTATGATAAGCCGTATGGAGGATATGGGGGGTTTTTGCTCTTTTTCTATAAATCTTGCATTGATCCAATTCAACGAAACGAGAATCTTATTCATAGATGCTAATAATAAACTCCTAATTGACATTCCCAAATCAAATTCACACAACACACCTGGTCATAGAAAAATTATAAGTTTATTAGCGAGCCAAAGCCAATAATTTACCTCAACTTAATAGCTGCACATCAATTTGTCTCAAATTAATGCCACGACACACCTACCCGGAAAATTTGTTAACTCAAATTGACACTTTTATTATGTCAAGCAAATGGTTCATTTGTTGGAGTCCTTCGCATACCTGGCCCGTGCCAGTTTGCGAAATGCAGATATTTTGGGCCAGCAAAAAAAATTACATCCTGCGATAAGCTGTCCCAACGGATACATTGCATTAGTCAAATACGTGTTAAAAAAAATTGGCACCCATTGATAGTCCGCAAATGAAAATAGAATACATTATCAAGGTTTCATTGTCCCACATTTTCTACGCTCTTCAGCAGGTAAATATTTATCTTGCGATTAGAGGGAATCACCGATGGCAGATTGTGTAATGTAATAATCAAAAAATATTAAATAGTTGGTAAGGTTATGATGGGATAAACTCACCTGTATTACTTCTGTATTCTCCAATATACCTCCTTGTCAAATAGCGCACAGTGAGGGCTAAAAAAAAACACAATAATAATACGGACAATAAATCAAATTCAAAAATATGTATATGTTTCCCACAGTGACTTATGGGAGTGGACCGACCTCAACCTAAAACCGTTTGAAAAACTGGAGCACGTGCCAGTGAAGTATCAAAGAAGATAAATTTAATTGTCAATGCCGTTGTGCAGTTTTATTTTCCAGCATCGTGTCTGAATAAATTCGGGTGTTTGGATATGAGTGTTGACAACCGAAAAAATTCTTTGAAGTCTCAAACGAATGTGATGACTCATTTGAAACTACATTTTTTTCAACGGTTCTTAAGAAATTGGATAAACAGTTTTCTCTAAATGACTGCAAATACTTCTGTGGTGAATAATCCGAAAGTAAAATACAAAATTCCTATTCGCAAATCTTTATCGCTAACGCTATTAAAGTGTTTGTTTTCTTAGTTCAAAGCTCGGTAGGATTTTTGTGCCGTTAATATATCCATAACATTCGCTAGAAAACAACGGAAGTAAGCGGATATGTTTTTGGAAGTGAACATTTTTTTTTTGGCAAGTAGGTCAAATAACAGCCATTTCTAAAAATGTACCTACCTACATTGGGCTTTGCTTTATGTACCTACAAAACGTCTATGTTTCCTCATCACAAGTTATACGTTTGTATATTGGTGTTTTTACGAACTTCTTAACATGAAGATAATGTTTTAATGATGCCAGTAAATTTGTTTCATTTTGAGTCATGGGAAAATGTATAGTTCAAAAGACTAAAAGTTTTTGGGAAAACCATAACCAAAAAGTAGCTACTACTGGCGATGAAGTTGTTCGAGAAGTTCTTTATGACTAGGTTTGTACCTCACTTGCACGCCTTTGTGTCAGCATTATTGAATAAAAACAATAAAAACCCATTTAATTGACCCAATACTGGGAAGCATATTCATATCTAACGTAGCGTATTGCAATCCGAACTTGCCCAACGCGCCCTTATAAATCACGTGCAAGATGGCATCACGATTGCGATATCGAACGTGGTTTATGAATTTTAAAATACAGTTCTTCCTTGTTAGTTGTTTGTATTGCATTATTCATTTATAAAATGAATTTTGTTTAAAAAGTGAGTCATCAAAATTGTGTAAAAAAATTCGGGAGATGATGTTAGTACTTCTAAAATAGTAAAAATAAGTATAGGGCGGAAAATGCATCAAGGGAGTTAGAGTCACTGAAAAGGTGAATTTGAAAAACTTCTTTT
This sequence comes from Orchestes rusci, assembly GCA_958502075.1. Classification (NCBI taxonomy): domain Eukaryota; kingdom Metazoa; phylum Arthropoda; class Insecta; order Coleoptera; family Curculionidae; genus Orchestes; species Orchestes rusci. Next base: position 30,735,988 of record OY293310.1, on the reverse strand, counting down.
TTTTTAATTGTAGGTTAAAAAACGGAATAAGATCACGAAAAAAAATCCTCTGCCCAAAGTTTTGACCCCAAATCAAATGATGATACTGAAAAATTATTTGGAAAATCGGAAAAGGGTAGTTTTTGCAGGGGCAGGGAGTTGTTCCGTGAATAACTTTTTCGAGGTTATTTTTTTTGCAACGTGAAATAATGTATGCCTATTCTTGAAAGTGGAATCAAAAATGTTCTGCTGATTTTTTATAGAAGTTTGTTCTATTGACTTGAGTCAGTAGAATAATGCCCTCAATTTTATTTCGAAGTGGAACTGTCAAATTTCCGCTTGGTAAACGGGAATCATATGCTACCATCCACATTCCATTCGGCGTAAGCGTGACTTTGAACACATATTCAATGTAGATGATAGCATATGATTCCCGTTTGGCAAGCGAAAATTTTACAGTTCCACTTAACGTGCAGCCTCCACGTTTCAAGAATAGCGAAAGTCTGGGAAAGGAAGGAATGGAGAAAATAATGCGATGGGAACGCGTCTGCTTTCTCAAAAATATTCTCCCTTCTATCAAGTTCGAGGGAACGTTGTTCCTTTTTTGCGTTCTAAAAGTAACCAAGTGATAATTGATTGAAAAATCTAAATTTCATGATTTTATTGTTTCAATCCACCTTTTCAGTGCCCTCAACTCCCTTGATATGCATTTTCCGCCCTATACTTAGAGGAAATTTTTCTACTCTTCTTAGGAGTACTATCACCCCCCATATTTGTTTACACCATTTCAATGACACCCTGTATAGCTTTAATGATACTACTTAATAGGGAAAGGTTGCCTATATTGAACTGCTAACTAAATTGGAGCACAGGACATTTCCCCGAATCTAAGCAAGTCTCAAATCATCTGACAACAGTGTACCATAACTTCATCACATGGTGAACGTAACACTAAGTGATGAAGGTATGGTATACAGTGTTGCCAGATGAATTGGGACTTGTTTAGTTTCGGGGAATTGTCCCGTGGTCCAGTTTAGGTAGCGGCTCAATATAGGCAGCCTTCCCCTACCTTTAATGAATAAACATGAACCAAATATGAGAATTGTAGTTTTATTATGTACAATTTCGATCCATATTTCACGTACGATGTCGCTAATTGCGAGCACAGACGTTGATTATAAAATATGTTTCATGAATCCAATTTGCGATACGCTACGTTGGTTATGAATATGCAACACATACTTAAATAAGTTATTGGGCGGTCACTGTGCATACATAATGAAGTTTTATCACAGTATTGAACTTGTAGACAAAACTTAAATCTTCAAATTGAGCTGAATAAGGGCTATGATAATATTGAATTGAATGCCATTATAACATCATAAGTGTTGTGCTCATCACCACAATCTTTCGCATTCCGCCGATATACCAGATCTAAACACACGTTAATTCCATGCCCGACTATTTTTATTCCCTGGCAAATTCTTCGAATCTTTGTCCCTCATGAAAGCTGTTCCAGACTGTTACACTAATACAACTTATTATTATTTTGTCTATCCGTTTGAAATAGAATCCATGTGTTAATCCGTCTGTCATTTGACATTTCGCAACTGTTTGGCATTTGGTCGACACTGTTAAGGCCAGCAGTTTTGTACTTTTTTCCTGATGCAAAATACCAATGCTTACCTGATTTTCCAACGTTAGACTTTCCAATAACCGCGATCCGGACTTTTGGTACATTGTTTTTCTCCTCGGTTTTCATTTTCTGTAACAAGAAAAAAGTCAATACCTAGACGTCATCAGAATTCATATCTATCTTATCGGCATAATAATATAAACATAGCAGGAAAAACTGTACTGACGCTAATGTGATAAGAAAGATCACGCGTGAATGACATGACGTAAAATCACATTGAAGCAGGAATTTTTTGTTTATTACCGCGAATGTCGTTCATTCACCTACCATGTGTGTTCAATGAACGCATCAGTTGTCATCGATTTGAATTTTACGAATTAGTTTTGGCCTTGTTTATCAATCAAACTTGTAAAATATAATACAGAAAAACGTACAGTACAGTGTTGAGTGCCTACAAGTTTAAGAATAGGACAGCCACGTGCTTGACTCTTGGCTGTCCCATTCTTAAACTTGTTGGACTTTGACAGCAATTGAAATTAAGTTGTAGTTTTATAAATCAAGAAGGTCTTACGTGTTCAATTCCCAATCTTACGTGTACTTTTATAGGTATTAAAAATTTAAAATAGGGCTGGAAAAATTCATGGGGTTATAAATTTTTTATGGTTTGTACGTTAATATGAAACGCCCACTCTTCAATTTGTTGTGTTGGTGAGATAAAATTGTTTACTTAGAATAGAGAACAACCTTAAAATCGATCATTAAAAAATTACTAACACTGACTAATAGTTTCAGGTCTCGCTCATTAACCAAGTGATTTTTTCAAACTTGTTGCCAATTTTTCAAAAATAAATTATTATGAGTATGTGTTTTGGAATTCTCCACATTTTTGACACATTCTCTCTGGCAGACAGTGCTTAAGACCGTAGCATTTGCGGATTTAATAACCAGACTAAAGAGTGGGTTTTGAAAGTTGATGAACTCATTTTCAAACCCTTATTTATTTTGGGGAATTCTTTATTGATATTTTTAGAGCCCACTTATGGAAGTTTACTGCTTAGAAACTCATTAACAGACAAACAAATTTTCCATGAATCTGATATCTATAAAATAAGTTGTCACGTTTCAATTATTATATTGTGGAAAGGTAAGGAAACATTACACAACCTTATCCAGACCAGCTCTAAGAGTTCCTTCAACTGAAACTTTTCCATTGTTGCGTAACGAAAATAATAATAAGACTTCAGTTTCATATAAATTCATGAATTCATCAGGAAAAAGTTTTTTTCAGTTTCATTCATCTCCATGATCAGAAATGATTCATGTGGTCGAAATTCAAAAAAAAATATATTTTCCAAAACAATTCATCAATTTGATTGTGAAAAGCTGGCAACTGATTCTAAAAAATAACTCACTTTTCAAAGAAATGACCAGAAAAAAATGAAAATCCCGAAATCAGCTTCCATAATCCTCTGTCGCATATTTTGTACTTCTGTCAAATAACCCGATGGATTTTGCAAACACCATAAATTCGTCGTTACAATTAATACATCCCGGTGAAAAAAATTGATAACTACAAATAGAACTCGTGACTGGAGCCAAAAAATTCCATATTTTCGCAACAATTGATTTTCATGAAGTTCAATGTTGGGCACTAAATTTCATATAAAACGTTTAATGATGAACGATTATCCACAATTGTCTAGACTAGTGACACAAATACACAACAAATTAACAGATAAACACGGTCTGTTGTATCCATCGAGATTAGATTTACATAACACTCAATAAATTATATAAACTGAGTGGAATCAAGTGAAAATTACTCTTTTGTCTATTACCTCCAAATCCACAGGTCGCATCAACATTTCGACCAGCCATTTCCACCGTTTCAAAGTCAAATTCATTCAAGACGCACTGATAAAAGCCAAAGCAACACAACGAAAACAAACATACACACACTTAAAGAAAAATTCTGAGAAATTGTGGCTTTCTCGGGCGAACTACGCCTCGCTTCGATCATTTGGCGCCTGGACTTATCAAAAATAGACTGACGAAAACCAGTGTTGAAGGTTATTTGTATGGACAAAACTTTTTTAATATTTGATTCGTAAATCTTTTTATTTCATATTGTACCGTAAAGTATCATTTACCGGACCCAAAACCAGTCCGGTAAATGACACTTTACATCATCAGAGACTGTAAAAAAAACTACTTGACCACTCCAAAAATGACATTTTGCATTAGCAAAGACTGTGAAATTGCATTGGTAGCATGGTTTGGCTGACGCCATCTCATGATTTTAAAATATGGAATGTTGGTAACATATAATTATCCTATCTATTACTCAAGTGGTGACATGGTTGGGCTGGCGCCATCTCATGGTAAGAATGTGAGGCGGACTGCCACTCTAAGTGTATGGTTTGACAAGAAATCACTTTGAACCGATTAAAAAAATTTATCACAGTATGAACAAAACAATGTACGATATACAGCCGTTAATTGTTAAATGTTAAATGTGAAATTAAACTACTCGTCTAATAATTCCAGACTCGGCTCCTTCGTCGCCTCGTCCATCGGTCCATCTCGACTCGTAATTTAAAAAGTCATTTACCGCCTTAGTTACGTAAATTACTATTGTTTTTGAAAACTTCTTTGATGGTGGTGATGATTTCTTAGAACAAAAACCATGAAAATTTGTATGTTTGTGTTCTTATAACTCAAGAAACGTGGGAAGAAGTTGAATGAAAATTTGCAGAGTTATCAGTTCAATCAGGGAATAGTCCAAGGGCATCGTTTTATTCGTCAACTCATAGCTGATATCGAGAAATTGAGATTTATTTTCAAATTTTTGATTAAAAATGACATTCGCCTTTTTGTTTCTTTGATTGACAATGAGAGTAATTTTTTGAAGTTGAGGCATGTTCTATTGTTACGTACAAAACATAAAGCTGCGTTCACATTATTATTAATAATACATATTTGCGTTGTGTTTGGAATTCACATTCCATGAGAAATGGTAAGTAAATGTATTAGGTAAATGTTTAAATGTGATATAACCTTTTTTTAAAAACTAAAAATGTTGGTGATAAAAAAAATCAAACATTATGATGAATATCCTAAAAATTGGAGGACATGATGCGACAAAAATATTTGCAATGTGGAAAAATATCGTCAAATTCATTGGAATGGAAAAGTAAAAAAAAGGTCCAAGTTTAATTAAATTTTGTCCACACATCCCCAAATCCGCCACCACTGTTCGGGAATGTCGTTGGCTGCCTAGCGATGTTATAACCTAAGCCAGTTTCCAAACCACTAAACCAAATCTAAAAATATCCAAAAAGATACAAAAATATTCGAAATACCGTCCCTGAATTGTCGTTACTTGGGCCGATGCACTGACTGATGGCTACCGGCAGGTATCGAAACGTTTCCTTTGTTTTATTGATCACCTTCTGGGTAATGTGTTTTTGACGGGAAATCATTTCAAAGTGTCGATAGACGCCAAAAAATCTTCATTATGGCTAAAAACAAACCGGTGACTCGATTTCGAAACACTCAATTTCCGCATTTCACGTCTGGATTCCGTGAATACGAGAAAATTGTCTCGAAGTGACTGATCGATACGTGCAAAGGTGGATTAATTAGCCAGAATAGCCTAAGCCGTCTGGTATTTTTCCAAATGGAAAAATGCGGAGACGGAGAATTAATCTTAGTAGCTGACATTCCGATGGAGATTCGTGTCCCCAAGTAAATTTACTTTAGAGATGAGGAAATTGGAGATTTGAAAACTGCTTCAAAGTCTCAGGATCAAATTAAAAAGTCAGATTGGTTAATTCCTTGACCTGGAGAAAAAACTCTTCGACAAAACTCATTAATATGACTATTTTTAAAAAAAAGTCATATCGCTCCAATTTATTTTCGAATCAGAACCTTCAAAGCCAGCTGCCTCTTTTCGTTCCGGAAATAAAAGATAATGAGACAGATACATAATTGTTTTGCCAATAAGGCGACATTGTAAGAACAGTGAAATTACTCCAGATTGTTAAGAGAGAAGAAAATAGTTGTGTAGGTGGCGAGAAATTGGTAAATTCCAATAATTCTCAAAATACCATTTTTCCAAGATAAATCTGACATGTGTCAAGCACAGTTAATGTCAAAACTTGAAAAAGGTGTGTTTGTGAAGTATCATTTATTTTAGCCTTATTTTTTTTATTTCTAATTTTATTTTCAAAAATAGTCAGCAGATGTATTTGTGGCATGATAGACTTTTAGGGAATTATTTTGTGATTTCCTCTCTTCATTTTTTCACTAGCTTTTCCAATTTAAATTTTTGAATCCTTGTTTTTTTTTTTCTTGATGTATTTGTTTTTTTCATTTTCATATTTTGAAAAAGTAGTAATAATTTTTTACAGTTTTGTTTTTTATCCAAAATTTTTGGCACACTCCAACAAAAATCAAAAACAACTGAACAAACCGAGTTCTAGAGTTTCAATCTTCTCTCTTTTTTCAATTTCATTCATTTTATTTTATTTCCACTCATTAAAAAAAAAATAGTTTATAAAATGCTTTGTTTTCAAGGTACAGGGTGTTTTTAGAAAAAAACGCATTTGTTGTCATAAGGATCTTTCTTTTGTATAATTGTCATAAAATTATTCATTCCAGTGACGTCTCAGAGGATGACAAAATCTTCGTACTCAATTTTGAAAAACTTTGTATATTGATGTTATTTGACTACCCTGTATCTCGAAAAACTAGTGGATATAACATTTTGAAACTTAATTTCCTTTATTTTCACCAGCAAAACTTGATGATTTAGAAACTATTTGACATCTACCCGAAACACAATAAAAGCATAAATCTTTGAAAAATTATACCTACATTATACAGTGTGGTCACTTAAGTGTGCAACATATGGGATTTTTTTTTATTAACTGCACAACCAAAATACAAATATTGCCGAAAGTTGGTGCATGTTCGATAATCATATTAGGTGCACTTAGAATGGTTGCAAGTCAAACAGCATACAGGGTGGGCCAAAAAATATGAAAATTGTACAAGAGTAAAGTACAGTACCCTTATTTCAGAAAATTCGAGAAAATGTTATGTAGAAAAGTTGTATCGAATCAAAAGTTATGCCTAAATACCAAATCATGGCCTCCTAAGAAAAAAAATATATATTTTTTAGACATCTAATCAATCATTTCCCCCAAAAAAAAATTCACCCCAAATAGTTTCATAAATTATTCAAAAACAAATCAATTTCGCTTAACTTAGTTCAAATTTAAGCATATTTAGAAAATTTACGGAAATTTCAAATTTTTTAGAGAATCACAAAATTCACTAAAAAAATCACTTTTTATTCGAGTTTTTTAATATGCATATCATCATTAATAATGTTTAACCTTGTGAAAAAGAATGTTTGCGATAAGTTGTGTTTAATATCGTTGCAACAAACATGAAGCTTGTGATTCCCTAAAAAATTTAAAATTTAGGTAAATTTTCTAAATATGCTTAAATTAGAACCAAGTGATGCGAAATTGATTTGTTTTTGAATAATTTATGAAACTGTTTAGGGTGAATGTGAAAGATTTGGAATTTAGGCATAACTCTTAATCCTAAACTACTTTTCTTTACAACATTTTGCCGAATTTTTTGAAATAAAGGTAGGTACTTTACTCTTGTACAATTTTCATATTTTTTGGCCTACCCTGTATGCTGTTTGACTTGCAACCATTCTAAGTGCACCTAATATGATTATCAAACATGCACCATCTTTTGGCGATATTTGTATTTTGGTTGTGCAGTTAATAAAAAAAATCCCATATGCTGCACACTTAAGTGACCACACTGTATACTCTTATATACCTAGTTAAATCTAGATTATTGGGTATCATCTTATTATCAGAAAATTGAATTGAAATTTGTGTAGAGTATTCCTTATAATAAAAATACAAAAATTAATTAAAAAAAAATGCGAATATTGCGATAAAATACTTGAGATATAAAATACTAAAGATATAAAAGCAAACTAAGTGTAGAAATGAATGTAAAAAATACTGACCTAAGGTATCAATTGGAATACAAGTAAAAAAAATGAAAAAGAGAAGTTAGGGAAGCATTAAAATTTTTGATTCGTTAAGTATAACATAACAACGATAAAATACGATAAAAATTAGTGCCTAGTTAAGGTTTAAAGAATATTCATAAATCAACAATATGATAATAAAAACTATAATAATTATAGTGAAGAAAATTGAGGAATTTTTTGAGACATGAAAAGAACATTTAGTGAAGATGAGTAAATTAAAAATAAACACAAACAAGTCTCAATTTAAAGGATTATTATAAAAAAATTGCACGAAATAAATGAAATGTTTTTTTTTCTACCTTCACTATTTTAAAATGAAAGAGTTCTTGTGATCGAGTACTCTAAGTCAACTCACCACAATTTTTGAAAAACCACACAAACCGCAAATCAGCTCCGGACAAACAGTCCTGCCGAATTCACTCTCTTACACCACCGGAAACTTTGAAAACTTTCGCGCAAGTATGTTTTGATTCGACAACTCTCGTCAGATCGACCGACTGTATACAAAACGCGGCATCCAGACGCTCTTGTATTTATAACATTCCCGTTGCTACAGCAACGTCGCGACGCTGGCGGCGCTCGTGAAGCGCCACGATTTGTTAACGATGTCACTTAACCATGCAAGCTAAAAAGTGGTTTGAAAAGTACTGTGATGAAATGGACACGGACACACTCACCTTTCCATCGTGATTATTAAAAAAATTATTTTATTCCATATTGTACTCTAATATGTCATTAACCGGACTCAATCCGAAGGCTTGAAAATCTAATTTAACCATCTTTGTATCTATTATGGTTTCCAAGATTTCCATGACAGGAATTCTCATCTTGGACACACTGTATAATATTACCCAAGTTGTGACATGGTAAGGCTGGCGCCATCTCATGGTAAGAATGTGAGACCACCACCCCTCTCAAAGTGTGGTTTGACAATAAAGCACTTTCTCTTTTGAACCGTTTGAAAAAAAAATCATAGCATGAAATAATAGTAATTCACGTTACTACGGTGGTAAATTACTTTTTAAATTACGAGTCGAGATGTTTATGGACGAGGCGACGAAGAAGCCGAGTCTGGAATTTCTAGACGAGTAGTTTAATGACATTTAACGGCTTTTTTTTAATCTGTTTAAAATGCTTTCTTGTCAAACCATACACTCAGTGTGGCAGTCCGCCTCACATTCTTACCATGAGATGGCGCAAACCATGTCACCACTTGGGTGATAAATAAGTTAATTATATGTTACCAACATTCTATGTCAAGTTATTGATTGAAATCATGAGATGGCGCTAGCCCAACCATGCTACCAATGCAATTTCACAGTCTTTGATGATACAAATTGTCATTTTTGTAATATTTTTTACAGTCTCTGATGATGTAAAGTGTCATTTAACGGACTGGTTTTGGGTCCGGTAAATGATACTTTACGGTACAGAATGTAATAAAACATTTTACGATACACATTAAACTACCCGTCTAGAACATCTTCACTCGTACTTTAATCAGTCATTTCCCAGCCTAGTAACGTAAATTACTATTGAATTTTTGAAACATGGTCATCAAAAGTCACTTCTATATAACTTCCGCATCATGTTCATCATAATGTACGAACTAGGTCACAATAAAATCAACGTAGCGCAGCAGAGTTCCATGTTAAGGCACGTGCTTTTGATACACAGTATTCTTGCCAGACTACAGATTATGTAAGTATCATGTATTGTTATGCCCAGCTTAGTGATAATGGATTTATATAGTTTCATGTATTGTAGCTGGTGAACCAGTAACAAAGGTTTTAATAATGAAGGGCTTTTAGCCATGCAAATTGATAGTACTTTGTGAGTTTGGGTTTATTTACAAACAAGAATAAATTCAGAAGGCCATGAATAACATCACAAACATTTTGTCCGCAGTATTATCTTCTCTATGAAAATAATTGTATTTGTTTTTGTGCTTAGGATGTGATGCAAATATGCCAAAAAAGTGCGGTGTTTGTGAAGCTTTTTTATGTACGCTTGGATTGCACAAATAAGTTATATAACGCGGCTACCGAAAGGAACCATGGTTGTCAGTCTTGAAATGATTTCGTTCACAAAGATATTTTCTTCACATCAAATCCATGTTTGCAGTAAGTAGATTTTCACTTATTTGAATACTGAGTTTTTTGTATAAGTTAAACTTGAATCATCTAACATGTTATCTTTATAGATAAAAATTGTTGAAACCTGTGATCTCTGTTAAATATTAGTTCAAACGATGCAAACGTCGCAACATCGCATGTCAAGTTCAAAACAAAAACAAAATGTTGTTGACTCAAACAAATCGCCCACGTTCGGGGTGTTATGCTGATTCTAGTCGTTTAATTTTTGAAGTTCTGATCTGAATGAAAAATAAGACCAGAGCTTAGCTGATATCATGGTCAAAAACACTTAAGTTCCTGTAACAAGAAACTTTTGGAGCTCGCATCACCCACGCCACAGGCAAAGCATAACGAATCATTATTATACAAATTTACCTGACCCAAAGAAATACAAACAAGAAACTTCACACTACATAACCATCATTTCCTTTCCCAAAGCAGCTTGGTTGGTGAAACTCTTGTTTTCTGTCCTAAACATAACATTTCCTTCTGGCGTAATTAAGTGTTCACTAAAAGGCCTTGCAGGAAAACCTTGTCCTTGTATAGCTGCTACATTCATATTTCGAATTCCGGAGACCCTGATTCCTGCATCGAGTTATGACCGGAGGCTGTTGTTAGTCCTCCAAATTGTTTTTTCGTGATAATGAAAGGGTTTTATTTTATATCAATTACAGTTACTCGATTCGATTATTGGAGTTTGGGGTCTAGGGAGTAATGACCTGAACAATCCTGAAATTTCAAATTTATTTGTTATGATGTTTATAGATAGAATACTTTTTATTCATGTTTTGTACGTACCAATAGAACATGCCTCGACGTCAAAATGACAAAAGTTACGGTCATTGTCAATAAATGAAAGAAGAGGGCGAATGCTGACAAATGTCATTTTTTATCATAGATTTGATTATAAATTTTAATTTTTAAAAATCAGCTATGAGTTGACGAATGAAAGCATGCCCTTGGACTATTCCCTGATTAAACTGATAACTCTGCAAATTTCCGTTTAACTTCTGTCTGCGGTTCTTGAGTTATAACAACATAAACATACATAAAGGAAAATCTTAAAACTGTTTCCTCAGTCTGACCATGACCAATCCATATACGTTTCGTCCTACTAGGACTCATCAGCTATGGGTCTAAGTCAGACTGAAGAGACCAGTTTCAAGTGAGTTCACGTCTAGCTGACAAGCAAATGAAATGTGAAAAGTGGTAGTACATAACGCCATCTATCGGCAGAATTTGTCAATCTTAGGTTGCCATGTGGTAGATGTCTTTCATTAGATTGATGGGAATTTCCATCCTAAGATTGACAAATTCTGCCGATAGATGGCGTTATGTACTACAACTTTTCACATAAACATACATATTTTCAATTTTACATTGATGGTGATGATTTCCAAAAACTATTTATTTTCAGTGTGTTGATACTTCCTGACCCCATAAAGGGAAACAACATTCCTCCCAATTCCAAGAAAGCATTTTGCGCATCTTTATTACACAGTCAACAGTCATGAATCAAACTGCAATGCGCTATATTTAGTCGGCGCACTAATGCATTTACAATACCGTTATTTATCATTTTTTTCAAAAATTCCGACTTTGTCGCGCCAAGAGCCTTGTTCATCATCGCAAGGATAAACAAATAAACTGCACTTAAAATGAAATATTTTCTACAGTATTTCTTTCAAAAATTTCTGCTGAAGGGATTTATTCAAAGCCTTGTTTGAAGGATTCCCGGGAGATAAATCGGATTTTACAAGTTAATTATGGGCCAAATTACGTCAGAGTTGGGAAGTTGAGTGCCAAACAATAGTTTCAGGACTCCTGACCTCACTGACCTCCACTTGCCAGTAAACTGGAAGCAGTTAATGCTCCATACTGAACAAATGGACTGGTGCTAATAGAATTATAATTTCACCTGTTACCAGAAATAGACCGGTTAATTTGGCGTAAATATTTTGGTTAGGATGCATTTCGTTTTTTGTTGATTCATGCGATGTATATGACTTGAAAATTGAACAATATGAGGTGTTTTCTTGCTTGTAGATCCAATTTTATATGTGATACTTTCTATAGAAAGGATAATAGAATACCATCAATGAATCATTCACTGGCGAAAAGAAAAGAACTGCGACGGTCAAGTCTTCATTTGCAACAAACGAACCAAACTCGCCGAGCACGCCGCGTCAAATGCAACAAACATTCCGCGCCATAAGATCGTGTTGGATGTAGACCAGACGCCTTCTATAAACACTAAAAAAGATAGGGCTCTGATTTTTTTACCAATCAATTCATCACTAAATTTTTTATCAAAATCAATAAAAAAATATACAGAGTGGACCAGGAAATTTACAATAAATTTCGCTTAAAAGTTTAGTAACGTCCAAAAATTGACACAAGAAATGAATTCATAACTCAAAAACAATAGAAGATTGAGCTTTACTCTTTTCACCAATGGATTCAGCACTAAATTTTCTATCAAATTCACCCAAAAAATATACAGAGTGGACCAGGAAATTTACAATAAATTTTGCGTAAAAGTTTAGTAACATCCAAAAATTGACACTGAGGAAACAAATTCATAACTCAAAAACTATAAAAGATATAGCTTTACTCTTTTCACCAATGGATTCAGAACAAAATTTTTTAACAAAATAACCTTAAAAATATACATAGTGAACTACGAAATTCACAAGAAATTTCGCTTAAAAATTTAGTAACGTTCCAAAAATGACACAAGAAATGAATTCATAACTCAAAAACAATAGAAGATTGAGCTTTACTCTTTTCACCAATGGATTCAGCACAAAATTTTCTATCAAATTCACCCAAAAAATATACACAGTGGACCAGGAAATTTACAATAAATGTCGCTTAAAAGTTTAGTAACGTCCAAAAATTGACACTGAGGAAACATTTCATAACTGAAAACTATGAGCAATGGGTTCAGCACAAAATTTTCTATATATACAGAGTGAACCAGGAAATGTACGAGAAATTTCTTTAAAAAGTTTAGACGCCTAAAAATTGACACTGAAGAAACACATTCATAACTCGAAAACTGTAAAAGAAAGAGCTTCACTCTTTTCACTAATGGATTCAGCACAATTTTTTTATCAAAACGAAAAAAATATACAGAGTGAACCAGGAAATCCACAAGAAATTGCGCTTAAAAGATTAGTAAAAAAAAAATGACACAAAAACAAATCAATAACTCAAAAACTATAAAAGATAGAGCTTCACTGTTTTCACCAATGGATTCAGCACAAAATTTTCTAACAAAATAACCTAAAAAATATACATAGTGAACTAGGAAATTTACAAGAAACTTCGCTTAAAAATCTAGTAACGTTCAAATAGAAACAAATTCATATCTCACAAGCTAAAAAAGTCACCAATCGATTCAGCATAACTTCTTCATCAAAATCTCCAATAAAAATATACAGGGTGACTCTGAGTTGTCTAAAAAACTTTGCTTTAAAGTTCACTCACGTTTAAAAATTGACAAAAAGGAAAACTTTCATAACTCAAAAACAAAAAAAAACATAGCGACCTGCTCCTTTCAGCCGCCTTTAGATATTCAATGAATGAGCCATTACAGTCCAACTACTCTCACAATGTTATCTATTCAAGAAATTCCAAATTTGAATGAATTGGCCAATATAGACGACCATACTACGTCAGATAAAATAATAAAAATAATGAGAGTAAAAGTTTAAATATCCATATCAAGCATGAGGGATGAAATAAACATTTTTCATAGGAGCTTCCAAGGGCCTTGGCAATCAGCCATGTGGCTTCCGTGAAAAATCGTCCACGTGGAAAGTTAACACGTGCTGATGTTGAAGCTCCGGCTTTTGCGGTGGATACGGTTCCAGTTTGTAATTCAATTTAATTGCAGCTGATCGAGAGCAATCAACGCTATTTACATCATTTGCATTTCACATTACTTTTGATTACTTCCTTTGATAAGAGGACAGTGCAGTGACCATTTCCTGTAAATGATTGTTATTCCATCTCAGACAACAGCTGAACTGGGAATGCGGTTTTTACGTTATTGTACTCTTCTCTAATTACACAGACTCATGTTGATTTTGATCTGTAGACATAAAATGCAATGGTTGATTTTAGAATGTCGTGGAATATTTTTTGTTGGTCATCCATGGGCTTTTTCAATGATGAGAATAGATTTTGCTCCATGGCAACAACATATTTTTCTAATTCCTGGATATGTAATTTCCTGTTTCTGATTATACAATAGGAGAAAACCCAGTTACCTGGCAACACCCACTGCATACATAACATGTTTATTTGGTTATGAATATGAAGATATTATGCACCTTGTGGGGACAGGCGACACAGTGGGACTAAAATACAAGTCAGTGAACAAAATAATGATCCATTATCAATAGATAATGTTGATCAGTTTCTTCTTCTATAATTTAATATAGTTTAAGGTCTTATTGGTTAACATTCTCATTGATTCCTCGTTAGATTAAGGTCCCAGTAAACACATAGGTGACTTTGATGTAACATTTATGTAAAGAAAATAATGTAACCTTTGGATCTTTCATTAATACGTGAATTTTATGTAAAATTCGTGATGTAACATGAAGGTGTATATGAAGTACATACATTTTACATAAACAAATATATATGTCTCTATTACATAATTCATGTCAATATTATGTAAATTTTATACCAACATGTGACATTTGAAAATCGACAACGGCAAGCGTCATGCGCAAATCCTAAATCGAGCCCCTGGTCATCTCATCATGCCTTGTAGGTATGACATTATGCAGTCGTTGTAGGTTGAAGTTTACTTTCTGGCTACCTTATTATTATGTCATATTGACGTAACTGGTAACTTGTGTTACATAATTTTTACATCAATATTATGTTTTTGTGTGTGCTGGGGTATTTTATACCTTTTTTGCTGCCGTTTGCGAAATTTTGTTGAAGCAAGTAAGTTTCTGTCTGCTCCATGCACTTCACAAATGACGCATGCGGATGCTGGTTTACCGTTTTGGAACGATATTCCACTAGTGTAGGTTGGAACAAACCTAATATAATTTGAGGATTACAGTATCATACCAATAAATAAATATAGTTTGAGCTCTTTCCATGTTTTGTTTCCATGATTCCTAATCATCAAATTTGGCTCAAGAACGTTTATTTGGTCGTAAATCATCAACTTCTCTCCACTGTATTCCCACTTATTTGAACTTGAAATAACGAGACAAGGTCAAGTTCTCGACAGCATAAGAAATCCATATTAATTTATGTAATAATATGTCAAGTAAGCTGTTTATGAAATGAAAAAAATTCTTTTGATGCTGAAGTTTAATATTATTTGGAGTTCATGTTTTTGATGAGACCTGTAAACGGAGGTAATAATCGATATATTGGAAGCAGTCCCGCTGAGGGAAAAATCACAATCAATCATGGTTTTATGATCGGGGATTAATTTTCTTGAGCACGGGTAAAGGAAAATGCGTTTCTATCGTTACGTTTTTGGCAATGGCGGCTATCCAGGTGAACTAGGTGAAGTGCCACTTCACCAAAAATGAATGATAAAACATACCAATACATACTAATATTTGTTCACTGGAGTCTGGCGGGAAACTGAAGCATGTGTCAGGAGACGCCCGATTCTTTGTACGATTTTCTTTGTCCATTGTCATGACAACGCATTGTCTTCAACTTATACTTCTTTCTCTACTCCTCTTTATTGTGAAAAAATTGGTTCGTTTCATAAATTCTGTTGCTCTTTGAGTTCTTGTATCTACTGGTAAAGAAGAAAAGGAAACGTCTTCATTGCCTTGTGGGAGCATGATCATTGCAATCTGTGGAAGGTCCAGAAGAATGTGAAGTAGTCGAGGAACACATTCCTGACAAATCTTCATATTTTTTTGAAAAAAATAGCAGAAGGTATTGATCTATCAAAGTTGAAGAGCAGATCAATCAACAATTCACTCAAACCCAGTTGGACAATTTGGTTTGCATGAATAGAGTAGAATGAACAAATTCCTAGAAAAAAATCAGTCAAGAGGTGCTTTTAATCAGTCTAGAGAGCATTCCAGAGTCTTGAAATCAATCTTCTCATTAAAAATGATGTTGGAAACCCAGTTGAACAATTTGGTTTGCATAACATCAAACATTTTAAGAAAATTATTTTGAGGTTGGGTTCAGATTTCTGATATTTAATCTGTTTATGTTGTTTTAACTGTTTAAAATGAATCCAGTTGACGATATTGTTTGTTATTTACTTATCTTGTACCCCATTCAGCAGCCACTGATTTTTGTTTAAGAAATTGCTGAACATCTGAAATATATGTCGCTTAAATTTTTTTCAAAGCTATTGAAAAACAATGGCCAAATTTCCAAAAATACATCGCACTCTTCCAGACTGTTATTCAATACGATCCAATCAGTCGTTATGAGGGGGATAATGTTTCTCCTTTGTGTTAGGCCTCTAGTTACTGCAAATAAACAAGCGACTTATTTATTGGAACAAATACTAATAATATAACCGATATAGTTTTTATTTTGTTTTTTCAAAATATATTCGCGAGACAATTACATGAAAAAAATGTTCTTTTATTATCAACGGATCTTCTTTTCCTAGATCTAAAAATGTAAATGTAAAAAAATGTCTCGCCATTTGTGATTGTCAGTCAGCGACCCGTTTATGAAACAGCCAATTTCCTAATTTCCGCTTGTCAACGAATCCACGTGCTGGATTTCGGAGCAAATTACCGAATTGCCTGAATAGAGCAGATAGAGTCAAATTTAAGATTTATAAAACAGAGGCATGTGTCGTAAAAACAACACGTGCGTTATTGGTTTTGTATGGCGCACTGAGCGGTAAACTATATCAAAATAGAGCTAAAATAGAGTACGTCAACTGCAATTGATACGTAATATCTGTTCTTGAGTATTACTTCATAGATTGACCCAGATAGAGTGATGGTTCGTGACGTTTAATATTGAAGCTGGAAACAGTAATTCTGGTTGAGGCAAGCATAAAACAATTTATCAATAGAGAATTGTGCTCGAGTGCCATTGACATGAGTTCAAGAATCTCCAGAAATATCAAGGTGAAAATAGACGTTTTTTGACAGTACCTCAGGAACAAAATAAGTTGCGATCTATATTTAACCCCATTTTTGCAAAATTCGCAGTTTTTATAAATCATAGTAGAGCGCCAGGAAATTTATGTTTACATTAGAAACTAGAGACAAACAGATTTTATTGACTCATAAAATTAACATTAATATAATAGTTCGCATCTATTTTTCTAATCTGGACGACACATAATTTACCCGTGTGTCAAGAATTTCTTTTTTTAATAAATCTCTGTCAATCTTATATCCACCTATTACACAATTATGTCCGAAGTCACAAAACGTGATTTTAATTTGTTATTCTGCCGGAAGCGGTTCAGCAGATAATTACTCCAGATTTCTGGAGTTTTTCGACAAAAGAACGCGGCCGTTTATTTGTGTATTTTTTATAGGCCGTTAACATGAATAAAGTGCGAATAAGGTGTTTTTCATGAATACTAAGAATCAGTGATCAAAGTAAAGAATTGGATTTAAGTGTGTTAACTTCCATGAATAATTGTTGAGTTTTTAATCGTCTGCTTAAAATATACTCTTCAGATTCCATCATAAAAACAAACCTGTGAAATGTAAGATAAGTTTCAATATTTTTTATTTTGTATTTGTACTAATAAAAAGTCACGATTTATGTCCATTGCAGCCAACACACAACATGTTTTCTGGCTTGTTTCTTTAATTTTTGTGATTTTTTATTTCTGAAGATTAATACGTAATTCAAAATATCCGATTTTTTTACATTTTCAAGCTTTCTGAAATTTCAAAACGCTATAACTTTTGAACAAATCAACCGAATTGAATGAATCCTGCACCATTTTGAAAACAATTTGATCTAGTTTCTCCATGAATTATTGTATTTCATATCCTGAATATAAAAAAATCGAGTTTTTCAACTTTGTAATGCCACATATAGTGTCAAGTTTAGTGGTGGCTTCAGATTAATTCAATAGGGAGGTCAAAATGATATGATTTGTGCGGTGGAACAACGCAAACATTCGGAGACGAAAAAAATGTCAAGAGCCCCCAATCTCTAACATTTAACGCGATATCTTATGTTTAAATATGAAAAAAATGAAAGGAAAGCAAATTCATAATTGAAATAAATCGTACTGAGCGCAAAAAAGTAAAAAGCACCAGTATAAAGACTCGGCAACTTTTAAAAACTCACCTATTCATCAAATGTAGTTTGGAATCATTCCTCGAGTCATTTCTTATTATAGAAAGTTCAAACAGTCATGAAATTGACTTGTAATCTAGGCGTTTCTCAAATGTCAAACCATCTCCGTCTTTCAGATTCAAAATATCACACACAACACATCGATCCGACGGATCCAACAATTTTAAAACAAAATAAAATCAATAGAAATCTATCAGCATCAGCTGACTTGACTTTATACTCGACAACCCCTCAAAATTTGTGACGAAGAAGGAAGCCGTTCGAAAACGGGAGCGTAGGTTACAAATTAACTCCGTTGCGATGTGGGAGTTGTCTTGGTCGATGCCTAACTTGACATATTTTTTCTCATTCTAACACACTGATTTTAAGCCTAAATTTGTATGAAATCTTGTTGATTATTTGGGAGGTCAATGACCATCTGACCCTATTGTAAAGCCGCCGTTTGACAAATTTGCAGCAAACATTCTATAAGAAGGAATTTTTGTTGACAAACCATAAAAAATACCTGAGAATGTTACATGTTTTGCGAAATAAATATCGCCAGATTTCATTTCCATATCTCCAAAAATTAAGGGGTGCAAAAAATCTCATACTTTTTCATCAATATGATAATGTACGATGTTTTCAACTTTACGATTTTGATGAATTTTTGTAACCTCTAATAGAGACACCCGTATAAAAAGTTCATTCTCTATACTACCTACTTCTTCATTTCTTTGTGAAAACACCGTCATGTTTTTCACCATTCTCTTAACCTAGAAAAACAGAAAACAAAAGCTTTTTCTAATAGCTGGTTGAAAGGATTACATAACAATGTATCCATTACCATGTCCAACGTTACAAAAAAATGTGTTTCTAACCGAACGTGATGTATGGCAACATAGATGTGGGAGGATCTAAAATTTTCTTGATAATACACAGAATATAATGTGTTAATTAATATAAAAAATGTAACTATCAACGTGTTGAAAACAGCTATTAAATTTCTTTTTTAAATCAGTATTACTACATTAATCATTTTGGAATCCAGCTTAACGTAACAAAAACAACCACATCAAGTAATCAAACACTCCCATAAATCGTTTCAATTGGAATGTGCGAACAAAAAATGCGGCAATTACTGCCAAAATTTCCATTTTTTCTGAATTACGACCCAAATAAATAATCCAAATATAAAAATGCTTGTAACAAGTTATAGTCTACGTGTTATACAAAAATATACCAAGTGACACAAATCGTTAAAACAGTGATTTAATTTGTTACTTCACCAACAATTTAAAAATACTGTTATCCAACTTTCTCAGAATATGTGGACAATCAATTTATTTATCAAATTACTTCTTGTACTTAAAAAATTATTGAGGAAGAACAGATGTCCGGTGTCCTTTTTTATAGATTGCGCATAGATAGATTCTGGGACACCCTGTATCAACACAAAATAGAGCATTGTTTCAAAATTTTCCTATAACATGACTTGGTTTTGAAACGAGGTCAGATATATCTCTCAACTGAAGCCAAATGGCCGATTTTAATAACTCAACGTTTTATGAGTTCAATGTTAGTATTCTGTGCAATAATACATACAAATGCACAGTAATAATATTTTGAGGTTTCGTATGTAAAGGTGTTGTGTCTGGATTGATGGGGCTTTGTCAACAAAACATAAACTGGAAAATGGAAGAATTTTGATAGAGAACTTTACAATTTGGTTCATCCAACTATCAATGTTTGTCTTCAAATAATAAATCAAAAACTAAAAACTTGTGGATTATAGTTTATTTCTATTAAGGGATTACAATCATTCCTGGGTATCCTCAATGATTATTATTATTTTGTCACTTTGGGATCCATAACTGACACTAGAAATTAAATCCCACGCATCAAAAAAATATTTTTATTTTTGGCAAACCCTCTGCAAAAATAATTAAATCTCAATCTTTTATGACCGTATTTATTAATACCTCGATATTTATTTGACTCTCGCCACGTCCTATTTGTTTTCATTGACTACCTTGAAATTTCCATTTGCTATTAAATCTTTCCATTCATAAGTTTGCAAAGTTTATAATTTTATTCTGTTTATCCATCTGCAAACTACAACCCCCAAGGATAATTTACAACTTTGAGTCTATTTAAATTGGAAATTTTTCCATTTACTTAAACTGGTGTAAAAAGAAGGTCATTTAAACGACCAAAGCGAATTTGTCATCCAGAAGCGCGTGTTGCACCGAAGGCCCATTTATTTTCCATTGGAGTCTGGCATGGATACACAAGTCCTTGCACGATCTTTTTTAATCCCGATATACCCTGAATGTGATTAGACGGTGTATTTAATCTGCAATCTGATATGGACTAGATTTGATTAAAATTCATTTACTTATACAAATGAATTTTTGATGGTTAAAAATTAAAAAAAAAACAAGATGAAAAGAGTTCGTCCTACAGCAATTTCGACCATTTTCACTTGTAATTCCCCATAAGAAAATGGTAGGTCCGTTCTATCTTTTTTTGGTACCTCGGAGATAACAAAAAAACACCTCAGATACATCTAGAACCACTCCAGACACCCCAGAAACACCTAATATACATCTAAATCTAAGACTTATTTGAGGTCTTTGGGGTATCTCCGAGGTATTTTAGGTCTTCTTGAAGTGCTTTTAGGGATAACTCCGAGGTTTTTGGGTATTTGAGGCGTCTCTAATGAGTCTCCAAAGATGTCTGTAAGATGTCTTTAAGTTGTCACACCTCCGCTAACCAATTAATTCAAATAAAATTTGTTTTTGTATGTTTTCCATATCCGAACTACCACAACAGCTCTCACAAATGAAAAGTTATGTAATAATTATTTCTAGACTAATTTTATGAAAAAATTAAAACGTCTTATCTTGGTAGAAAACTAACTACGTTCCGGAAAAAAAAAAGTTGAAAACTTGACAAAGCATTCTCAGTGAGTAGAAGCAGTATTTCAATTTGAAAACAAAAGGAAAATATTTCAGACCATTTTTTATCATCTAAATGTTAAATTATTTTTTTTTTGTATGTTGCGGAATGAAGTAAGGGTCAAATTTTTTTAAACAACTGGAGCGCCATTAAAGTACCTTCTCATCTAAAATTTAGAAAACGATGAATCTTTGAAAAGTGTATTTTTCTATTTATTTAAAAATCTGTTGATTTTTTACTGGAATTTTATGAGCTGAGAATATATTCTAGAATACAACTGATACAAAACAATCAATATACAGTTTGAGCAAAAAAAAACTGTTGGTACAAATCTCAAAACCCTTGTCATCATAAAAAAACTCACATGAAAAGGGAGAGGTTTGATTTTCTTTATTTGAATTTTCAGCTCACAAAATGGTGTTTTTAAAAAATATTGGATAATTGGACATGACATTTTAAAACACCCTGTATAATACAAACATCAAATCTATCGCCATCATAATAAAATTACATGAATGAAGAGGAACCTAACTGTCCTTATCGAAATTATCAGCCTCAAATCTTTCATCACCATAATAAAATCACATAAAAAAGGAGAAGCCCAACTGTCGTTATAAACATGTTCAGTAACGATTTTTTGAAAAAAAAAAGGTAAATTTAACATAACTCACCCTGTACATTACACATCTCACATCTTTTTACATCGAATTTTCGACATGATGATAAATCATAAAAAAAGAGGTCTTTCATCATAAACTAAATTCAGTTCAGTACATATAAAAAAATGTGGGATTTGTGATGTTTGAAAAATCCTGGTAACATCACAAATAAAATCCCGTATAGTAGTGATCTTAGATATGCATTATGAAAAAATCACAAAAAAAATGTAGTTTGACTTTCTTTTTCGAAATTCTCAGCCCAATATCTCAAAAAAAGTGGACTTGATGTCATAAATCACTCTGTATAATATAAATAATCTCAAATTTGTCGTCATCATAAAATAAATCACATGAAAGATTACTTTCACTCTCTTCATCTAATTTTTTTAAATTTAAAGGTATGGAGGAGTTGTATTTTTTTTGTTTAAATCTTGGAAAATTGAACATGACATCATAAATCACCCTGTTTATAACAAATCTGTCATCATTACAAAAAGATCACGAAAAATAGAAAAGGTTTGGTTGTCAGTATCTTCATTTTCGTAGCAATATCTCCAAAAAAATAGATTTTTTGGTAATTGGACATGACGTCATAAATCATCCTGTATAGTACAAATCCCAAATGTGTCGTTATAAAAAATTCATAAAACAGAGATGTAGTTTGACTTTCTTTATCAAAATTCTCAGCCTGATATCTCAAAAAAAAATAAAAATGTGGACTTGATGTCATAAATCACCTTGTATAGTACAAATCATAAAATAAATCACATGAAAAAGAATGATGAACTATCTTTATCTTAATTTTCAAAATTTCAAAAGAATGTATGATTTATATATTTTTTGTTCAAATCTTGGAAAATTGAACATCATCCTGTACAGTAGAAATTTCAAAATATGTTATTATGAAAAAAAAAACACAGAAAAGAGATGAAGTTTGACTGATAGATGTCTTTATCAAAACTTGACATTTGTGATTTTGTGAAAATATCTTGGTATTCAAATATGTGATATAAATCACCCTGTATTATAACACAGATCTCAATTTTTTTTACATCATGAAAAACTACGAAAGTAATCTGACTGTCTATCTAAATTTGCAGATCAATATTAAAAGTTAAGTAGGAGTTGTTACTCTTTGGAAAAGTATACTTGATGTTATGAATCACTCTGTATAGTACAAATCTCAAATCTGTCGTCATCATAAAATAAATCACATAGAAAGATTATGAAAATTAGGAAGGGTTTGGCTGTCTTGGTCTATATTGTCAGCTCAATATATCAAAAAAAAAAGTGATTTTTTGAAAAAAATGTGGTAAATTGAACATGACGTCAAAAGTCGTGAATATTACAAATTTCGAATGTGTTATCATAAAAAAAATATCAGGGTAGATATTGTTAGATTCCGTATTAAATATCTGAACTTATTCCGTTGATAACTTGCAGGTGCGCCAGTAGACCTATTTTATTGGCAGCATAACCTGCCCGACATTGATCATGAATCAAGGTTTCCCTATAAAATATCAAAAAAAATCTAACATATTTCTAAATAAAAAAGATTGTTTTTTACTAGTAACCCAAACGTCGTAACTAAAAAACTGTTTGATTTATTATGTCCACTTTGACATGGACAATATTTAAAAACATTTGGAATGAATGTTAAATGTTTGATATGCACAAGTAGATTTTTTTTCAAAACAGCATATGTTTCCTGTTTTCACAAGCAATTGCATATCCCATGATGATTTGAGATATTAAAGATTAACGTACAAAAAAACCATTCTGTTGATACAACCGCAAGCGTAAACCTTCCAATAGAATATACAAATCGAAATTTATGATCCAGCTTTTGGCTTACCCTTCAACTTTCTGACTGATCGAAAATATTTGGTTTGTGATGTTGGGATGAGAGAAAACATTGTATAATGCGATGTTGTTTTCTCACCTTCAAGATTAATGACTTCTAACAAAGAGTAAGACTAAGATTCTCGTTTTATTAAAATTTATTTAACAAGAAAATATGTACAAAGTGTAACTGTGCACTAACTAAACCAGAATCATCCATATTAAAAATAGCGAAGTTCTTTTGTCCAACTGTTAAAGAATAAAAATATTAAATATACCCAAAATGCACCTAAACGATAACAAACGCAAAACGATATTTTGATGTGTCAGACAAAATTTATGAACTCGTTCACCCAAACAAATAAGTTAACCTGGAAACGAATCAATAAACACTTCCACCTCTAAACATAAGAAAAATCTTGCCTTGTAAATGGGCCGAATTAAGCGCTAATGAAAAATTTGGCGCCCGAGTATTCATATAAATTTGTGTTGTCGTAAAGATCGCATGGTTAAGACCGCTTATGTGGAAAATGTCAGTTTATTAATAGGGAAATTTCCGAGTCAGTTAATTGCGATTCTAATGGTACAAAGAGGAAGTTTTCCGTTCTCTGTTGACAGTATTTTTAGCAAAACAAACAAATTTTATGATATTGAAATCTATTTATTTCCGGATAAAATTCCAATATTATCACAGATGTTTTTTGATTTATCACACACATTGCCAGGATGGGGACTATGTATTTTGGTTGGCATGGGAAATTTTTGAAAATATTTTTGTCATAATCAAGAGAAGAAGCTCAAAACAAGTTTCGTTTATATTTAAAAGAGTATCCTTAAAACAAATTTACCTTATTTAGTTTACAAGGAGCTGGTTCTATTGATTACATTTTCAATACCCTGTATAAGACTTGAATCAAATACATTTGGATAGCTTGAACCTTAAATTAGAAAAAAGGTGCATCTGGTCATCGATATTCTTATTTAAAAAAAAAACTCGAAAAAGGCCGTGAAGTGTAGTGTTGTCTACGGAATTTTTCAAAAAAATGTAAACCTATCTTTTCCTTAAAATGCAATAAGATGTACAACTAAGTCCGCCCCTGGTAAACTTCATAAGGTAAATGTGTTTTAAGGACACTATCTTGAGGATTCCTCAGTAGAGTCTTTCATATAAAATGATAGGTAAAAAAAGTCAAATCTCACAATTCCATAATTTTTTTTTTTTTTTTTTTTTTAATAAAGGACTACCAGTTTCAGGGTCTAAACTTTACACCCCATCTTCAGGTCCAGTTAAAAGGGCTACATAGAAGAAAAAACATGTTCAAAACCTAACCTCAAATCCACACTAAAAATATAATTACAATACAATCACAAGGCCAAGACGTAATTCGATCGATCAAATTTAACAAACAAATATACATGAATACATAAAAACATTTTTGTTTGTTAAATTTGATCGATAGAATTACGTCTTGGCCTTGTGATTGTATTGTAAGTATATTTTTAGTGTGGATTTGAGGTTAGGTTTTGAACATGTTTTTTCTTCTATGTAGCCCTTTTAACTGGACCTGAAGATGGGGTGTAAAGTTTAGACCCTGAAACTGGTAGTCCTTTATTAAAAAAAATTATGGAATTGTGAGATTTGACTTTTTTTACCTATCATTTTACCATTGACTTTAACTTATAAAACTCAATGCATTTTACTATGAACTCACATACGTCATCACCTCTCTTTCATATAATTTTTTTATTAAATTATGTCGGGTTCTTTGAAAATTATTTAAGAAAACCGATATTCAGTGGCATCCTTTAAGGGGTCATATCTCCGAGGAAAGGCCTCTAGGGAAAAAAATTATGCTTCTGACTAAGGAAACAGCTCGAAATAAGTTTTATTTTCTTTATATTTTGAGGCAACTAGGTTTTTCTGCTGACACTTCATCAAGAGATAAAGAAACTTTTCTCATCAAATTTTGGTTATTTATTTATTATTCTTAAATATCATTTTTCTAGTTGTAAAATATCATATAAATAAATGATGTAACAAAAGCTTTGGTTCATAATCAGTCTAGTCGGTCTGGCACAAAAGCATATCATTCTGTCATCAAACCTCAATTTTATGCGATAAATATAAATCCATTGAACAATTTTCCGGATGCTATAAATGGACTGGAAACCTTTCATCGCCTATCGATAAGAAAACAGTTACAAAACAAACTGTGTTGATTCAAACATTTTTATTTTTCATTTATAGAGTTCAGATATGAATAGCGACAAAATACGAAAATAGAATAACATTCCTGCTCATTTATAGATTGTGCAAAAAAACTCGAATGTTGTATCTGAAAATAATTGGCACTTTTCTTTTTCAATTCGCACTACGGTTCAGGAAGCATGATTAATGACTTTTTTCTTCTTTGTCATCGATTTGTGTTAATTAGTGCCACTGGGTCATTAGTGGAGATTGATGGACATTATGTGGAAAATTTTACTTCGCTTTAGTATGACGATTTATGGATGTGGGATTTTACGACAACGTTTGGAATAATATTTGTGACGTTTGGATAAATAGAATTTTCTTCTCGAATTGCAGGAGCATTGTTGTTGTTTACCACTTCACTGACTGTTCTGAGAAATCCTTTTTATTCTATTCTTTCTGACTCTATGACAAAAAAACCGAAACAATCTAAAAACATATTCTCGATTCCAAGAATTCAAGATAAAATTGACTTGAAACTTCATGAAAACTCGGTCAATAAGACTGTGAGAGACTAGGCTAGTCTCACCTTAAACCATCATTCATACCCTTTAATAGCAGATCAAACAATTGTAAGCATACATAAAGCAATCCATATTAGTATATTATGATGTTACGACGCAATTTATGTCGTAGTACATTATAAAAGTTAGATAACAAGTTACGTATTACCATAAGAAGTTTGTTTAGAAAGAGGTCATCGTATTTCCTTGAGTTGTGAAAGACGATCTTTAATCTTATGATACGCAATATGCCTTGCTAAAAATAACCAAATAATCGAGATGCTCACATTTCATGATTTCATTTTAAGTGTTTTATTTCTTATCATGTATCAAAACCAAAAGTCATCGATGTAATCAAAGTAATCAAACTACAACTCCAAAGCAGGAAAATTTAAAGTTCACGTGAAATAAACCAAAACATGTGACCTATTCAGTCATTCCGCTATGTCTGATCACGTGTTAATTTGTTTACTTCAATGATTCTTGGTTTTAAACCAACAAAGGTTCCAATACACGCACATCCCTCAGTGTTGAAAAACGTGATTTATATCAATAATAAAATAATTGTCTCTTATACTGCAATGGGTACACGTGACAAAGGCAGAACAATGAAAACTTCAGACTTTGATGTCAAAAGAAAAGACATGAATTGTAATAGAATTGCCATTTATAATTGTGGACTTGTATCCAGCTACAATTTTCGCGTTTGTTCTGGAAACGTGATCCTTCAACAATGAAATCACGTGAATTTTTGTAATTGGCTTTGATTGGGATAAAAATAATTAAAACATGTGACATTATTTTTCAAACCAATCGAGATTAATGTCCACATTATGAAATGATTGACATAACGTGAAAAGCCCCACAAAACAGAGTTATACAATTTTGCAAAACTGAACACAAATCATAATTTGTATGTTTACGGAAATATTACGTGATAATTAAGTAAGCTTCATAATTCAATAGAGTATGATAGGCAGATTTTCCCGAACGATTTTATTTATAAAATCCACAGTTCAAGTTATTTTCCACAATTGAATTTTCATTTATGTATGTTTAATTAAACGCCAGTAAATTTCCCACTCATTATAGACCGGGTAAATATGAACTTTATGGTCAGTGGCCTTAAAAGAAAAGAGTCTTTAACCTTGTATCCAAACTTTTAAAAAGTTTCGAACGCTTGAATGATTAGTTAATGGAAAGTGAATTGGAAATTTTTAAGACAGGCGGGGCTTGAACTTCTGGCGCTATCTTACGATGATTGACCTTTCATATAAAGCTGAAATCGAAATAGTTTTAAATTAATGAAATCGATTCATAGATGATGTTTACAGTTTTTTTATTATCACTCTGTGTATGAATTATATAACTCATTTTAAACAAATATGAATTTCTTCCCACAGATTCCCAATCGTTCTTTATATCGATGATTATAATTATATTGTACCTTGCGATGTTCTAATCTGCTCCCTAAAATTAAAATGTTTTCGATATGATGACATCATAGGCAATCTTTTTGGGGATTAATTGTGTTTATCAATATTTCGTTACCCCTGAGTTCAACGGCATTTATTGTGTGTGTCTGTGTAATTTGGATTATAAGCTGAGACTAATTACACAGTGGTTTTTTCGTCTGGTTTTTAATAAAAATTCTCAACGGGAGGTTTTCTGTCAACAAAATCGGTTGAATAGGCTTTAATTTTTAGGACCATGTATGAATGAGGAAGCTCTGTGCAATGTATTGTCACCGAGCATAATAGCTATAACAATTAAAAAGGCTCACTCCAGTGCGGCACTTTGAACTAGCATCACACAATGAAAGCCGTCCGATTGCTAGGCTGCGCAAACATGTGTTTGATACGAGACTTACATGTTGCCAAACTTGTCGCATTCCAAAGTGCTGTTCTGAAAGAGATTGAGCCACGATATCCCCACAAACCTTCCTCCTGGAAAAACCTTTTTGTTCTATAAATGAGTTTATCACGGAATAGTTCCATTTTTTTGTTTGGGCACCATAAGCGGCAGTTTTACAATATCTCATTGGTGAGAGTGGAAGTTGTTCTAGGGCATACAGTGAACATTGGAGTATTCATATTTTTTAGGGGTCATCAATCGCCTAGTTTAGTAATTCATACAACACTTGTGTACTTCCTCTGTGAATAATACCAACTGAACATTACTTTATTGCAAGCGAAGCGGTCAAGTTCAAATTTCACCGAGGTCGCGCACCTCGACTGTTGTTTATTTCCCGAATAGGAAATGGATATCAACACGTTTTGGTTGCAATAATGTAAACAACCCCAAGTTCTTTGTTTGATATTTGAAACAAAAATAATTACATGCTGCAGGATGGGCGGAAACAAGATGACTTCAGATTTATAAATCAAATTTCGAGTTCACTGATGTCGCTCACCCCACCTGATGTTTATTTTTTTAATGTTAAGCGAAAAAACGTGAGCAATTCTTTGTTCGATATTTAACACCGCAGTATTATTGTTCTCCCCATAATTGTTGATTTTGCAATGTTATTGTTTTACTGACTTGTCATCATAACATAACTGGAAGTGTGCTGTGTGTGTCTGTGGTAGAGGTATCTTCCGTGGCCACCAAGATCTTCCGATCGTACACCGCTGGATTTCTTTTTGTGGGGGCATCTCGAAAACCTAACAACATAGAAGACTTGAAAAAAAGAATAGAAGAGAAAATCAGGAAAATCACACCGGAAATGCTGCCATCTTACCACAGAACACATATACAGAGTTAAGAAGACAAACTGTGTATAAAATTTTACGGAACAATGCGCCACGGAATGCAGTGGATGCGAATCGAACTATCAAACTTGGATAATGTATTATTAAAGATTTCTATTAACAAATGTAGTTTTTTCGGTTTTCTCTCGAATGTCCAGAACCATCTGTGAATGAGGTCAGTTTGGGCTTCCCTAGTTCATGTGTTCTGCTCTGCGGAGCGCTGACTCTGTGTGATGGTGACTTTGAAAAAATGCCACTCACTCCGTAGGTCTGGGGAAGCGGTGCATGGCTACATGTGGCGTAGGACGGCTGGGCTGTTACGAACCTCCTCAAGGAACACTTCTTCTGTTTCTTCCCCTTTGTTCCACCTTTTCAGGATGGTATCACTTAGCCTCACTTATCTGTTGTGGAATACTCTGGGCAAAATCCCATTTGTTTATCTGGCAGAGAGTGTTTTGCTTTTGTGACTTCTCTTATTTTGTGAAGGATGCATTTCTCGTCACTTTTCCGGTGACTGGAAGATTGATGAGCCTCTAGTATTCCGGGTTGTATCCTGCGTTCTTAACATTTTGTATCAAGGGCGGAAAGTAGATGTTTTTTACGAGGGTATAAGTAGCAGCACGAGCGAAGCGAGGGCAGATATTAGCCTAGTCAAAATCATCTTTCGTCCGTGGTGCAAACAGTGCTTTTTGTACAACCAATTTCTAATCATTTGAAAAAGAATAATAATTATGAAAATCATTATAATTAATCGATACACTGCACTACACTGCTGACAAGTCAGACAACTGACAAGTTTAATGACAACTGTCAATTTTGGTTACAATAGGTGCGTTCCCGTATTCTTTTCATTGTCATCAAGATTGTCACGTGAGTAGTTCCTTTTAGTATGCTAGACTGTCACGTGGTTTTTAGATTCAGAGGCGTTGGGATCCAAGGAACCGTTGCTAAGCGACCTACTTCTGCGCCCGCGGGTGCGAAAGTACTTTTATGCCCGGCTGCCAAAATTAGCGACTTTCCACCGGCTTTGCATGCATTGAAAAGTGGACTTTACGTGTAGATTGTACAAAAAAGTTTTTTTGTGAGGAGTCAAAGCATGAAAGACAACATGAACGTTCAAATCATGACAACGTACCGCCATCTTTCCTAAGAGATCTAAGGAACTTCAGGCACACCAGCGCCTCTCCGTGGATGCGAATCAAAACTTTCACTTGGGCCCCACCCTCCATTCACGTTTTTGTTCTAAGCTTTGTATATTATGTGTTCTATGCATCTTACTTTCAAAGATTAAGCGTCTTTGTCAAGAAAAGAAATGAAAACAAAAATCTCCAGAATGAAAACGCCTTATTTGCTTCTGATAAGTCACACCTGGCATTCTGAAGTAAGGCAACACCGCCGGACCATCATGAGGTGCACAAAGATGTGTTTATATTTTTCTGACTCTGAATTTTGGATGGCTTCTGAACAAGTAAAAACAAAAAAGTACAAATCGCAGCGTTGCCAGTTGTTGGTATTTCAAGAGCCTATATAAAACTTTCTGGAAATATACTTAAAATAGTTTATTCCTCAAATTACGTATTTTAAGTTTAGTGAAACAGCCCCTCTAAAACAGTGATCATTAATGGAAAAAAATACGATATATCATGCATGTCACTATATATTTCGGAATGTGCAAATCATATTCAGTACATATGCATACATTGTAGATTGTTGGTTATACTTGTCATACGAACATTACATCATTTTTCAAAGGAAAAAAACAACAAATGTCCAAAAAACACGGGACAACAATAATAAAGCGTAAAAAATATCACAACAGAAAAAATCAACAAATAAACAGATTTTGAGCCTCAGATCAATACTGTAGGGCACCTTATTCTAAGTAAAAATCATGCTTGATTAAATTAAGTCTAATGGATAAAGCGAGATTCATTGCTGGAATCTCTAACCACACCATAAGCCTATAATTTCATGTTTATTAACTTTAACGGTAAAATTTCACTTCAGTTTCGACGCAGTCTTTCAACAACTCGTCGAATTCGGATAATTCGGCGGAGTTGATTATTTGATCGAGCTCTCGCACGCAATTGGTCTCCATGTTATGTAGAAGATCCCCTACTCCTTTAGTTTCAGCGCTTTTGTATAGATTATATAAAGTATGAGGAGACTGGGAAAATAATAATAATAAATACATTCCCCTTCATACACTGTTAGATAATGAATACTTACATTTTTGTCAGGACAAACAGTATACTTTGAAATAACAACATTCTTAGTGAAAATGAACGGCTTGAACACAGATCTGGAAGGATCAGGAGTGCCAGTGAACCAATGTACACTGGGACGTGAAGAGGACAGAGTAGAGACCTAACAAGACAACAATCTTCACGATTCTAGAGTTAAATATTAAACTGACCTGACTTCCTGCAGTGGGAAAGGCAGCATCGCAATCCCTGCAAATACCCGAATCTTTGTCCCGCAATACTTTAAACATGTCCGTCTCTCTAAACTTATTGGAAGACGCATATTTTTTGAGAAGTTTGCCACCTTCGATAAACCTCACATCACCTGGTTTCTTCTCTCCAGAGAAGGCTTCACAAAAGTTGAACTCACCCTGATGAAGAGTCACATGATTAGTTCATAAAGATGCGAATTGCGAACATCATTCCTATTGGTCCGTTAATTACCAAGAATGACGAGGCCAACGAGAAAAGTAGTCCAAGGCGATGAAAAATCACGTGACCATTCTAGTCCTACGTCTGTCATTTATTCAATTCACAAGCGTGACACGTCAGTTGTATTTTGAGAATATTTTCCACATTTGATGGTAATTATGAGTTCCAGTGGCGTCCCACGGGGCAGATTCACGATTAATATTGACGAAAAATGTGCGGCAGTGAGTTTTTCTGGAAATTTTATATTTTTTACAGATAAAGCAACATTTTTTTTAATAATTTTTCGACATGCAATAAAGTGGTTTTGATTTTTTTCCTCAAAAACAAAAGAAAAGGAAAAAAAAATTTGCCGATTTTGTTGAATTTTGGTAAATTTTTTCATCATCACGAAACACTCAATTAGCACTACCTAGATGATAATTATGAGTTCCTGTGGCGTCCAGGGGGACAGTTTCATGAATAAAATTCACAAAAAAAAATGTGCGCCACTGGTTTTTTCTGAAAAATTTCCAATTTTTTTCTTAGACCGAGCATCTGAAAATTCAATTTCTCATATCGCTCATTTGCGATAAGAACGACATAAAATGAATCTTTATTGAGTTCCTAAATTGAATAAAACAAATTCAAATTCACTTCAAAATGGTGTAAAAAAGCTACAGCTTGAAGAACTGCAACTAGAAGTACTGGTGCCAAATTAGTCCTGAGCGTTTTCCAGAAAACTTAAAATAATTCCTGTTTTCCAGATTGTTATTTGAAGCTAGAAGCTGCTTTAAAATGACACTTCAACACTTCTTCTTGTGAAAATAAGTTTCTACTGGGTATACTTCTATATTATTATTTTTTGAAACCTTCTCCGATTGTTGCTCAGATTCCTGGCCATTTTCCATTCTGTCAATTTCATCAATATTTTTTTTTTTTGTGTGTGGTATTTTCTGTTTTTACATCTTGTGACAGCCTACTTAAGGTCTGATGATGCCATATAGTGGCAAAACAAGTTTCACGTCATTTTTCATTATAATATTGAGGCCCAAAGACGTCGAGTTTTAATTATTCAAAAAAAAAACAATAATATGTCGTAACGTGGAATAATATTAAATCTCAATGCATTACTTGAATGGGTCTGGTACATATTAGGACCCTTCGAATTTACAGATGTCGCTATCGCGATATCATTTATTTTTGCCAAACTTACCCAATTTAACCCAAAAGTAGATTATGCCATATCATCTAGAGCTAATGTCGCTGGCAACACCGCATCATTCCATAACAGAAAACGACATGAACGCCATCATTGACACTGGTATTGACCAAGATCAGTATACAAGAGGTTGCCTCACTTCGCCTAGGTAAGAGACGGAGAGGGGGAAAATATGACGTCATCGGTGTCGAGCGCCTGCAGTAGACTGACCTGTCAGACCTGTCATTCGACTGCATCGTATCGTTTCATGTGTCATTCGCAAGGTTGCCAGAACTACTGTTTCAACGCAAGCAAATGAAGCAAATGAGTGGTTTTGATTTGTTTCCTCGAAAACGAAGAAAGATACGAAAAAAATATCGAGAGACCACAAAAGTTGTACTTTTAGTTGCTCTATCTGGCAAAAATACAAAATTTCCAAAAAAAGCCAGAGGCGCACATTTTTTTGTCATTTTAATTCATGAAACTGTCCCTCTGGACGCCACTGGAACTCATAATTACCATCTTGTCAGTTTTTTCTAAACCTTTAACTCTCGAAAACCAGACTATTCATGACACAATGTCTAGAGGACCTTTTATACTTGAATTTGGTTAAGGAATACTTATTTGGAATTATATCCTATCATTAAATAACACCCTGTATATAAAAGTATAGTGACTACACTCCCACAGTTTACTCAACAAAATTCGAGTGTACCTGGATATGTTGGTGAGAGAAAAATAAAGAAAGTTAAAAAATTAATCGTTATCCCAGTAAAGTTTGAATAAATATTGGAGGTAAAAAAGCAAAAACGTAGGTTTTCATGGTGTAATCATTTGATTCGATGTTCGAACTCTGGCTAACCAAGTATGTTTACTTCGAATTGCATGTTCACGCAAAGTTCATAAAATAATAATATGCTGTTTATCATAATCGGACCAAGTCAGTCACGTGACAATCCGATTTTGCGTTACCGTCATGGCCTGTCTTTTTCAACGCTTCATTCACGACCAAAAGTAAACAAATTACACGTGATAGACATAGCGAAACGATTGATCTAATCAAATGTATTGGTTTATCTCACGTGACCTTTGTTTGATCACGTGTAGTTCGTTTACGTTGGTGACTTTCGGTTGTGAATAGATTGTAGGCTTATTTAAAGTCCGTTTATTAAATCATTTAAAATCTATCGGAATGGAATGATGTGATTCGCATCTATATAAACTATACTCTGATCACACCTAACGTTACCTTTCCATCCCACAGGTTTTTGGATTTGGCATAATCCTGCAACCCCTCCGATTTTTTGTCGATTTTCGTTGTAATTGTCAAAACGTTTGAAATATTTCTAAAACCACCTGAAAATTTACAAATTCAGCCGAAGTTCACACCAACTGACATCATTACTGGTGATTTTCTCAGCAGCCCAATGTTTTCCGCAAGTTTCCAAAACCCAAGCACACGTTGGATCGGCAATTAGATAGGAATTATGATAAACAAATCCAGCGTCTGTAGCTGAACAAGGACCACCTTGTCCGTACTTTTTCAAAAGTTCAGTTATCACTTCTAGGGCTTCATCAGCTGTGGAACTGCGCTCTAGACCAAGTCTGCCGTAATTTGAACAATTCATTTTTTATGACTGATATAAAGGGTGTCCCAATAAGAACGCACATTTTAATTAATTAATGTTATTTATATTTTAATACACTGCAATTAAACGTAGGAAATGATGTTTGGCAAATGGTCCCGACTCTTATTCTCTTCGATCAAAAATGCCACGCAATTTACGCATAACATTCTCCATATTTGTAATCGGGACACCCTTTAGAATAAGAACGAGTTATGCGAATTTATTATTAACAAAATACCACTACACAGTTCACCGTTTTGACAGTTGGAGGACAAAGTGAGGTTAAGTATGCCCAGTCTTGGTGTTTCGAAAGTGAACTTACCTAACTAAATCCATTCCTAGTAAACGTTTAACATGAGGATCGCTGTCTCCGTCGTTATCATTGGTCCAAATAGCTTCATTTCCAATTGTAACGCCACATTCATTGGCCCCCATTTCAGCTCCCCACATCCAATTGGGTTTGCTCAGAATGACAGCTTTGGTTTGGGGTACTGAGTTTACTTCGATGTAAGTGCACTATGAGTTTTAGAGATTGAATTATAATCTGTCAATTTATGTTGAGATTATACATTTTATTGGGGTTTATTATTGCTGAAAATCTGGTTTTAATGAGCCAGTGGGCAACAACATGAACGTAGGTCGTGGCTAAGTTCGTATGGTTTGATAGCAACTGTCACAATTATTGTCATCTATTGTTATTATTTGTTGACATTATTTTCCGTGAATTCAATCAAGTTCTTGATAAAAATGATATGAAATCCACAAAAACATTGAAAATCGAGCATTTACAAAAGATATTGAACATGCTCATCCTTTTTTTCGATACATTTTAAAACCCTTTTTCTTACAGAATTGGAATCATTTTGAAGCATTTCAGGATTGTTAAGAGAGCAAAAATACAGCGACAACACTTGTTGAGTTCTGAAAAGAACTAATTTTGATTTTTAAAAAGGCGCAGAAACACAAGAAGTCGACAACAATACAAAAGTTAGGTTAGAAAGTGGACTTGATGGCTGTCATGTGATAATGTTTGCGAAGTTAGTCAAGACATACATTTTTATCAAATAATTGCAATCCATAGGTGAGCTCAAGATCAGTATCCAATAGGTTGCCTCACTTCGCCTGAGGTAAGAGACGGAGGGGGGGAAAATATGTCGTCATCGGTGTCCGTCTGCAGTAGACTGACCTGTCATTCGATTGCATCGGTCTGCATCGTATCGTGTCATGTGTCATTCGCAAGGTTGCCAGAAGTACTGTTTTAACAGGAGGTCTACTGATTTCGCCCACTGTTTTTGATATGAATCATCTGGCAACAATGGGGCAACCTGTTATATTCTGATCTTGAGGTGAGCTGACCGTATTTTTTATTACCTACTTGATGCCAGGATTCTGATTAGAAGTAATAAATGGATTCTTACCTTTGTAGGTCCGGTAACCTCCCTAGCAGGAAAATACACAACCTCTTGTATCTCTGCTTGGGGTCTGTCTGAGTTCTTTCCAAAAACCACCCCATGTTCTGTTAATGGAGGCAACACAACGAAAGTATCACAAGATTGTGGTTTCTCCATAGCTGCTGTTTTTTGACTAGAAGAAATAATAGAAAGTGAATGAGTCATGTTTATGTAAAAGTAGAGCAATATGGATAGTGATAATGGACTAGTAGTGTTAAGAACTAATTTATTTAATTATATATCATCTAACAGCATTTACAAAAATATCCAATCAAGAAAATTGATGGAAATACTCACTTTAAGCTGCTAATCTGGAAAAAGTGTTCGTTAAATCACTTCAATCAGTTTCTAAGAGAAAATGTTTAACAGTTTAACATTAACAAATCAGCTGATTGGTCAATGCTAAGACAACCGAGAAATGTCATCATGATGACATTTCGAGTGAATCTGGTTGCCATCAATCCATGAGGTCATACCGGATAAGTAATTGATAACTTCAACGCATTCAAATAACACTGATTAAGGGAGTCACTTTATTGTTCAAAAATATTGTTAAGCAACTTCCACCATGCTTTTGTTGTAATTCAGGCGTAGCTGTACTGCTGTAGTATCCCGGTTTTGTATGGTTGTATTCGAAATGCCTTGAATGGTATCCATGCGGTCGCTACTAAAAAGCAACGTTGTCACGTTTTCCTTATTTCATGTACTATTTTTGTGATGTGGACAAATAAATAGGGGGTTGAAAAGATGAGATGATGAAGAATCTCGCAATAAATAGTGTCCCAAAAATGTACAGTCGAAATAATGCGTTAAATATTTATGAAAACAATTCTCTCTTGACAAAAAATACTCAGAGTTTGTTCAATGCTACTCTGCGGTTTCATCAAACCGTTTTTTTTGCCAGTATGTCGTAGATTAATCGTTTTAGGAGCGGCTATATGCAAACTTCTCAGAAATGGTCTTCTCAAATTCCAAAGACTCATCAATCTGCCCTTGTATTTCAGTCATAAGAAAAAGGAAAAAATAGAAGGCCAACTCTGCTTATGGCGTTGTTCAATTGGTATTTTTGGTCTACGGTCCAGTCACTTGAGGCGCTGCATGTATAATATTTTAGTTGCTTTGCAATTTTTTTAATTATTCTTGATGCTTGAAATTGTACTCACTAACGAGTGTTCAATAAAAAAAGGGATCAAGTCACCTCTGGATTTCTTTTTCTGTCATGAACGTAGGTCGTGGCTAGTTTGTATGGTTTGGCACCATGGCATCTGTGACGGTTAGAAAGTGGATGTCATGTCAGAATTGCGATGTTAGCGAAGACATACGTTTTTCGAAACAATTGCAATCCATAGGTGACTTGATCCCTTTTTTCATTGAACACTCTTTACTAGACGGTCAGATAATGATGACATATTATGCTGACTGATTTTCTCGTCGCTGGGATTACAACCACTGAAAATTATACAGGGTGTCCGGAAATTACGCGTCAGGATTTTGGTGGGCGATTCTACATGAAAAATTAATGCAACAAACTTCTATACAATTTTTTCAAAAACTCAAAATTAAGGAAGATACAGGGTGTTAAAAAATATTTTTTTTTTCTTATTTTTTTTAATAACTTTTTTTCTAGTGTAATGATTTTCGCCAAATTTTGCATGCATGTCACTAGTGTTTCTTTGTATTCACCCTATTAATTTGACGCTAGTCGTCAATGACAAAAGGCTGAAGCTGTCCTTCCTTAGGAAAATTACTTAGAACTTTTTTGTTTTAATCTTTTTATAAATTTGGATGTCAAATTAGTAAAGAGCATCAAAATATTTTTTAAAAAGGTGCTCGTGTTGCATCATCGTAGAATTAACGGTTTCCGAGAAAAACGACTT
Organism: Orchestes rusci; assembly: GCA_958502075.1. Taxonomy (NCBI): domain Eukaryota; kingdom Metazoa; phylum Arthropoda; class Insecta; order Coleoptera; family Curculionidae; genus Orchestes; species Orchestes rusci. The sequence continues at coordinate 30,698,096 of OY293310.1, read as the reverse complement.
TAAACATTAACCGTACCTTAAATAATTAAAAATTCGTACTTTGAAAAAATTTTTGAAGTTTTTGAAAAAATTGTATAGAAGTTTGTTGCATTAATTTTTCTTGTAGAATCGCCCACCAAAATCCTGACGCGTAATTTCCGGACACTCTGTATTATCATTGTTAAGCTCAAAAAATGAAAATATAGCGACCGCAAGTGTGCCAGGCATTATCTGATGGTCTATACTGTCAGTTTGATAGATAAAAAGTATTTTTTCTTAAAAAGCCGTTACATGGCACAAATAAGATAGACTAGCTAGATTGAGCCCTGTATAAGTTGTGAGCCCCTGAGAACCATGGGTTCTATGTTTGAGACGCCGGAATCTTCAAGCATCCTAGATGTAACCTAGTTGATAACTGCAAGAGATTTGAATTGCGATTTGATCTGTTCATGATGGCTACTGATTTGGACACTAGAGAGAATAATAGGAAACAATAAATTGCTGTATTTTTCACTGTCATTGGCGAAGACTTTGACAGTGGAGGAAAAAAAGTCACTGAAGGAAATCAAAAAGAAGTTCGAGATTGAGACTTTACTCCTCAAAAAAATGTTATTATCTAGAGATTCATCAACAAGTTGAAGAGAAACTTGATACTGGGGCTGAAGTGAGTATGATTCCTCTCAGTTTTTTGTCGAAAATAGACATTTTGAGTTGAAAATGACCGACACAACTTTATTAATTTCTTATGGTAGCCCTGGTTTTACAAAGTGAAATCAAGGATACATTTTTGATGTGAAATAATGACGATTCATGATTTTTATAGTAATTATTGTAAAATTGTTATAGACATAAAATTTTGAAAAAAAAATGGTTATTTTGAACAGTTTCATTCAATCTCCTGAACTCCCATGTTTATTTTTAAATGTGAATCCTATTGATATAACTGAAAAGCGATTTTGCGATTTTGTCAATTTGCTAGTTAATTAGACCACACTATAAATATTTGCAATAATTTTTTCAGTTAAATCTGTTTGTTTCACATTTGAAGGATACTGTCAAAAAAGGCGATATGTCAATTTTTGCCCAAATCGAGTTTGTCAGGCCATTGGTCATATAAAGGTGTAAACTTTTTCCCTATAAATTGATATGGCTTGAAATGCCATCAGTCAGCAGGTACATATCACATTTTTTATTTCTGCCATACAGGCTAAACAAAGGGTTATGTCCAACAGTCAAAAATCACGCAGTCGAAGCAAGTTGAAATAATATTTTGAATTAGTGGGATTAATTTTTTTAAGTCTTTCTACCCTTCTCGCGTGATATTCTGACATAATTCTTATTAATATGATAAGGATAGATCATGTGAACCTTTGAATTCTGAGACCGTATCATAATATTACTCTTGTTTCTTTCAAATATATCTTATGACGAAACCCCTACTTTCTCTAGTGGAATGTTGCTTTTTGAGAAAAACGCGTTTTTTAATTAAAAAATTCGTTACTAAATTAATTTGAGCAGTTTGTGGGACAATGACCTACCAGATAATAGTATGTGAAAATGTATCTTATTTCACTTTATAAATCACTTTTTAGAGCTCCTAAGGCGTATTGCATTGCAGTTAGCCTTCTATTATATTTTTTTTTCTTGATTTCAGTTTCAGACGATATCAACATTTTCTAGGCAATACGACAACAGCGCATTCATCATCTGTGAACCTGCCAAACGGACCGCAACCAGTCAGATCGTGGATGTCAATTGTCAAATTTATTGGTAGGAATGGTAGGATTCAGAATTCACGCATTTAGAGAATCGATCCGTGCGTACAGGGGGCTCGCGCGTTTTTGACTGGTTCGTGAATCGTGAGTGATTACCTAATTTTTTTCAACACATCCAAATCAAAATGACACTGTTTCGTTTTACTACAAGACTACAAGAAAGTCAGGTGAGTGCGAACGTAGTTTGAGAAGTTGAATTTAGCGCCCTTTTGTCTATTGTACTTACCATTGAATATTAACTAAAGAGTCAATGAATAAAGAATGTACTTTCATTGAAGTTTTCCACAATTTCCAACAATCCATATTGGTTGTCTTGAATTACGTAAGGCTCCTTTAAAAGTTCATTTAAATAACGCACTTTAATCCATTAAAGAGTCACAGAAAGATTTTCTGACATCTTCCGAGATTTACCAGGGCGAGCTTTACGTAATTGCAAATTTATTCTGCTGAATTTCAATTAAGGTGATTCCTTTGCGTCACAAAGTGGGCAGGTATTCTTATGTAATATGTAACACATCATGTGCACGATTTCAAGTGGATTTGATTATCAATCAAATTATTTTACTGTTGTCACGTACTTAGTACTATTCATTATAAGTAGGTAACTTTACCTTCTATCTTTCTTCCTCTGGAACTTATCAACTGTAGCAACAAATCAGTTCATTCTGTTGGTATTTTATCATATATTTCATGACCATTATCAGTAATGCCAATATTTCAACACAAAATTTGACACGATGACAGCTCCTCATATGGGAAAATTATCGTTTGTTCTTTTTTTATATGATAGGTGTCGTGTTGAAATATTGGCACTACTGATTTATAATAAACTCCTCACATACTGAAATAATCTGCTATGAGTTGGACAGAAATGTTTCTGGATATTTCCTTAGGCTTATTTGGAATTTTTTAAATATGTTAGGAGCAAATCAGATGAATAATTGTTTTGCTCAAAGGATTCTGAAAACTGGAGATTTCCGGTCCAGAGGATCGAAAAAAAATGCGGGGGTTCTCAGTTGACCTTAGTCTATTGACACATTGTAAGTCAGGTATAGTACCACTATCACTATTGTATAAGCTGTGGTACCCGGGGTGGTACCTACCACTGTCTCCGAAACGGCGAATTTTACAAGGTCTGTTGAATAAGAATGAAAGTGTTTGATCATTCAAGGTCCTTTCACCTTGTTGCCAATTCGTCATCAGTTTCTGAGATACCTACCTACTTCACTTTTCCTGTTTCATATTCTGGTGATCACGTTTTCCATTTCAATTCTGTAAGTATGTACTACTTTTGTTGTTGTACAACACAAATTCCTTTTACAACGTGGCAACCCTGTCAAATGTCAACGTCAGTAATTATTGAGTTCGGCTCTAATTTCATCATAGCATAGTTTATATACGCTATACAGGGAAGGTAAGAAAGTCTATCATGGGGATCTTGGAAACCATAAGAGATACGAAGATGGTTTAAGTAGACAAAAGTTGCGTATTTTAAATCCTAACAATATGCAGTTTAGAAAGTTTTGAAATTCAAAGTAGTTCCGCCTAAAACACCGAAATTTGTCTATTTCATTATTTAAAGAGATATGGAAAAACAAAACACTTTCTCATGGCCACTTTTCAAGCTCTTCAAACAGCGTTTAGGGATTTTCCGTATGAAGTTTCGTTTCGGAGAAACCATCATCAACTTTATTTTTTTATATGGCGTGTAAAAAAGTAAACCCTCGAGTAAACCCTATATTAATAGCATATTTTACTCAAATACATCGATGAATAAAAATGGGTTTTTATTAAATTTCGAAAGTTTTGGTGTAGTTTTCGGTTCTTTAGGCATATCTCCGGAACTACTCGGGATTTTAAAACTTTCTAATCAAGCTTGAAAATGCGCAAAATTTAACCATCTTCTTCTTATCTTAGACACACAAATACGTATAAGTGGATGAAAATTTTTCTCCCAATAATTAAAAACTATTCAACTTCGTATTGTGATTCTCTCCGATAAAACGAACAAATTCAATTTTTATTCATTATCTCTTATCTCTGAAAAATTATGTGAACAATATCTAAAGATATAAATTAAATTTTCTGTAGGTCAGAGTAAAACGTATGCCAAGGTCGCGACCGTTACATGATTAGTTCAATGCTAATATTTAGTGCAAATTATTACAGCATATATGAATTAATGGCTAATGATTATAAATTCAATCAACTTGAAATTCTGTGCTGTTTGTCAAATATCATCAACAAAGGCGGTAAATAGAAAATAAGCGCTTTGGATGTTTCTAAAGTGCAACAGTGCGTTAAGTAGATCTGGTTAATTTACGACATAGACAAAAGAAGGAAAATAACTCAAATTCTCTCGATTTCATATCATATCATTTTTATCTAGAATTTAATCAAATTTACGAAAAATAATGACAATAGATGCATTTAGAGACAATTGTGACAGTTGCCATCAAACCATACGAACTTAGTTCATGATTTACGAAAATCCTTTACTTAAATTGCGTCTATAACAAAGGATAAAGGACGATCGATGGACGTTAATCAAATTACCTTTAAATGATTCACAGAATAATTTTCCATTCCAGTTGCCTTGATAGTTGAATGGATCAGTTATTGCATAGTGACGTAAAAGTAGTATCGTATTGTTGAATGTTAAACAAGTTTGTTCACCTTGAAAATTGTATCTTGTCATGATTTCCTTATTAATGTTCCACATTCTGGGAATCAGTTATATTTGCAGTGTTTTTATATAATTTGATTAATAATGTGTTTTAAACAATGAAGATTAAGTAATGTTAACACGCGGTTGCCAGATTTGTTTGATATGGCATTTTGTCAGGGTCGTAGTGATTTTGTTAATTTTTATCAGATATCACGAGCATTGATTGAAATACTTGAGGTCATGTATAACTACTTCACTTGGAATCTTATTATACAGGGTATTTCATAATATATGCGCAGGACTTCAGGATGTGATAGTTCATCCAAAAATATGACAAAAACGAGCTATCACTTCAGAAGTCCTGCGCATATATTATAAATCACCCTGTATCAAACTTGAAAATCAAAGCACCAAACTGAAACACAAGTCATTTTTGTCGAGATAACAAACCTATTAATAAAACAGCTATTTTGAGCCATGTTTTACATAATATTTTGAACTTCTAAAAATACGCGAGTAGGTGTGTGAGAAATAATTACCATCGTTCAATTTAATTCTGAACAGGAATTACCATTAGGTTATCAAAATGAATCGATGGATCAATGTTCAATAGTTAAAGCATGCTCCGAGACAAGATAAATACGCATTTATTATGTATTTTGATATGCGGAATTCAATTTGATGAAATTTAATGCTAATTAAATTACGTTTATTTCAAGTTTTGTGCGAACGGATCCTTTATGGCTTTTTAACACAAATCTTGTCAAGAATTTTCCATCATGTGGATTTAACTTACTGAAATTTGCATAGCCATACGAATTGCCTATTTAATATGAAATACAGTGTGTCCAGAATAAAATGATGTACGTGGGGATATCGGAAACTACAGGAGATACAGTATCGGTTAAATGGAAGGAAAGTTGCGTATTTGCGTGCCCAAGAATAATCTCACTTTGGTTTGTTTTGATTCAATACCGTAATGGAGATACAGGGTGAAAAGGAAAAATGGCCATTTTTTAAATAGCACAATATTTCGGTTATTATAAAAGATGAGGTATTGAAAATTTCTGGATCTGGGTAAGAAGATACGGGGATTTTGAAAATTGTGTCGAAAAAATTGTAGGCCCACTATGTTGCTTCCGGCCGAAGTCAACTTTTGTTTTTCTTATGGGCGCCATATTGAATTTTTTCATTTTCAAAATCCGCATTGAAAATGATTTTCAAAAATATGACTTTCATAAAAAAAAACAGACTTGACTTTGGCTGGACGCAACATAGTGGGCCTAAAATTTTTTTGACGTCGTTTTTAGAATTGTCGTATCCTCTTAACCATATCCTGAAAATTTGAAAGTTCTAGCATTTATAATAAGCAAAATTGTGTGGTTTTTCAAAATTTGCCTTTTCCCTTTTCACCCTGTATCCACATTACGGTATCGATTTAAAATAAAACAAAGGTGGAATATTTTTGGGCATACAAATACGCTGCTTTTCTTCCATTTACGCAACGTCGTATCTTTTAAAGTTTCCAATATCCCCATATAGTGCCATAAACATCATTTTATTCTGGACACACTGTATACATAATAACATTCAATGTATGAATTAAAAATCGATCGAAAAATACTTTATATTTTCAGAAAACATTTCTGAATGGTTATGGACGTCACTAGATAATTTTTTTATAGATAGAATTAAATTCAAAAATCCATTATCCGTTATTTGGAAACAATTTTTATTCCAATTTTTCAATTAAAAAAAATTAAAAGGTTATTGGTTATGGTTTTAATTTTTACAGAAGCTAATTCCGTTCGTCAGACAACTGAGTGATGCCTCCACCGATCTCAAAGCCATTTTGGCAGCCAAAATTCCCAAAGAACAAGAACGTGTCAAGAATTTCCGTAAGACCCATGGAGGTACCAAAGTGGGTGATGTGACCGTTGACATGGTAAGTACATTATTGCCAAATATCCATTTTATATTCATTAATTTTTTTTAAGCGCAAAGTGTATTACCCTGACCTCGAACGTTCGTCTGACATTCATGAAAAAATAACAATGAAATATTCCTATGAATATATTTTAGAGGGTTTTGACCGAATTTGCAATGTCTAGGTTAATGATGCGATTTGCGCGTTTGTTTTTATTTATAAGCTTGTGTTTCTTGGGGTTGAAAAAAGTTTCTCATGTAATTTTCATTGTAGCCAATCAGTGTGAAATTGAAAAAGTCATGCAATGATAAACTATAACTTCAGCGGAACAAATTATGTGATATCAATCGTTATCAGTCACGCTATTTGAAATTATTTAGGATCACGATATGGAATGGCTTATTCGTGACATCGAGTGGCGTCAGAAATGTTTAATGCATCCGAATATTTAGTGGGTTTAAATGGACGTTGAATGACATTTTGCCAAAATAATAAACAAACCAACATCATCTCCATATCTTTACACTTTAACAAGAAGACCTCTGGAAGTAAACTGAATACAATTCAAGAGGTATTTTGTTTAAATGCGACTGAGGACAAATTATTGGGATTTACTGTAAGGACGAAATGTATTTTTTTAAATGATGAGGTTATGAATGCATATGCAACCAATTTTACATTATTAGTATTGATTTGGTGCCTCAATACTATAGGTTTGTTCCAACCTACACAATGGGTACCGCCACGGAACGGTTATTGAAACTGTCAAATTTGAATTATTGCGCATGATCTAGATTTTCATAATTTTAATCACGATCCCAGAATCGCAGCAGTTGGAACAGATTTAGGTACTGTCAACAAAAAAACACATTTAGTACTACTCCATAGTGAAAACAAAGCCAAAAATACATAAATAAACTTAAACTAGGCTAGAGGCTAGAGGTCGTATGTCATCCCAATTGGTTCACACTTTTAGACAGGTATCGAAAGAGTCGTTCAGGAATCGAATCCGGAATGGTTCAAAAGGTGCCCACAGACCAGCATTCAATACCGTCATTCTTTCCCGTCATTCTTTCCTTTCAAAATGAATGGATAATAAAAATCTCGTCACCCACTAACACGTAACGTTGTCCTGCCATCTTTCCATCTTTTCTCATCATGACAGGAAAGATGGAATGCACATTTATCATCTCATTCCCCACCAACTGGCGTTCTTTCCTCTGAAAAAATGGAATGACGGGAAAGAATGTCAGGAAAAAACGCTGTAACATGACAGTGCAAGGCATCATTCACACGCAGTTGGTCGGTTGGGTTGGAACAAACCTTATTATTTCCTTCTCATTTTGCCAACGTAACCTTTAATCCTCCAGATGTACGGTGGCATGAGAGGCATCAAAGGTATGATCTGGGAACCCTCCGTACTGGACCCCGAAGAAGGTATCCGTTTCCGAGGTCTATCAATCCCGGAATGCCAAAAAGCCTTGCCCAGAGCCCCCAACGGCCAAGAACCCCTGCCCGAAGGTCTGTTCTGGCTGTTGATCACCGGAGACGTGCCCACAGACAAACAAGTTCAAGCTCTGTCGAAAGAATGGGCCGAACGTGCTGAACTTCCCGCCCATGTCGTTGCTTTGCTCAACAATTTACCAACCAATGTACATCCCATGTCGCAACTGTCAGCCGCTCTGACTGTTTGCAACAGCGAAAGTAAATTCGCCAAGGCGTATGCCAGTGGAGTGCACAAATCCAAATATTGGGAATATGTGTATGAGGACTCGATGGATTTGATTGCCAGATTGCCAGTTATTGCTGCTACGGTGTACAGGAATACGTACAAAGATGGATCAGGTATGTTGGGGTCATTAACTTACTCTGTCCTCGTCGCATGTTAGTGTTGTTGTTGTAAAAACCTCCAGATATGAAGGGTTGTTTGATAAAATACTGTCTAAAGGCATCGGGGCCATTGACTCATCCAAGGATTGGTCATACAATTTCACACAAATGTTGGGCTACGATGATCCCCAGTTCATTGAACTGATGCGTCTCTACTTGACCATCCACAGTGACCACGAGGGTGGCAACGTCTCTGCTCACACTACTCATTTGGTCGGATCCGCTTTGAGCGACCCCTATCTGTCGTTTGCTGCCGGTCTCAATGGATTGGCTGGACCACTCCATGGATTGGCTAACCAAGAGGTGAGTTCTTGTTAAATAGCGTTACTTGAGACAGCACGAGAACTATCCATTTAAAACATTTCATACCAAGACGACGCGACGGTATGGAAAAAATGCCAAATTTCTGTATATCGGTTTACCGCACAATCTACATCTTTTACCATTTTTCATTCCACAATCATAAAATACAACCATTGGGCAGGTACTTGTCTGGTTGCTTAAACTCCGAGAACAAGTTGGAGACAAATACACCGAAGACCAATTGAAAGATTTCATTTGGAAAACATTGAAATCCGGACAAGTTGTGCCCGGTTACGGACACGCTGTGTTGAGGAAAACCGATCCTCGTTACAGTTGTCAGAGAGAGTTTGCTCTGAAACATTTGCCAAGTGATCCATTGTTCAAAGTACGTTGACTTGATTGTTGTATTTTTATTCATACTACGTCCTTTTATAGCTTGTATCTGACATATACAAGGTGGTGCCACCAATTTTGTTGGAATTGGGCAAAGTTAAGAACCCATGGCCCAATGTAGATGCTCACTCTGGAGTACTTTTGCAGGTGACTTTGTTGTTTATATTTTTTTTGAATACCTGACATTTCTTTTTATTTCAGTATTATGGACTTAAAGAAATGAACTACTACACAGTACTGTTCGGCGTGTCCAGAGCCCTTGGAGTGTTGGCTGCTCTAGTATGGGATCGTGCCTTGGGTCTACCAATCGAAAGACCCAAATCCCTTTCGACCGATGGTCTTATGAAGGCTCTCAAAGCATAAAGTGAACAACTGTCCTAAACAGTTGGTGTGATTGTTTGTAATTTCAGTTGGTTACCTTTTTACTTATACGATTAAATATAGACATAGATCGTTGTACAAAAGTCCGAATTTAATTTAATGCGCCATTATACTTAGACTATTTATTTTGTGACCAACATTTCATCAGTACCGTGTGGTTTTAGATTGTGGATCGTCACCAATGAGACAATACATATTTATAAAACACGTTTGTTATTAAATTTTTGTTTTCCCATGTTTGGAGTATTTGTTCCGATTGAAACATCTCCTTTGGTATCACTGAAAGTGTGTACCTAATTCAAGATAAGTTATTTTGCAGGCATGGTACGCCACTGTTCGGTAAACAATGATAAGTTTTTTTTCAAAACACGCATTCAATTTTCTATGGAAAAACTACACTGAGAAAAGTTATGAGCCATTCAAACCATCAGAAGTGCAGAGTGAGCGCCCTCTAACGGCCACAATGGGAAGGTTTCGCATCCCAAAAAAACTACTCAGTGCCAATTTTCAAAATAATACGTTGAAAAAATGTTCATATACATTTCGAAAAATTCGATTTTTATTTTTTAAGTTTACCACCCTGTATTTAGGAACCGGAAAGATTTCGGAATAAGGTAAGTTGCTTAAAATCAGCTTGTTTTGAAATGTGTGACATTTCACAGGCATTTATACAGGATGATTCACGGTCGATGGTAGTATTTTTTCCAAATATTATTATCGGCATCGGAGAAGCGGCAACACGACTCGAAAATAGTCGAAAGGCGTATCTTGAAGGAGTCTTATTGGTTGTCTAATCTTACCGATGCCCCACTGTCACAGATCCATTTGACATCCTGTATATTATTGGAGTTTCCGCTTCTCTATGGTTTTTTGATTTTTTTTTTTTCTAATACCTCCCTATACCTATATTAAGCGGTTTTGTAGAAATCAACTGATTTTCATTTTTTTTCATCAATTTATTTGAAAGGGAATTCAATTTTCTTCGAGAATTTTTGATGATATACAGGGTGCTTCATCTGAAAAAATTGAGTTTTTCACATTTTTATATGTAACGTTAAAATCACATAATTTCAAAGACCCGGTACAACGGAAAATAAAATCTTATACACACATCTAGAACACAGGTTATTGGAGAACTATTCCCAAAATTGTGCCTTCTTATGAATTCAAGTACCGTAGTACCAAGCATTTAATTGAGGCTATTTTTTAGAAGAAAAATATGAACATTAATTGTTTTTTTCGAAAACCGTTCAAGATAGGTATAGAGAAGTGTCCGCCATAAAGTTGGTTACATAATTTTGGTTTTTTCTTTGGAAATAGTTTGTGCATGTTCGATAACCAAAAAATAAATTCTGATACCTGTCATGGGTTTAGCGAGAATTTAAAGAAAAATGTTATTTCGATGTCAAAAAATGGGTTAAATTGACAAGATATCAAATTTTTTTAAAGAAAAAGTTATTTCGGTTAGTTAACACATTGATCGATTTTAGAGCAGATCAGTAAACAAAATCAAAAATCATATTTTGCACTTCATTAAAATGAAAATCAAAAATGATGATTTATGCTAAAATTAACTTTATTTAACTAAGGTCCGGCACTTTCACATTCAAGTAGTCGATTTTATAACATCCAAATAGGTCCCGCCATGGTAACGCTCCATTTATTATCTGACGGATAGTTATTTGACAAAATTATTTCATTTATTTGAATGTGAAAGTATCGGCCGTTAACTACATAGATATTATAAATTGAAAAAATCCGTCTGGTAATGTCTCTAACTGTACCCATGTCCTTTTTTCCACAGTAGGTACTCCTTTATAGAATAATTATTTTCAAGATTCAACTATAGTGAATATTCGTTGATTAATCATTTTTATTTCATACTGTACCGTAAAGTATTATTTACCGGACCCAAAACCAGTCCGGTAAATGACACTTGACATCGTAAGAGACTATAAAAAAAAATTACTTGACTACTTCAAAAATTACATTTTGCATCATCAGACTGTGAAAAAATTGCATTGGCGCCATCTCATGACTTAATTTAATAACTTGATAAGAATTTTGGCAACATATAATTAACCTATCTATTACTCAAGTGGTGACATGGTTTGACTGGCGCCATCTCATGGTAAGAATGTGAGGCGGACTGCCACTCTGAGTGTATGGTATGGAGGACTGTAACTAGGAGAGTAATCGAAATTCATAAAAGTGGTCCAGGTTTCTTCGTCGCCGCGTCCATAAACATCTCGATTCGTAATTTAAAAAGTCATTTATTTCATACTGTACCGTAAAGTATCATTTACCGGACCCAAAACCAGTCCGGTAAATGATACTTTACATCATTAGAGACTGTAAATAGTACATTTTGTATCAAGGGCGGAAAGTAGATGATTTTGACGAGGGTATAAGAAGCAACACGAGCGAAGCGAGGGCAGATATTAGCCGAGTCAAAATCATCTTTCGTCCGTGATGCAAACAGTGCTTTTTGTACAACCAGTTTTTAATCATTTGAATAATAATTATGAAAATCAAAAATAAATACTCGATCCGATACACTGCTGACAAGTCAGACAGCTGACGAGTGACAACTGTCAATCATTGTATTCATGGTTACAATAGGTGTGTCCTGTATTCTTTTGTGGTGCGCATTCATTGTCACCGAAATTGTCACGTGATAAGTTCCTTTTAGTATGCTAGACTGTCACGTGGTTATTAGATTCAGAGGCGTTGGGATCCAAGGAACCGTTGCTAAGCGAACTACTTTTGCGCCCGCGGGCGCGAAAGTACTTTTAGGCCCGGCTGCCAAAATTAGCGACTTTCCGCCTGCTTTGCATGCATTGAAAAGTGGACTTCACGTGTAGGTTGTACAAAAATAATTATTACCGCCTTAGTAACGTAAATTACTATTCTGATCACCAGAAAATTCGAGAAAACGGACAAGGGTACAGTAAGGGACACGACCAAACGGTAGTTTTTAATTTATATCCCTTGACTGTTTTATTTCATAAGAAATTCGACAGATTTAACATGTTTTTCATTTTAGATTTAATTTTTTTTATCTGATTTGCTCCGGCAGGTGGAGTCTTTTATGGGTTATTAACTTTTTCTAATTAAATGTTTAGATATATTGTCAAATTAACCCATTTTTAAAACCAAAAGGAACTTTTTTTTTTTTATTTTAGCTGAATCGATGTATCAAAATTAATTATTTGGTTGTCAGACATGCACAATGTCCAAAAAAAGTTTCTCGAAAATATAAATCATCAAAAAAAAATCGATATGTACACTGTATTAATAACTAGGATGGGAAGCAATTTCACATTCTTGAAACCAGAATGAGATAGAAGATCCAGCTTTAATGTGTATTTTTCGCATAACTCCATCCTTTTCTATCGCCTAGAATCTAGCTGCTTATGGGCTTGCTTTGAATACTATTTTTCTATTGGTCGCCCACATAGTAACATTCGAAGCCAAGGTTAAAAGTGAATTGGTTACCCGAAAAATTCATTAATCGACGCATGACGTCATCTGTTGACAAACATGCAATATCATAAGAATTGGACGGTTTTTGTCGATTTCTTCGGCAGTTTTTCAAGGTCGAGATGTTAACCCGGGTATACAGTGCGTTTTTTTCAAGACGCAACATAGGGATTCCCTTGTTAGCTAATAGCTACACCTACTTCTACTCAAAGCACACAGCTGAAACTTGCTCTAAAATAATCTTCAGTGTTCATTATTTTTCAAAAAAATTAATTTTTATGACTGAACAGTTTAAATAATGCCTGATCAATTTTGAATCTATTTGCGTTGTATTCAATGATTAATTTGAACTCAGGAATAAAACTTACCGTCCTATAAACATTTCTAACAACAAATCTAACCGATCACGACGCAATAGGCTATAGGTGTGTTTGTTATCCTCCACTAATGCACACTTTTCTACACTGCGGTTAGTGCAAACAGTGTAGCGTGTCTGTTATATCAGTGTAGGATGCACTTTACTGCACTAGTTAAGTTACACCAGGTCAAGAGAAGGTGTAGATATAGTGTAGAATACGTTGGAGAGCCTATTTCGTGAGTCAATAAGTATAAAACACATTGGTTATGGTGTTAAACTTCTAAGCCGGCGACCCTGGGTTCGAATCTCACACATACAGGAAAATATGACAAAATCAAGGATAATAAATCAGTATACCCGCCATGATCACGTATATTCCTCCTTACCACACAAACAAGCCAACATCCGATAATAACAAAACTTTGGATCTGAATATTCAATGTCATACCAATAATTCACAGCCACACATTTGTGACTTTGCCGAACGTGATGAAACCACAAACTGGGCAAATACAAAATGTCCCCTTTCTCCACCCGAACTTCGTATTTTCTCGTCGAAGTATAAAATTCGGGATAAGTTTCTGCCAAACTTTCATCCAGAGGATCGGCGGCCACCCAGTAGATTTCTTTGGGGATTTCTTCCACTTCGAACGATTCAGGTGTGACATTTTTGTATTGTCTCATTTGGTAGTTTTTGTATGGCACCATCGGGAGGTCGAGAGGTGGGATTATGGTGAAGTCTTTGTAGCCATCGATCACGCAGTAGATGTTTTCATAGGGGTCTTTGTGCACTAAAAAAAAATGTGGTTATAGTAAATCATAACAGAACCTTATACAGGGTTTCCAGTAAGTTAAACGTCAAAATACTCACTACTTGTAACAGCTCTCTCATCACCCATCCAAAAATTCACAGCATCTGGACTCAAATTATAAGCTGTAGAGGCCCATTGAATTTCCTTTTCCACATCATTCATCAATTCCGGAAACTTTTCTGTTAAATTGGAATTTTGTTCTTGAATATAACTCACATAGTTTGCTCTACAAATGGTCTCATAAACACATTTTGAATGTACTGTAAAGATACATCTTCACTTGCAACAAATTGCTCCGAACGAGCAACTGATTGTTCTGCCACACCGTTGCATGCTCGACGTGTTCTGTTCGTTCGGACCGTTTGCTACAAGTGAACACTATAACACATACGTCTTATCCTCTAAAATCTCCAAAAAATCACTAAAAAACATTTGTTTTTCCTCGGGCAGAAAAAAATATTCTTTCCCTCCAAAATTGGCCACTCCATCAGCATAACCATTGGGAGTCAACGTGACTGTTACCTGTTTATCTGGCATCGTATTTCTAGAATTAAATGTTGAAAGGGGCGTTTTTAATTGATGAGGAAATCACTTGAAATATTCGGCGTTCCATTTTTGTACCGCCGGAAAATGACTGGCTCCACCTTTGATTAGAACTGGCAGATTTTTTGATACGTATTCTCTGTAGAATACCAGAGGCCAGGAGGGTTTTTTTGTTTCCTCTGCAGCTACTGTAGGTACATTGAAGAGATAGTAGAGACATTCTGCAAACAAAGTTGGATTGGAGAATGGAGCATTTTTTGAGATAACGATTGGCCACACATTTTGGTGTTCTAACGATTAGATACAACATTGAAGAAACAATTGAATATGCCTCAAAACAGTTTGAAATATGAGAGCCATAATATCCACCTTTCGTTTACCCGGGCTTAGTCTCTACGTTTTTTTTGTTTTAGACATAGTTTTCTCCTGAGAAATTACTCACTACTAATGTACTAACATCACAAAACGGTTGCTTGTAAGCAATAGTGTCACAGGCCTCAAGTCAGGATTTTGCGACCAGATGTTGCCATGTTTTAACACAAAACGTAAACCTCAATACAAATTTTCACCTTCGAGTCATTTGTGACGAAAAACTGAAGATAAATGAAATTGTGGGTGTTTGGGTTTGGTGATCTAAAAGATTTGCAGTTGAATTCATTTATTTTTCCGGGTATTTTTCATACAAATTTAGATCATTGAAGGGACATATGGCAACATCGCTAAGAAAAAGTAAATATTTATAGCAAATGCCAAACAACTTTCGATCTACGTCATAATTGCCACCAAGCAATGAAGTTTGCTGGTGGGCAAATCTGGTCACCAGCAAATCACATAATAGGTGTGTTTGTTATGCTCCACTAGTGCACACTTTTCTACACTACAACACTCAGTGTGGCTTTGTTTGTGAAATGTTTGTCTGTTTTTCAGGATACAATATCTTTACTAGTTTATTCTATTCTATCCTAAAAACAGACAAACATTTCACAAACAAAGCTTTTCTGAGTGTAGTAGTGTAGAAAAGTGTGCACTAGTGGAGCATAACAAACACAACTAATAACTCGACATTGGTGGCAATTATGACGTGAATCGAAAGTTGTTTGGCATTTGCTGTACATGAGTAACATGAGAGATGTTTGGGTTATATAGTGTTATTTGTTTTGTTATTTTAATGCCTGAGTTACATTCAATTTCACTTTGAAGTGGAAGTGACAGACTGCGGCTTGCCAAACGGAAATCATACCATTATGCTACCATTGAACTTGGCTTAAGCGTGACACACAACAACACAAATTCAATGTAGCTGGTCGCAAAGATTCCTGTCAATTCCACTTCGAATTGAAACTGAATGCAAACCTTACATAAGTCTATGGGTGAAAAGTCTTATAGAACTCAATGGGTGAAACAGTCTGATAACCCCACTTTATTGATTTGAATGCATAATTTCTCTTGTTCTGTAAAAAAACATTTTTCCTAAAATTTGTCTGTTGAATGAATTTTGCTTGGCAGTAATATTTTTGTGACATATATTTATTTTTACCTCCTATAAAGGTCTTTTTTTAGGTTTGTGGAAGTATCAAAGCTATGTTTCTTGGATAAAAAAATGGAAAATATCGTTTTCTTTGACAATATAGGTACTTGTAGAGTTAAACATCATTTTGATGTTTTTGAGTAGTACCTTTCCATTATTTTTCAATAATTCAGTATAAAATCATTCATCATATACCCTGTAGGTAGTATTACAACAAATTGGAAAATGCAATAATACAGGGTGCCTCATATAAAATAGCAAAGTTATTGCTACTTTTCAACGTATAACGTATCGCTGAAAACATCTTTCTTTCAAAAAATATAGAAAAATAAGATTTTGAGTTTTTCCGAGGGGGATTTCAGTAGTGAGTTTGTGTACACTAAACTACCACTTTTGACAGAAATTACCACTAATTGGCACTTTATTACCACAAAACTATGGAAAATACCAGCAATTACCTCCAAATTTCCACTTATTTCCTCTATTACTCTTATAACCCCTGAAACTACCGTCATTACCTTCGAAATTACCATTCAATACCACTAAAACTACCACTAAATACCACTCAAACTGCCACTTATAGACATAATTCTTGAGTATGCACGAGATATGTTACTATACGTATAATAAATACGAAATGTGAATTTTTGTATTTTTTTATTAACCAGATATTCAGGGTGTCCCAGCAAGGGTCGCCACCGGCCATATCTCAGAAACTACTGGACCTAAAAGTTCAGGAAAAAAAAAATTATCACTAAAGTGGCCACGAGAAAATGCTGGAAAATATTTATAACTTCGAAATTTTTCCGCTAGGGGGCGCAATCAAAGCTTAAATATTAAAATTCGAAATTTCTCCGGAAATTCTCATATTGAGGTATATCTTTATCAACATGGTTAGAAAACCTAGACAATTTCACATCTTTTTGGTACAGGGCTCATTGGCGTACCGATCTTCGTGTGAGTAGGGGAAGGTAGTGAAAGTGTAATTGTTCAAGTGGCTGTAACTTATAAACGACTTGTCCGTGATTGTCTCCAGAAAAGTTGCTAGAAGGCGTAATTTGAATTAAAAACTGTCATTTTCGTTTCACCTCAAAAATTTAAATGGTACGGTATAATTCTGATAACAGAATCGAAATGAAGAATAAATTTACAAGAAAAAACCTCCAAACCGCAGGTTGATATCTTTTCTCGTTTTCGAGTTATGGCCGAGAAAATAGTTTTTGACACTCGAAATGGTTTTTGTTGTGTAGTTTTATTCAACTTTATAAATGTTCGAATTGTCCTCCATCTTGTAAAATACATTTCTTAATTCTGTGCCTACAAATAGAAACAGCTGTTTCCATTTCAATTGGTGCAATGGAATGTATAGCATTCTCAATCCGCTCAATCATATTTTCTCTTGTGGTGGGACGAGTTTTGTAATCGATGTCCTTGATTCGTCCCCACAAGTAATAGTCCAACACAGTTAAATCGGGGGATCTCGGTGGCCATGGGAACAAACTGCCCCTTCCAATCCAGCGATCTGGATAACGGTTGTTTAAAAAATCACGAACTCTCCGTGCATAATGAGCTGGGCAACCGTCATGTTGGTACCACATGGACATCCTAAGACCAATGGGAACATCTTCTAAAAGTAATTGCAAGTCATTTTCTAAAAAGTTTAAATATGATTCACCATTTAAATGGCCATCAATAATATACGGCCCAATAATTTTGTTTCCTAACACTCCGCACCAGACGTTTACACTCCACCAGTTTTGATGATCCACTTCCCGCATCCAGTGTGGGTTTTCCCGCGACCAAAAGTGCATGTTATGCAAATTAACATTTCCAGAACTAGAGAAACGGGCTTCATCGGTCCATAAAATTTGGGAGAGGAATTGAGGATGTTCGTTGCACATTTCTCGAAGCCAATAGCAATGGTCTAGTCGCCTGTTGAAATCATCTTCTGATAGAGCTTGGTGTAAGGAAAGATGGTATGGACGAAGTTTGAAGTCTCTTAAAATTCGGAGCACTGAAGAACGACTTAATCCTAGATGGTGGGAAATTTCTCTTGTGCTCAAATGCGGTGAAGCTTCCACGTAAGCGAGAACGTTTATAATATTGTCTTCATGGTTTCTTACCGGACGTCTTCTGATTGGAACTGGATTGAGCTGTACACTTCCCGTTGTTCTTAAACGTATTGCCATTCGCCGAAATACCTTTCTGCTGTAGTGCCTTCGTTCAGGATACCTTGCAGCGTATTCACGTGCCGCAATCGGAGCATTTCCAAAACATTGAAAATATACGGCGAGCATATCAAAAGCCTCGGCATTGGTGTAAGACATTTTAACAGAGAATGTTAAAATGATAATTGAGAGATTGTTATGATTGCAATATTTGTTCCAATTATCTCCATGAAAACCCGCCGATGTTTTTCCACAGCTACCTAGATTTTCTTTCAACCCATCATTGCAATATTTAATACATAATTAGATTGGGATTTATGCTCATCAAAATATTTTTCATTTATTATGAGTTTTGTTCTATTGAAATAACAAATGAAAACATTAAATTTTACATAATTTGGACAAGTTATTATTATTGAAGCCAAAAAAAAAGCAGGTTGCAATAGAACTACACAACAAACAACTTTTCGAGTGTCAAAAACTCTTTTCTCGGCAATAACTCGAAAACGAAAGAAGATATCCACCTGCGTTTCAGAGGTTTTTTCTTGTAAATTTAATGTACCTTTCGATGCTCTTATCAGAATTATACCATACCATTTAAATTTTTGCGGTAAAATGAAAAACACTGTTTTTAATTCAAGTTACCCCTTCTAGCAATTTTCCTGGAGACAATCACGCACTACTGGATACGATGTTCGAAAGTACTCACATTTATCTTCAAAACAAGCCTATACGCAACAAAATCGGACAAGTCGTTAATAGGTTACAGCTACTTGAACAATTACACTTTCACTACCTTCCCCTACTCACACGAAGATCGGTACGCCAATGAGCCCTGTACCAAAAAGACGTGAAATTGTCTAGGTTTTCTAACCATGTTGATAAAGATATACCTCAATCTGAGAATTTCCGGAGAAATTTCGAATTTTAATATTTAAGCTTTGATTGCGCCCCCTAGTGGAAAAATTTCGAAGTTATAAATATTTCCCAGCATTTTCTCGTGGCCACTTTAGTGATAATTTTTTTTTCCTGAACTTTTAGGTCCAGTAGTTTCTGAGATATGGCCGGTGGCCACCCTTGCTGGGACACCCTGTATACATAATACATATAAATGAAAAACTTGAATACAAATAGAAAAAAGTATTTTAAGGGTCAATTCCTCGTACAAAAACTGAAACGTTTTTTCACATGACACTCATGACGTTCAAGAAAAACTCCACGTTAAAAAGTAATATTACTGGAACGTGTGTCATTGCCGTGTAAACTTGGTGATGAACTCGGTAATGAACCAGATAAAGAATTATCAAGTTCCTATAAGGTTTCTTTCAAAATGTTATATTTTTTGTTTATGCTTAATAAGTGAACCCTTTTAAGTGAAAACGGTCCATCTCCAATCCAATCAAGAGGTCCATGAAAAATAAACTCCTTATTCACTTTAGCTACGTCACTTTTTTTTTGGCCAGTTGAATAAATCTGATTGTTGACTTAAAAAAGACATAAGAAAAAAATCATAATTGATTTTCTTAAGGACTTTTCCAATATACCAACCCTCATCGTATAGTACAGCGTAATATTTCTCTATTTCAAGTGAACCTAACTTCCGGATTTCGGACTTATTTTCACAATCAGAGTTATTTTGCTCTTTTTCCAAAGTATTCCCTTCTTCCAATGAAGCAAAGCTCTCGGTTTCATCAGAGTCATTGTATATGATGTTCTCGCTCTCCTCAGAATTATCCGAGGAATTATCGGACGATTCTCTTCCTTCCTTCTCGGTATTTCTTGTGCCTTTCCTTCTCTTTTTTGCTCTTGCAACGGATTTTGTCGAGGTTTTTGTAGAACAAGATCTTTTTCCCGTGATAAATCTTTTCAATCTATCTGTACTGACACGACCATTTCCTTCATCCAGCATCCAACAGTATGATGACTTTTTAATTACGACGGTCTTGACGTAAGGAAGGGTCGAAGGAAGGATAAGTTTACAAAACATACTATTTTTAGACAGATCTACGTTTTTTTGTGAATAATCCTTCAAATCTATATCCTTTGTGGCTAGAGTAAAACGATTTTGGAATTATAGCCATTCATTTTTAACAAGTTCTTAATATACGATGGAATTTTTGTATTTAGACATTTTTCGACTTGCGAATAAATATCTTTCTGGATATCTTCTATCTCGGTACCTCCATTATTGTGTATAACACGAACAGCATTATTTGATCCGCGGGATTTGAACGCTCTTCCAAACATTCTGATTCTATTTCCAAATCCATCTGAAATATAAACTGTGAAGCCGCGTCACAATGAACTTTTCATCAAACTTAATTATAATTTTTTTCTTGAAAAGGAAATACAGATATTGATGATCAAAATAATCAACCAAGGTTATTTTCTTCATAACAGAAAAACTTTTATGTAAAACAATAAAACATCAATTCAATTCAATTTCGACAACACTAATTTGCTTACCTTTCCGTTTTCTTCTTTTGATTATATAGTGCCTTGATTAAAGAGCTTGAATCGATCATTATAAAAAATATTCTGGTATTCTAGAGACTAAACGAAACTTGGCAACCTTTTCCTGTCACCAGCCGGGAGGCCGAAACATAACCAATAAACGAGTCGGCAAATTTGTTCTCCAAAAATCTCTAAGATATTATAATAATATAACAAGATGCTTTCAGTAATGACCATTGAACTCCATACTACGTACCTGGAAAGGACCCGGTCATTGTCTTTAACGTCAACGTCGTAAAGTGTGTCATTTATCTCCATGTATAGGCCAATGGGTTAGAGAGACAGGTATCCGTAACTATCGCTATCTCTCTCTATTTTCCATGCGTATAGGCCAATGAGTTAGAAAGAGATAGGGATACGTAACAATCGCTATCTCTACTTGATTCACTCTCAATAATGAGCGGGTCCGTTCCAGGTACGTAGTATGGAGTTCAATGGTAATGACCAACACTTACCTCTTTATCGTTTCACAACTCTACACAATTAAAAAACTTTTAATAACTGTTTCCGGAACGATTTTACATTAGAGAAAAACAGAAGGCAACCTGATATGCTCACTCCCGATGATAAACAATTGCGGGGTTGCAACTTCTAAGGAAATAGAGAAAAATTATCTTCACGAAATGAGTGCTGCATTTTTTAACTGATGGTAGTATTAGGGACTCAGATAAAAACGTTAATTGAGTAATTGCTCTGTTCCCAAGTAAAATTCACTACATTTCTCTACAATAATGCATGTTTGTAAGCAGAGCATTATTTAAATTCACAAAATTACCACTTAATACCACAAAAATTCCACATATTTCCCTCAATACTGCCACAAATTTCCAAAAAATACCACTCATTACCACAAACTACCACTAATCCCCTAATTACCACTAAGTGCCACTGATATTTCCATTAAATACCATCTATTACCACAACCCTGTACACTAAACTACCACCAATGAAATCCCCCTCGAGTTTTTCCGAGAACAATCCGGATTTCCCAAATTTTAAAACGACATCTTGTTGGTCTCATGTGCCCTCATATTACAGGGTTTTAAAAAAACATTGGGCAAAAGGGTTAACTGCTGAGGTCATTCTAAGAAAAAAAGTTCCAATAAACATAGGTCCGAAAACGCATCGTTTCTATGATACAGGGTGGCAAAGTTTTTTTTTAATAATTTTTTTTTAATAATTCAGTTAAATTTTGACCGAGTTGTTTAAAATTTGGCAGCGTTGTTGTAAGTAATAAGGCTAATTTTGACCCCAATAGATAAAAAAAAATAAATAAATGCCCAGTGGCGTTGGGAGCGGGCAAGATAACATCAATTTTTGAAAAAAAAAACAATTCGTTTCCAGACCTATGTTAATTGGAACTTTTTTCTTAGAACTCAGAAATCACTTCTTTCATTTTTGCCCAATGTTTCAAATAAAAAAATGCCTCAAAATGAAAAGTAGTTTTGGCATCCCCATTAACAAAGACATTAATTTTCACCCTAAAAAAATATAAAAATCTCTAGGTGGCATCGTGGATATTTCTATTATTTTTTCAAACCCCTGAGCTTTAGTTTTTTGTCACATGTTTCATAATAATCATAATTTTCATAGCAGCCATAGCAACTATTATTATATTATTATTTAGTG
Organism: Orchestes rusci; assembly: GCA_958502075.1. NCBI lineage: Eukaryota > Metazoa > Arthropoda > Insecta > Coleoptera > Curculionidae > Orchestes > Orchestes rusci. The sequence continues at coordinate 30,675,745 of OY293310.1, read as the reverse complement.
CATTCTGTTACATATTTCTGAATAGGTGATAAAAGACAAATTTTATATTCTATGAATATACAGGGTGTTCCATTTAACAAAAATTGAGTAGGGTCCGATAACTTTTTGACCTGATCCTGTATACTGATTCCTAAGGCAGAATTGTTATCTGATACTTTAGATACGAGGGGCACCTTACAATTTCAATAATTTTGCCCTGTATCTCAAAAACTAAAAGGGCTATGAAGATTGTGTTAACGGCATCTTTAGTTTTACGAAAAAGTTGCAAACTTTCTGTTTATAAAAATAAGGGTTGTACCCCGAAAAAGTACTCAAAATGGTACAAGGCAAACATCATTTAGAATACAAAAAACATGACTGCGGAAAAATCATCATCTAAAATAGTACATTTTGTATCAAGGGCGGAAAGTAGATGATTTTGACGAGGGTATAAGTAGCAGCACGAGCGAAGCGAGGGCAGATATTAGCCGAGTCAAAATCATCTTTCGTCCGTGGTACAAACAGTGCTTTTTGTACAACCCGTTTGTAATAATTTGAAAAAGAATAATTATGAAAATCAAAAATAAATAATCGATACACTGGCACTACACTGCTGACAAGTCAGACAACTGACAAGTTTAGTGACAATTGTCAATCCATGGTTACAATAGGTGTGTTCCCGTATTCTTTTGTGGTGCGGATTCATTGTCACCGAGATTGTCACGTGATTAGTTCCTTTTAGTATGCTAGGCTGTCACGTGGTTATTAGATAGAGGCGTTGGGATCCAAGGAACCGTTGCTAAGCGACCTACTTTTGCGCCCGCGGGCGCGAAAGTACTTTTAGGCCCAGCTGCCAAAATTACCGACTTTCCGCCTGCTTTGCATACATTGAAAAGTGGACTTTACGTGTAGGTTGTATAAAATAGTACATTTTGTATCAAGGGCGGAAAGTAGATGATTTTGACGAGGGTATAAGTAGCAGCACGAGCGAAGCGAGGGCAGATATTAGCCGAGTCAAAATCAACTTTCGTCCGTGGTGCAAACAGTTCTTTTTGTACAACCAGAAAATCAAAAATAAATAGTCGATCCGATGCACTGGGGCGAGTTCAGAAACGTCACATCCGGTGTGAGTGTGATCCAATTGTCAAACACGAACCCTTCAGATACGGCAAGTCGTTTTACTTTTTATTCATCTGTGCTTATAAAGTGTCATACAAACAGTTTTTATGATACTTTATGAGCAGGGTTGAATAAAACGCAAAACGGCTTGCCATATCTGAACGGTTAGGGTTTGACATTTGGATCATACTCGCACCGGGTGTGACGTTTCTGAACTCGCCCCTGCACTACACTGCTGACAAGTCAGACAACTGTCAATCATGGTATTCATGGTTACAATAGGTGTGTTCCTGTATTCTTTTGTAGTGCGCATTCATTGTCACCGAGATTCTCACGTGATAAGTTCCTTTTAGTATGCTAGACTGTCACGTGGTTATTTGATTCAGAGGCGTTGGGAACCAAGGAACCGTTGCTAAGCGACCTACTTCTGCGCCCGCGGGCGCGAAAGTACTTTTAGGCCTGGCTGCCAAAATTAGCGAGTTTCCGCCTGCTTTGCATGCATTGAAAAGTGGACTTTACGTGTAGGTTGTACAAAAAATATATTTAGACCGATTTATACTCATACATAAGAAAATATGTAATTAAACTTAAATACCAATCATCACTTACTTTACTATTAATTAAACATTTACTTCTTACAAACAAGTTTCAACTTACAAAAAAAAAATGAAAAAGCAGTAAACTAAAAAATAACGCTGCAAATCTTCTCATGCTCAACATATTCATCAACATTTCCAGAAAACTTACACCCTGCTTTTTTATTCTTACAATTCAAATTAACTCTATCAGCAATATCTTCCAAAGCAAAACAACGAGAGTCCGTCAACGGCTGCTTACATTGCGGACACTTCATCACTTTATTCCTGCAATCCTTGCACAACGAGTGTCCAGTAAGACAATTGTAAATCGGAGAAGACATAAGATTTCTGCAAATTTGACACTCCAGATTCTCCAACAGGAATTGCATAGAATCTATTTTACAGTCCAAATCCAGATTGGGATCTTCTTCAGATTTTTGCACAAGACGGACGGTCCAGTTTATATGCTCTGAGCCCAACGAACTCACCAGGTTGTCGATTTTCATTGATGAGGTCATATTTTCGTACATTTTATCCTTGGTTTCGTATAGTTGGGAAAATTTGTGAAACCGTGAACGACACTCTTTATCCAGACAGTTGATGCAGTGTTCTTGCTCGTTGAACGTCATCACTTTTTCATTGTGAGTGGACACGGAGAATTTCCCGTCCAACGAGGCGAAAATAACCTCAAAACTCAAGTTTTTCTTGGGTTTGCCCACGGAGTAGACGGAAATCCAAAAGTGTATCTCATTTCTGTAGTGGAACATCAAATAGGGCTCCCCACTGAACAACAACACACGCATCAGACACCTAAATGGTTGCCTAATATTTCGGTTTTTAACGTAGCACTGGCCCATGCAAATGTACTTTTTATGTTGTTCTTCGAAATGATGCACCAACTTGTTCATGGGCAGTAAATCATCGCAATGATAACAAGGACAGCTCATGATGCGATATTTACAAATAGTCTCGTGTTCGCCTATTTTAGCCCAGGGCAGCTTCAAGTTGCATCCCTCAAAAGTACATGGAAACGCCATGTATGATGCTAACTTTTCAAAGCCGTAAACGGGAGTGTTCATGGTGGTTTTGATAAAACTACATCGTCCACACCGGAAGGAGCTTCCATCGTTGGTCACTATTGGCGGCACAAATAGATACTTTTGGCAAATTATACACTTGAAGTTTTTTGCAATTTCTTCGGGGATGAACACGTTGCCGGGCTCCTCTGGCTCTACGTTCGACAAGCTTGAATCCATGTTTTGTTTACAGCTGAATTTTCAAACACTGTGTTTGTAGCTTGTAGCAAGTTTTGCGTTGTAGTTGTACCCGCTTGTATAGGCAGCGTTGCCAGGTTTACCAAAGCGTTGTATCACGTGTTCTGTATAATTAGCCTCAGTTGACTTTACAAGCCACTTCTAGTACCGTATAATAAGCATTACATTGACAGAGCACAATAATGGCCATATAAATAATAAATTAACCAGAGCAGAATCATAAAACTACTGAAAACCTCATAAAATTACTTTGATTTTGCAATTTTTGTGAGGTTTGGCAACGGTGCTACATTGCACGGTTCATATGACCTACTCCAGCTGTATTATGACGTCATTGAGATTACCAAAACAAAACTATTTCCCATGATAACCAGTCATTATTATAATAATAGGTGCATAAGTATAAGTAAAAAGTAAAGCAATATTCAAATTACACAACTATATCAATGAAAAGGGTTGAGGTTACATATGAGATTTTACCTTCGCTTTCCACATACAGCCTATCCAAAGCGTTCTGCACTGGATTTTGTGTCTGGAAAAGTCCTCTTCCAGTGGGTTGTTCCATATGAGTTTCGTAATGTTTTGTTTATAACAGCAGTTTCACTATTTTTTTTATAAATTGAAAATACAGGATGACAATTGACAAGTTACAGGTTATGTAAGGTTTACACTCAATTTGTTTTCGAATGGAAACTGTCAAGTTTTTGCTTGGCAAACGAGAATCATATCGTTCCATCTACATTGTCATTGTATTTGTTTTCAAAGGCACGCTTACGCCAAATTCGATGTGAATGGTGCTATATGATTCTTGTTTGCCAAGTGGAAATTTGACAGTTTCACTTCCAAACTAAATTTAATTAAAACTAGTGAAGAAGTTGTAAGACAGGGCCGGAGTTTGATCTGCCGGTAACGACATACAGAAGGTTATAAAATAAACTAGTAATGTTTTGAATAATCATTTAAAACTTGATATCTGTTTGGAGAAAATATAATCCAATCACAATTATAACTTATTATCTTGAGTATGACAAACGTAATTCAATTCCATTAATTACTAAAACAAATCACTAAGAGTAGTTCAATTAATTAATTGAATTATTTTTTGGTAATAATAATAAGACGTTTATCACCCCAAATAAAAAAAGGAACATATTAATACAAGTGTATCTTGAGATATTAATCAATTGAAGTAAAGGGCCGCTTTCAGCTTTCCGACACAAGTGTTGTTTCGGCCGATGCTTAACTAGGTAACTAAATACTAACCTATTACCTTCCTAAAGGTAAATGATTATTAAGTGAAAACATGATGTAAAAGATGGTCAAAATTGGAAATATAAATTGGATGAATAAGAAAGTAAGGATCAAAGGGAAAAAAGAGAGAGAAAATAATGCAGAGACCACTGTTGACAAAGCAGTTTTCTTCTCAAACTTTTTTTTATTTCATACTGTACTGTAAAGTGTCATATACCGGACTGGTTTTGAGTTCGCTAAATGACATTTTACATCATCAGAGACTGTGAACAACTTGGCTTAATGATGAAAAGTATCATCAAAGACTGTGAAATTGCTGCATTCGCAGAAAACCTCATACTCCTTTTGATACCTCTCCGCCGATTTGACAAGAAGAAGTTTTCCTGTCGCTTCCCAGCTTTTATGTTGAATAGAGTCCATTTTGAAACTTGTTTATAACTCAACATAAAAGGTTGGTGAGGTATATTAGGTAGGATAAGTAGTTGTGACATGGTTTGACTGGCGTCATCTCATATGGTAGGAATATGTGAGGCGGACTGCCACTCTAAATGTGTGGTTTGACAAGAAATCATTTCAAACCGATTAAAACAAAATATCACAGTATGAAACAAAACAATGTACGTTACGCTCGTAATTAAAAAAGTCATTTACCGCATTAGTAACGTAAATAACTATTAAACGCACCAACTGAGTTAGTGAATCTGGAGACATATAAATCAATGCGGAGAGGCAATGTTATATGAGAAGGACTGTTTAAATGTTTCTTTTTTATGATTGGGAATACTCAGAATGCTAGTCTGCCAAACATTCAGATTGTGAGCGTCAGTTCTAAAACGGATTATTTTTAGAAGATACGGGAGAGTTTGAGATTTGATTGTTCTGTAAAAAAACATGGTGACGTGAAGGATGAGCCTGTTATGCATACTTGAACATTGTGAATATTCTGTTGCTTGTTATCCACTGTTAAACCCAATCGAATTATCGAATTACTTTTTTGGTAAATAATTGATGTAGCTAGTTTGATTGTTGTTCCTCATTCCCCTACCTACCCTAATTACTAAACGAGATGCATGTTATACATGTTCATTTTTTTGATGAATAGAACGTGGAACACAGCCACACCCACAACCCTGCATCTGATTTTTCATTCATTTTGGAAACAAAGTGAACTTTATTTCCCCCGCCATGCTCAGCCTAATCGAACTGACAGACACGTATTCGAAAGAGCAATTTCCAAGTATTAAACTCCCGTCATACTCACATCAGTTCAAGACTTCAACGGTCAAGTACTCAATTGAATTATTCTGAAATAAAAGTAGAATTCTATTACTCTCAAGGTGTAATTCAATTAATTAATTCAATCAATCAACATTGAAAATTCACTCAAGGATGAGGTAATCTTATGGTCATGTAGTCAAGCTTGAGGGTAGGAGTCCGACAAAGCACAGGTATCCAGATGTTTGGGATTTCGACGCTGCTGTTACTGAATTCCTTTGATTTGTTTGATGGAGGCAGCTTCCAAGAACTTCCGATTCTTCCAGTGTGACTCGCTATGTAGAATTCGAGACTCCGACCACTTGATCTGATGTTGGTTGGTCCAAACGCAATGTCTGATCTTGTGATTTCTCCTTTCTGACTACATGGTCTTGTGTTCCTAAAGTCTTACAGTCAGTGGCCGCTTTGTTTCACCAATATTGGATCGCCACACTCGTATGTACGATCGTCATCAGGAATGCATTCTCCGTGGTCTTCACTTGGTTTCTTTGTTTTGATTCGTGCTGCGAAATCAGTCTTTGTTATTAGATCGAGTGAATAACCATTTTGCTGAAGGTATTTATTCTTCTAGTTTCCAAGCTATTCACCAAAAAAAGTTTATGTCATGACTTTTGACTTGAAGAATAATCTAGAAAAAGCCTGCGAATGAAGATGAAACGTCGGCGATTCTCCTCTAGAAGAAGTTTCATTTCCACGTCATATCCCAGTTAAGACCTCGAATGATATTCTACTAAGGACGCTACTGAGTTACACCATTATCATTAAAATATTTAGAGGACCATATATCAAAATCAAGACATATAATAAAAACATGTGAAAGGTTCTTCAATTGTCTAATGTCTAGTGGTTGGATCATGAAAAAGTTATTCAAATGTTAAAAATACTTTAAATATAATAGGCAGACTTTAGCGTTAACCAAGTTACGAATTTCCTAACCTTACTTTCCTTCGCAGTATAGTCAAATCTCTTGGGAGGTACCTAGTTAAGTACTCACGTTATACCATATAATTTATTTTTTAGCGTTGTTTGAATTTATTGAAACAATGCTTTTAGTAACCAGAACGTTTTGGCGTTTGATTATGTATAAAGGAGAGGGTAGGTTGTAAGAAATCTAATAAGTGATTATTATTTTGCAGTTTTATACTTCTCAAAATTTCATTCTTAGGTAAAAACAGAGTTAGAGTGTTATACCAGTCCACTGGTAAAATAATAAAAAAGCATTTTTAAAAAAAAACTAATATTTCGATTTTTGTACAGTTTATGAAGAGTTGTAATGTAATCGCCACACTCCACATCTACATCTCGTTAGTTAATTATTATGGATAAGTTTCCGTAGATAAAAAACAACGTCCATAAACGAGAAAAAAAGTAGTTTATGTGTCTGTGCTTTAAACCCAAATATTCATTCATACTTCCAGCAGTTTATCATAATGGAGTATGACGTCACAGTTCACCAGAATAGTTAACGCGTCAATCCTTGACCACACTACTTAAATCCACATTAAGGCAAATTAAAATAAGAAATGAGAACAATGAGAACATAACCCCACTTTTTTCTTCAGTTTGTTGTTTGTTTGCCAACAAAGAAGCTAATAACTATTTCTGAACACACCCAGTCACTAGGAAACCCAAATCAGAAGTTGCTAGTATCAAATTTATGCGTTTTTCAAGTGAATCATTGGAAAAAGTAATTTATATCCTATCCTACCTAAAATTGTATAAAAGCCATTCATTTTGCGTTTGAAGTGGTCGTATCAACGTCAAGTTCAAGGTAAGTACGTATTTTAAGAACAGTTTGATCCACAATAATTTCCAAAAATACATTATTATATTGTGGTTATTTCCTTAGCAGTAACTTCTTCACCAACCTGTATAAAAGAAGTTTGTGAGGAAATTTAATTTTTGTACCACGCATACAAACCGGAAAGTTCTCCTGTCTTTCACGCTACGATAATACGGTAACGTTATAGACACGGAATTTTAAATAAATGTAATTTCAGAGTTCTTGTGACCAAATCAGCCAATCAGCATCCGCCATTTTGTTCACTTTTCAGTGATATAACCTGACTTTTTGGATCAAATCTCCTTGTCCAACTTTGTTTTTTATACAGGGTGGACCACAAAAATATCGCGATAGACCTCAACTTCTTTATTCCGAAAGTTGATATTCAGAGAGATTAATTTTTTTAAATAACTTTTGAAATAATCAAGTTATCTTGAAGAAATGTCGTATATGGGGGTTGTTTGACATGCAAAATTCATATCTGGCTTTGGTATGGGTGTTACATGTAGGGGGCGCCACTTACACATCTTTCCACTCATTCAAATAGTTATATTTTTTTTGTACGCACTCGAACATTTTTTTTTTAATCAAAAAATTGATTTTTCCGTCATTTGTACGTAAAAAAGGTATACTTTGTAAAAGTCCATAGGACCGACCTATTTCAAGATATTTGCCCATGAAGTATGAAGTAATCTATGCAATGTTGTTTCGAATGGAAAATTAACATAGGGGGCATCGAAAACGCCGTTGTCACGGTGATTTTGATAAGTGTCTCGATTTTCAATGCTTCTTATAAAAAAAAACCAAAAAAAAAATGAAAAATTTTTATTTTTTTTTGTTTGTTTTTTAATTCAAGAAACATTGAGTATCCAAACTAATGTCAAAATTATCATTATAACGTCGTTTTCAAAGCCTCCAATGTTTATTTTCAAAATTCTCCATTTAAGACCACATCATGAAATCAAATTTCTTGAAAAAAGTCACTCCTAGGCACTTCTACAATTCTACAAAGTATATCTTTTTCATGTTAACATGATCATTTTTTCAATTTTAAAAAAATGTATAGTGCGTACAAAAAAAAACTTACTATTTGAAAGAGTGAAAAGGTGTGTAAGTGGCGCCTTCACAAGTAAAAGCAATTCCGTGCTCAGATTTGAATTTTCCATGTCAAACAATCTCCATAATATATCAAATTTCATCGATATAACTTGATTATTTCAAAAGTTATTCGAAGAAATAAAATATTAAAATTCAACTTTCATACCCTGTATCTCTGTTAATATCAACTTTCGGAATAGACAAGGTGAGGTCGATGTCCAATTACTTCTGGTCCACCCTGTATTATTTTATATAGAAGAATTGATAGAAATTACTGTTATAATGATTCTTCATTGGAGTCGGAATTAGAATATGATTATTCATTTCACAGTATGTATAATATCAATTACTATTAATTTAATATAATACAGTGTATTTCAAAACTCCCGGAACGGTCTCGTATTTCACAAACGGCTCGAAAAAAAGTAAAAATTAGATGCCTGATCCGATGGTGATATCGGCAATGTTGCCACGTTTACATTTTTTGACACCGTTCCGGGACTTTTTAAAGACACTGTATATTAATTTATTGATAGACATTGCTTTAAGACGTGAAATTTAATCGTCCTGAGACAACCAAAGCCTCTTCTTATTCTGATTAGCTTTTTTTTTCTCTCTGACTTCAGACAACAGACAATACAAAATCAAAAACAAACTCAGATAGAAACACAAAATTATTTTGACATTGACATCAAATAAGGTTACGGTAATGATCCCGCTAACGTTCTTTAGGTAACGGGCTCCGCTAATCCTTATACGGTGAAAACTATCATACTTGACAAAAATAGTGTTACGGTATGTGAAATTTAGACAGGACGAGAACTCTCCACTAATCCGGGGATCCACATAAGAGTTTTTCCGCAGCATATTTGTAATTTTGTTATTCATCTGACTAGTTCGAGTTCGAGAAAATATTTAATTGGAATTATCAGACTAGATGAATCTTGATATCTTTTATCAGGTTGATACATGACATGTACGGTTATGTGTAATAGGTAAAAATTAGAAAATTATATTATTTTGCAGAGAAAAACTCAATATGGAAGACAAAAAACTAGCCCATTTAAGAGTATTCCCAAACACCCAGTCTTGTACCATCACGTTTTTACTCACTTTGGAAACAAACAATGGCACTAACCTGAAACAAATCAAGTCCTATATGAAACTATCAGGAACCTTACAAGAAATGAAAAAACAAATAACCACTGATATTTTGGCTGTGAACAAAGTTGACAAGGAGAATGTGGAATGCGTCTATAAAATCCCTGCCGACGAGGACTTGGCTGTAGATTTTTTAAAAGATGGCGATAAATCTTACAGAGAAACCATCCAATTGGCAGACTTCACCAAAATCGTCCAACCAAAATATTTGAGAGTGCTTGATAATAGTTTACTGATAGTCCTCAATGCGCCATTAATTCGCATGATGAAACTTCCACCAGTCATATATTCGGGTTATCCGGTTGAACTCACCGAGTTCAAGCATCAGTTTCTCTTTAGAGATGCGTCCAAATTTATCTGGTCCAAGTCATTGGACAAGGAAAAGTGGAAGAGAATTGGAGAAGGGTTTGATTTTGCTCCGTGTGACAAGGAAGTTGGGCATTTTTTGAAACTTTGTTGCGTTCCGTACAATCAGAATAAAGTCAAAGGGCCGATTTGTGAGGCTGTTTCTGATAATGAAGTGATGGAGTTGACAGATTTTCCTGAGTGTCCTTTTGAAAAGAGGCATGAAATGACTAGGACCAAATTGAATGGAGATAGGTAAGTCTACATTCCAGATGTAGATTTCAACAAACAATTTAATACCACATCCAGTTTAGTTTATCATCACCAATAAAAAAAAATGTTTATATAAGCATACGTTCTAACTTTCTTCATTTTCGAAATAGGGCGTCAAAGTTTTGAATATTTCATTGTTTTCGATCGCCCTCAATTCAGAGGGTAGATGGTTCAGGCCTGATGAAGTTTTTTGTGAGATTGCCTCTGGGAATTGGTAGACACTGCCGTCCATGTCTGGTGATGATTTTTGGATTTATATGTGTTTTGGAAGCTTTCATTTCTTAATGATTGTCATGAGGTCTCTACTTTTACCTATCCGCCCAAGTTCCTCCTCATTGGGGGGGATGCATTTAAATATTCTGTATAGAATTCGGCACCCGTTTGAATTCTATTGGCCGATTTCAAACTCTTCGACGAATCAAAGGCTATGTGCCAAAGCCGATACCAAAATGTTGAGCTGTGCTGAAATCAAAGTCGGAATGTTGCCCTGATAGTATGGACCATTAAAAAAAAGTTACGGAACAATGTGTTCAGGGGCAAGATGAAAAATGAAAGGAATGTAATAAAGTGGATGGCTGAATATGAAAAGTATACATCTAGTTCATTTCAAATGAAAAGAAACCCACAAAACCCTCTAACGATTGTTCTCACCCTTAACCCTCCCCTGATTGAAATGTTGAGCTTAAATTTTGATTCATAATTTTTGAATGCACGTTTTCGGATTTTTTTTTGTTCATGAAAACACCTCGGGAATCACACCTCGATTTTTTCACCAATGTTTAGGAAACACCCTGTACTTAGGCTCGTGAATTCCTCAAGGTTTTATCTTTTCCAGCAGATAGTTACTGCCGAAAACACATGTAATTACACACCTCATTCTGACAAGTCACTAAGTATGTATGCACAGTATACACAATCAACATTCCGACCTGGATTTCAGCACTGATCAACATTCTGGTATCGGTTTCGGCACTTTTGATTCAACGAGACGTTAAAATCGACCAATAGAATTTGAGCGGGTGCCGAATCTTTTACCGGAATGTTTAAATGCACCTAGAATATATTTCTTTGGGCTTCTGTTTCTTCTTTTCATTCATGAGTTAGAGGATTTCATCCGTCATCCACTGTTGTTTCTTAAGGGCGTGCCTGGATTAACTAGAGCTTCTCTCTCCTGTCTCCTTCTTCGTGTATTGAGAGCAATTAGGACATGTTTTATTGATTTTTCTGATCGTTTTCAGGTTCAGAGTAGTCTCTTACAATGTCCTCGCAGATAGATATGTAGATCAAATCAAATTCCCCTACTGTCCGTTAAAAGCGATGGGCATGCATTATAGGAAACATTTGATTATGAAAGAAATTCGAGGTAAAGTATCCGTTACTGAAAATCAATTGCTCTGAAAGATCGACATAATGCCATTTTATCACAATATAGGATACAACGCGGACATTATATGTCTACAAGAAGTGGACCAAAATCATTTCAAGTCTTATTATCAATCAGAGCTGAATGAAGAGGGATATAAAAGCTTTTTTAACAGAAAAGGAAACTGTATTCCTGAAGGACTAGTATGTGCCTTCAGAACATCTAGATATAAGTGAGTCTCAGCATGTTCACTCGCCTCTATATTAGACATATTTTTCAAGGGTTCTTGAAGTAAAACATATAGTTTTACGCGATGTATTGGAACTGAGCCGGTTCAAGGAAACCAAGAAACTTTTGGACATGAATGAAGACGTTGAAGCGGAATTTTCCAAACAATTTACGTCTTTGCAGACGGTGGTTTTGGAGGATAAAAACACAAAGAAAATAGTTGTTGTGGGGAACACGCATTTGTTTTATCATCCTGATGCTAATCATATCAGGTTATTGCAGGGTTTTATGGCTTGTCAGCAGTTGAAGTGGTTGAGTGATAAGATTATGAGAGTGAGTTCTTTGAGATTCTCATCTTGTCTTTGAAAGAAAATTTATTGACTTGTTAATAGGAAAATAAGAACTCCAAAGTGTCCATAATATTCTGTGGTGACTTTAATAGCCATTACGAAAAGTCATTGTATGATTTTATGACGTCCGGCAGTGTGGATCCGCAACATGACGATTGTATGAAGAGTAAGTAGACGTCGTTTACATGGTTGTCAGTTCACACAGTCTGACCAATAAAGTTCAAGAATTCCACTCATTCTTAAACAAGTTCCTATAGGTTGGGTGGAGGTTATATTCTACACTAAAATCAACTAACCTTGTCAAAAACATACGATTCCATTGAATATCACTCTCTTATTTGCTTCTAACAAATTCAAAAACAATCAAGAGAGATTTTCTTATGTGATTTTGAAGTACGTCACAAATTTGTTTTGAAAAAATATAAGCTCCACCCACTTTTGTGACAACACCTGAGCAGTCTATTGGTCGGATTGCGAAACCTGCCAGTTTGATTGGTTTCTCAATTTTTTCCAGTTTCATCACAGGGAAACGCCATTATCTCGCACAAATTTCATCTAAAGAGTGCCTGTGGCAAACCGGACTACACAAACTACACAGATACCTACAAGGGTTGTCTAGATTACATTTTCATCGAATCCCGCAAGGTTCAAGTGGAGAACATTGTTCCGGTTGACACTAAAGAGGAATTGGAGAAGTATGTGGGACTGCCCAATGAATTTTATCCGTCCGATCATCTGGCTTTGGTGGTTGATTTGAGTTTTAGGAAATAGTTGTTTCATTGACCGCCAGGATCAACATACCTTGTGTAGTACAATTTTTGTATGTGTACTTGTAAATTGATTGGTCTGATGTGGTACTTGTTATTGTGATATTATCTAGATTTATACCATTGATGAAAAATTATCATGTTTTTTTTAACCTTTGCCCTTTTCTTTGTATTATTTATGATTACCTATATTATATTTTTTTACTGCAAAGACCTGTATCATTGACCATCAAACCATCACTTACCTCAATAATTTATCATAGTAACACTACTTTAATTACGTCCCTTTATTTTACTTGGATACACTAAGTCACGAATTTGTACAATGTACAATAAAAGTTTACTCTATTCTTTTTACTCAATAGAGTAAAAAATAATTGAGTTGAGCTGTCCTTGGCTTCATCACTCCTTCCTCATTTGATTTCTCAGATAAGCAAGGTGTATCTTGATCCAACGAAGCACAATAATGGACTGATTCTCTTTCCTCTTTCGATTAATGATGAAGTTTCTTCTGCTTCTTTCGGTCGTTGCGAATTGCTGAGAATTTTTAACCACGTGGTTTCGCTTTCACAATAATTATTATTCACATACACCAACGAAGCACAATGATAGACTGATTCAATTTGTTTTGAGAATTCTTTTGCTTCGTTTGGTTTCTGCCTCTTTGAGTCTGCGCATTAATAACAATTTTGAATCACTTTGTTGCGCTTCAACAATATTTATTTACATACAGATCTTGATAAAACAAAGAACAATGATAGATTGATTCACTTTCAATTCTGTTGTGGGGTTTCTGCTTTTTTGGATCTGCGCAATGATAAGACTTTTGAACAACGGGGTTGCGCATTAATTATTATCCAAATACACATCTGGATCCAACGAAGCACAATCATAGACTCATTCACTTTTTAATAAATTTTGTTGTGGGGTTTCTCCCGGTCACGTGGTTTCGCTTTAACAATAATTATTATTCACATATACATTTTGATCCAACTCTCTTTCAATTGATTATGAGGTTTCGTCTTTTTTTTTGGCCTGTACATTGATAAGAATTTTGAACCACGTGGTTTAACAATAATTATTCACATACACAATTCCATCCAACGAAGCACAATGATAATCTTTAAATTTGTTTAGTTTTTCCGAGAAACTCATACAGATCCTATGACATCCCCACTATTTTTAAGTGGCTGCAAAGCTAACAGTTTCTGTCCATATGTACAGTGACATATTTGTCTTCTTAGCTTCATTTCTCCACAGATTAACTACCAAGTTTCTCCCCACGCACAGCTATGGGCACCTATCCTGAAATTCGATATATTTTTCAATGAATCACGAACAGATTCCTAGCAGTTGACTAAACCGGCGTGTGCGCTACCCTCTCCACTCGTTCAACCATCCCTCCAACCCTTAATGCAAAGCGATTTCATTCGAATTCTCCAACGCAGGAGGAAGGAAATCCACATAATAATATGTCGGCCCAGGTTCGGAACTATGCCATGAAGTGACCGGTACGGCGCATCGCATTTGAGGTAGTGAAGAAGGAGGTCATGGGGGTGAATGGAGAGCGAGTGATGAGGGAGATGATCTTTCTCTATCACATCAATACGAAAATATCACTTATCTCAATAATTTAATACTGTGACATTACTTTACTTACGTCACTTGAATACACCAAAAACCATTTTCACTCTGGTAAAAGAAACCTCATATGAATGTAAAAAAATAGTACATTTTGTATCAAGAGCGGAAAGTAGATGATTTTGACGAGGGTATAAGTAGCAGCACGAGCGAAGCGAGGGCAGATATTAGCCGAGTCAAAATCATTCTTTCGTCCGTGGTGCAAACAGTGCTTTTTGTACAACCAGTTAGTAATCATTTGAAAAAAAAAATTATGAAATTCAAAAATAAATCATCGTCATCGATCCCCTGCACTTCACTGCTGACAGGTCAGACAACTGAGTCAACTGACAAGTTTAGTGACAACTGTCAATCATGGTTACAATAGATGTGTTCCCTTATTCTTTTGTGGTGCGGATTCATTGTCACCAAGATTGTCACGTGATAAGTTCCTTTTAGTGTGCTAGACTGTCACGTGGTTATTAGATTCAGAGGCGTTGGGATCCAAGGAACCGTTGCTAAGCGACCTACTTTTGCGCCCGCGGGCGCGAAAGTACTTTTAGGCCCGGCTGCCAAAATAAGCGAGTTTCCGCCTGCTTTGCATGCATTGAAAAGTGAACTTTACGTGTAGGTTGTACAAAAAAGTTTATTCGGGTCCTGTTGACAATACGTGCAGCTATTAGAACAGTGAGTCATAGATTGTTGCCTCGAAATACAGAATAAACAAGGAATTTTTTATCGAGTTAAAAGATCAATGAAAAGTCATTTGGATTGTATTGAAAAGAATGAAAGACACTTTGAACATTTATTGTAGCGTGACAGAGACAAAATAATGATAAAGCCTATCGAGATAATCAAATAAAATAAACCAACCTATTTTTGAAAAAAAGTTTGACATGCCATGCTGTCTGTATCTTGAAAACTATAATTTTGGAACCACTGCTCAAATAATTCGAACGCTATTTCTATATACACCCTGTATATTCCAAGTAGATACATACTGGCAACAGTGGCAACGTTGTGCAAATAGAGATGTCAAAAAAGAGCTTCGTTTCAATTGTTGTGTAACAGCTGAAGAATTTATAGGTTAGATTTTCTAAAAACCTAAAAAGCCCCTTTAAAAAGAATATCAATCGGAAAATTCGAGTTTCAGAAGATAAAATGGCTGCAGCAAACGCGAGCAAAGGTTTAGTAGGTTTGTTGAAGAGACAATGGAACGAAAGTCCCGAAATTGTTGGAAGTGCTGGATTTGGTGTTCTTGGTGAGTATTTTTGGGTCTGTAGAGTAATTGTTAGTTTTGCAAGATTTGTTTCAGCCCTAATCATACATGTCAATATTATTGAATCATTAAAAATTGCATTACGGAGAGAGATTATGGAATTATCAAAAAGCATACCCAATTTTGTTTAGAATCATTTTTCATATAAATCTTAATTCCCAAGTCCTCACCCAGATTCAGATTAGGGAATCGGGCTTGTCCAGTGTCCACTGCATATCCACGATCTGACTTTTGACAAGAGATCGAGGGTAAAACATTTCGTGTTTCTCATCGAATCAATGGTTTTATCAAGTATTCAATGATTAAATCACCTTTTTCAATAAACTAACGTCAAATACTTAAGCCTTGAATTTATCCAGTGATCAATGGGGTCGTTGCACGTACTTTTTTCATTGCATATTCTGAAAATATAATCAAAAATATTAGACCCGTTTTTTTTTTTTTTTTATCGATTTTTAAGGGCATAAACTAGCGTCGAAGTTTGTCAACAGTCCTTTTAAGCCTTTTAAATGATGACGCGTGTACGGCAAAATATGGCGTCGCTTCTTGGATCCGGCGCAGCTCTTCCCGTGGGTCGATAACTGTAGAGAACGCAACGTTGCCGAGATGCTTTTTGCTTGGGGTCGAGTGTAAAGCGTGTTTTATTCTAGGGATTTCTCAATTTCGAATTCACGTTCGTGGTTTGGATCAACTTTGCTTATATACGATTCAATATCGTCAAAAAAGAATGGGCCAATAAATAATATTGCCTACCAGCTTTAATTTGCAGGTACCAATATTTGCAGTTTTTGTTTAGTATGCAACGCTCCTGGTAGTTATTTATCAGACGTAGGGATAAATTCAAAGAATTGTGTCTTTGAGTTTATCCCTACGTCTGATAAATAACTATTCTATGCGTCTGCATTAATTTGGGTCTGAGAAAAATAAATATCTTGAGGGTTTTATGATACGGTCAAAGGTATCATAAAAACCCAGTCTGGGTGGTGTCGTATAATTTCCTGGTTAATTTTTGTATTAAATCACATTATTTACCATCCATTTTAAAGTTAACCTAAATGTATCGATTATCTTTCGTTCATCATATTGAGCTAGTAATTCTTGTTAAAATACCATCAATAGTACATCTCGCAACGCCGCATTTGTATCAAGCAGCGCGCGTGCATTTCAGTGTGAAGCGGATAAAGGATATTGATCTGTGACGTCAATGCGACGATGGGCCCAGGTTGATGGACTTATTTATTTCAAAGAGGCCTAGTTTAAATGTTGTGCATTATTTTGGCCAATTCATGTAACCCATTTTATTAAGAAACCCACAGTTATATATTCTACACAAAATCAGCTTTGATTTTGATATAGTGCAACGACCCCATTGTGCAAGTACCAGCGCCTGGGCAGGTCAGAAAAAAAATTCTACATTGACAACAATCAGGAAATTATAGGTTTCGCTCTAGAAAAAATAAATAAATCAACTTCTTTTAGAGAGCAAAATATTCGAAAAACAACCAAAAAGGTACTAGGAAGTAGAAACAGACAGATTAACATTAGGTGTGTTTGTTATGCTCCACTAGTGCACACTTTTTTACACTACAACAGTCAGTGCGGCTATATTTGTGAAATGTTTGTCTGTTTTTGAGGATAGAATATCTTCACTAAACTAGTAAAGATATTCTATCCTAAAAAACAGACAAACAAAGCCACACTGAGTGTTGTAGTGTAGAAAAGTGTGCACTAGTGGAGCATAACAGACACACCTAATAACTCAATGACAAGCAAACGATGCTTTGTTTTACCTTAGGGTGACTGTCAAATGACGTCATATGGTGCCCTGTATTAGTTGAGATATATGTTGCCAGAGTACTCGCCGACCGAAGTTACTTCTTATGATGTTTTGTTGTTTTAATAAACTGTATCTTGCATCAAGTTCTTTTCTACTCTAAATGTTGGTTTGTTTGCGTTTGGCGAATTCATGATGGGTTATTAAGAATATTATTAAAAACGCACTAAAAATTATACAGGGTTTTCTTTATGTCCAGCATAGGGATCCCGGAAACTATAGCAGATACGAGAAAGTTCAAATGGGCAAAGAGTTGCAATGTTGTAAGCTGTACTTAAAAACATGTTGAGTTTTGAAGTAAAAAAACTGATTTTCACCGATTGGTTAAAACTCCCCTAGCTCCGCGAATATTGATTGTAGGAGCAAATGTCAAATACAAAAGTATTAGGAAATTCTACTCTGAATAAAATGACATTGAAACATTTTTCGTCACACCCGTCATTTTTGACATGACATGAACTTATGTTTTTTTAAATGGAAACAATATTGAATTTTATCATTATTTAGACATTTTATGACGATTACGATAAACATTTACTTAGTTGAAAAAGTTTTTTGCTAAAATGAAGTTTTCCAATTTAAAAAAACGCGATATTGTAGAATGCTACATACATAAAAAGCAACAAAAATAATGTAAAATCTGCTAAGGATTACTCTTGTTTATGGCCACCACGATCCCCTGATCTTTAGGTTTTATTTTTTTTGTGGGACGCTGTAAAAAACAAAGTTTACGAAAAAACTTATTCTACAATGGATGAACTTCCAGCGGCGGTAATTGAAGCTTTCAATAATATAAATGGGCAATCTCTAAGAAAGGCAACTAATTCAGTTTTGAAAAGGTGCAACGTTTGCATTATAACACTTAATAACGGTGAAATTTTGTAAAAACTAAATAAATAACCATGATAACCATACCATCACTGCTTTATTTCATGTATCAACCTTAAGCCTATGGAGGACTCTATACTTCAACCATCGTAGGTAACAAGAAAACTGGATCAACAACATAAGTTGAAACGTGAATAAAAAAACAAAAAAACTCCATAAAAACTTTTTTTAAAAAATAACCCTATCATACCTATGATATTATATCGCTAGAATCGTTATCTCTATTCAATAAGGATAAAATCTAAATGTTTGCCATTTAAACAAACATAAGTTCATGTCATATGTCAAAAATGATGGGTGTGACGAAATAGTACATTTCGTATCTAGGGCGGAAAGTAGATGATTTTGACGAGGGTATAAGTAGCAGCACGAGCGAAGCGAGGGCAGATATAAGCCGAGTCAATATCATCTTTCGTCCGTGGTGCAAACAGTGCTTTTTGTACAACCAGTTTGTAATCATTTAAAAAAAAATAATTATAAAAATCAAAAATAAATAATCCATACACTACACTACACTGCTGACAAGTCAGACATCTGTCAATCATTGTTACAATAGGTGTGTTCCCGTATTCTTTTGTGGTGCGGATTCATTGTCACCGAGATTGTCAAGTGATTAGTTCCTTTTAGTATGCTAGACTATCACGTGGTCATTAGATTTAGAGGCGTTGGGATCCAAGGAACCGTTGCTAAGCGACCTAAGTACTTCTAGGCCCGGCTGCCAAAATTAGCGACTTTCCGCCTGCTTTGCATGCATTGAAAAGTGGAGTTTACGTATAGGTTGTACAAAAAAGTCGTTTTATTCAGAGTAGAATTTCTAATACTTTTGAACTCAACATTTTTCCCTACAATCAATCTTCGCGAAGCTAGGGGCGTTTTAAGAAATCGGTGAAAATCAGTTTTTTTAAATCAAAATGGTTTTGAGTAGAGCAAACAAAACTGCAGATCTTTGCCTATTGAAACATTCCCGTAACTGCCATAGTTTCCAAAATTCCTGTGCTAGACATAAAAAAAAATCTCACCCTATATGTAGATCTGATCCTCACTTTATTCTATAAAAAAATATATTTCCCAAACAAATATGAAGAAATCTACAGAAAATGTGTTATTTTTAGTTGCCTTGAAGTGATATAAACAGGGTGTTGAAGATAAAGGGGTGTACTTACCAATTTTTTTTTCTAGGCGTGTTCATGCTAATAGCAGCCAACTACATCTACTACTCCAAGGACGGTGATAACAGACCCTACAAACAATTCTACACCGTCTACAGACACGATGATCCTCGTGTAGCCACATTGAAAACACAATGCGACACCACGAGCAAATGAATGAAAAGTAAAACCACAAATAAACTGTAGTAACTTTATTTAAATTTCAATATGTACATTATGTTAAATAAATAATAAAGTATACGGTTTATCACTTAGAAAAATAAAAGGGTGAATTTGTAGAGAAATAAAATGCCGAAAAAGTGACTAGGTTTAAAATTGACTACCTAAGAATATACACAATTTGCTCCATTAGTACACTTTGAATCAAAATTAATGCAACACTAAAAGTGGGGCGTTATTTCTGATGAAGTACATTATAAAATCTATTCTACGTCGCATAAGACAAAAGTATTATTTACATTTGAGATTGCAAATGTCGATAATGATTCTAGTTTGGCAACTACAATGACATCAGGGTTCTATCACAATTGCCTTGTCTGTAAGGTTACGTTGTGGAAATTTCGTTTCTGTAGATGGTGAATTGGTTTGCTAAATTCGAATTCAATAATGAAAGTAAATATGAACCAAAATATCAGAAAAAGACACCGTTCTATGAAAAGATAATAATATATAACATTAAACCCACCCACATCACGATTGTCTTAAAATAACTCAAACCCCGCCGTTAACACCACGAAAAAAACGGACTTTTATCCTGGAACCGTTGCGTAAAGTTGAAGAACCTATGGTGTTGTCCTTGCGATCTGCAAAAAAAATACGAACTCCTAATGCAAGGAATTAGCCAAAAAAAAAACACCATCACCACATGCTGGAGCCATTGTACTCACTTTTCCACAACAACTGCGGGCATTTGCACCAATTGTACCGGCGATTTTCCATCTTTCAACGCCTGAGTAAGGTTTAGAATTTGACCCCTCATCACGGACATTTGCCGTTCGTAGAGGTTCCGATCGAAACCTTTGTCTTGTTTGAATAGCAGATATAAATCGTCGCATAAATCCTATATTGATTATTTAAGTCTGACTATTCACGCAACTCTTTAGAACATTGAAACACCAGAATCAGTTTGAGTTCAACACTCACACATTTCCATAAAATGATGTTAAGGCGTCAGCAAATATAAACAATGCTTTTGCATCATTGTGGAGATAAGCTGAACTCGAACCGGCCCTTAGTTTCAATGTTCCAACCAAACTCTCACCTGTACAAAATTCATATCACTCAACAACGGCAGCACTAGTTCTTTAGTTTCCTTCCCAAAAGGCACTTTGGCTTGTGGCAGCCACGCCCAATGATAAGGATAAGCCCGCCAACTGTCAGGATGTTTGTAAGGAAACGCCAATCCGTTATCAATTGCTGCTATTCGGATTTCTGGCATGTTTACAAGATTCCAGTCCGTTGTGTCGGATGCATCGACTTGAGCACTTACAGTGGTGCCATTTGCTATTGTTGGTTGATCGTACCTGGACATGTACCGTGATAATAACATAGATTGTGATCGAGTACTATAAGTTTAATAATGGAACACATGCAACACTGCGAAGACGGTCCCTGCGCCGCTTACCACATATTCCTGAGGTCAAAATTTAAAAGCTTACCTTAGTCCGAAATTGCTCCGTTCTCGAGATACTAGGGGGTAAAGTTAAAAGTTGAAAATTTTATTTTTCAAAATGGTTCCCGACGGTTTTTTGGGATGTAAAACCCGAATATACAGGGTGGCCCAACGAAAAGGTCCCACCCTTATTTATGACTTTCCTGATTTATTTTGGGAAAAACGCTCGGACACGTCAATTTTTATTTTTAGGGGGACGTCTTTTCGTGTATGACTGTATAATACAGGGTGTTCCAAAAATAAGATATCGCATTACATTTGCCATTTTTAAATGGAAACCCCCATTTTTTTCCATTTTTGGATTCTCCATGAAGTGTTAAGTAACTTTTGTATAATACAGTTTATACCTATCTTCAACCGTTTTAAAATTATTTGAATTTTTCATAATTTTTTTTTTATTATTCATTATTTTCTTTATTCCTGGAAACTTGACGGGGAAGACGTACTTGGATATGTTGGAAAATACAATAGAGCCACGAATAACCGAAATAATAGAAAATGAGGTTAATTATAATGAAAATTTTCTTCAATTCCAACAAGATGGTGCACCACCGCACTTTGTAGCTCCAGTACGACAGTTTTTGGACACCCATTTCCCAAATCAGTGGATCGGACGGCGCGGCCCCATTGAGTGGCCACCAAGGTCTCCGGAATTGAGTCCTTTAGATTACTTTCTTTGGGGACATTTAAAAAGTAAGGTTTTTAGTACGAAGCCAGACTCCATCCAAGATCTTCGGGAGCGGATCACGGCGGAATGCAGACAAATAACTCCAGAAATGTGTGAAAATGTTAGGAATAGATTTGAGCAAAATCTTTATTATTGCATGGTTGTAAACGGACACCATTTTCAACATTTATTACCACATTGACTTTTTGACACATTATAGCCAATTAATTAATTTTTGTTTAAATTTTTTAAATAAACGCTTGAAGATAGGTATAAACCATGATACTACAACAAACAAGATAAGCTCACGCGCATCTTTCTCGGTGACCGCCCATTAAAAATGCATAGGGTGTTCGGTGCTCATTGCTAGGTTATGTTTTTAACACTTATTTTCCCATATCTTTCCTATGCATGGTGACCCAAATGGTCACCATGCGCGAATCGTTTTCAATTTCGTCCAGCTAGTGAGCTTATCTTGTTTGTTTTAGTATCATGGGTATAAACTGTATCATACGAAAGTTACTAAAATCAAAAATAGAAAAAGGGGTTTCCATTTAAAAATGTCAAGTGTAATGTGATATCTTATTTTTGGAACACCCTGTATTATACAGTCATACACGAAAAGACGCCCCAAATTTTATTTATTGACGGATCGGCAGAGGAAATGACGCTCCTGTAAAATGACCACCACGCTCACCTGGGTACCGATTATGGAACCGATAGAACGGTCATACGAGAGAGATAAACGATTACCTTCATATAATTCTCCGCTTACTGTCTCGCTTTCTCTCGATATGACCGTTCTATCGGTCCCAGAATAGGCACCCTGATATAAATCCGTTGGATTATTTCTTATGAGGCTCTTCAAAAACGATAGTATAGGCGATTCAAACAACTTCCGCAGCGCCACAACGGACCGCGCGAGAACTATAGAAAGCGTGACAACTGCATTATTAATCGTTGCCCGTATCCCGTTTTCGCGCGTGAATTTATATTTCTTGTTCGTATCAGTCAAGTGTATTTCGTATATCGGCAAAGGTTTTGTTCTAAAAAATGGCGTCTCTTATTGAATTGGAACATTTAGTGAACGCTCTGAATGAATTCGACCGCCCTCTTCGAGAAGGAAGTTTAGTTGTGGACAATTTTATGTGTGTCCGGGTTCATTCAACATTCAAAAACAGTTAAGAAAGTCATCATTGAGGCGCTTTGCGTCCGTAAGACGAAAGTAAACGAAGTTCTGATCAGAATAAATGTTCAAATAGATCGAGAGACAACTAAACTCACAGGAAATAATATAATAATATCTCTTACATGGCAATTAGGAATCATAATATGCTAACATCTACATTGAATTTGAGTTCAAAGTCACGCCTACGCCGAATTCAATCTGCATGGTAGCATATGATTCCTGATTGGCAAGCGGAAATTTGACACTTCCATTTCGAAATGAAATTGAATGTAACTCAGGCATTGTTTTGTTTTATCAATAAAACAATAAAAAGCGCAATTTAGAATAGAGAATAATTCACAGAGCTAGGGGTTCTCCTGGAAAATTGAGGAATAAACTCACTTATTACTTCCTAACCTCACAATAAACAATAGAGTCAGAGAAACTGGCTTTAGCTTTACGGTCAGATGTTGCCAATAAGTTTCATCAGAAAACGTAGACCTCAATACAAATTTACATTTCAAAAATGTTTTTGTGACGAGAAAGTGAAAATAAATGGAATTATTGTTGTTTGGGATTGTTGATTTAGAAGATTAGCAATTGAATTAATCTATTTTCCCAGGTAATTTTTCATAAAGATTTAGAACATTCAGGGCACATGACAACATAGCTGAAAAAAGAGTAAATATTCATATGAGAGATGTTGGGGTTAATTGTTTAGTTACTTGTCTTGTGATATTAAGCTGATATCTAGCTATCACGCTCTCGAAAGTTCGAGCGCAAAACGCCAGAGGCCGCCCCGCCGACTTTTTTTGATCGCCAATACTCCTGATCGAATAATAATGAAGAAGAATTGTGGGGAAGAGGTCAAAATGCATATTAAAAAACGATGCGGAATTGATGCAAAGAGAACATTTTTTAAACTTTTTACGTCGTATTAATCTTTGTGCTTATGTTAACGGAAGTTATTTTAAACAACTATTAAATGTTTATGCATATAAATTGAGTTTAATGTAATAAATGAATTGAAATCCACAAACGTAACAGCCAAATGAATTAAATATATCGGAAATGGCTCACTATAGCAGATTTTATCAATAATACCTTTTTTGCTTGAAAAAGTTGAGGCAAATATTTCCTTACTGAAAAAAAAACTAAAAACTACACATAGGAGCAAAGTTATGACCATTTCAAACAATGGAAAGTGCATTGTATAGCGCCCTCCAACGACCACAGTTAAACTGTCCATATTCAGGTTTTTCATCCCAAAAAACCCCCGGAAACCAATTTTCAAGAATATGTGGTAAGATTTTGGATTTGGACACTCTGTATAACCATTTCTTACCTTATAAGCCAATTATCATTACCCCTATCTGTATTCCGGATAATATAATCCAAAACCACAAGCCTCTCGAATTGCATTTGGAATTTTTTAGCAACAAGCGGTGCCAGTGGCTCAATTTCAAACTTGGACAGCCAATAGTGGGCATCTTTAAAGTTATCCACAAAAAATTGAAAAGAACCGACCTTAAACATCTTATAAGAAAAATCAAGTCTGGTTTATTAATTTATCTACCTTTGGTGGTAATCCTATACGATTAAACCTTAATCCTACATTCGGAAATTGTTCGACTATATGCTTTTTAATTTGAGCCTTTTGTCGGTCTATCCTTAGATAGTTGAAGGTTTCACTTACTAGCTTTACAACCTACAAAATTTATTGAGGTATATTATTCAGATCTTTAGCTGATGCAAAATAAAATCAATTGCACGTCATTGATGACGTGATACAAATTGTCCGCCCGTTATAAGGTAGCACGGAGAGTGACGTTTAGTGTGTGAAATGTTATCATGACGATGACGTACATGTGATTTTATTTTTTATGAGCTTTAAAATGTCTCACCCGAGTTTTTGGTACAATATTCAAGCCCAGTTTGTTATCAACGAGATAAGCAGCAGCCTCAGACAGATAACCTTGATTGGGAATAAGACAAGAACGACCGAAACAACATGGACAACACAATTTATGCATCCATTTCGTCCATTTTGGATTCAGCCTGCCGTAGGGTTCTTCATCTTTAGGTTTGAACACTGCGATTATTTTCTGAAGAGGATGTTGAATGCAACTTTTATATACTTAGTTCCCACAATTTATTTATTTTGATAGATATGAAAGAAGGTCACATCAATAAATCTTGATCATTAAAAAACACACATAGTTCATGTAAGGATGTCAGAAACTTATCAGCCGACAAAAATACATATTAGGTCACGATCAAAAACGCTTTCCAATCAAGAAAATGCACTCATCCAGATCAGGGGTCAAATTCAAATTATTGATAAACATTCAGTAGATTAACATAATCGCGTGATTTGTCCGAATTATTCCAAAGGCAAAACATGAAACTTCACATTCATGCCTCCCCTTGATAATTCACGTAATTTATGCTCATGAATTCGCATTAAATTGATTAATGCAAATTAATGCTTAATTTTGAGCAACAAACAAACAGATACAAAATGAAATCACTCATACAACATCCAATAGCAATCAATGCCATAACTTTGTATAGCTGAACACGATCCAGCTGATAACTATTTCTAGTTCAATACGTTCAAACCAGATGGCAATACGAGCACTCTGAAGATATCGTCTTGGACATTCAATTATCCATAAAATAACTACACAACAACAGAACAGTTCTGAGAATCACTCTGATATTTGGAAAAAGAAGTTTTATCCATTAAACTTACCCCAGCAGGATTCTTCACAAAATAACTGCCACTCGAGCCCTGCGATATTCGTTCAGGAAAAATCCCATTATCCATGGCACTTTCCGCTTGCCATACCATATCCGTAAATTCCGGATCTTCCGGAAATTGATTGTAGGAAACATCGAGCCCGCCCAAGAGAGGCTGGCTCTCGCGATTGATCCCCGACGAGTCCAGGTTGCCGTCGAACGCCACTTCGGGCACTAAAGGAACGTCTTCGCCGTCACTGCTGTGGCACACCACTGAAGTCAGGGGCGGGGGACGATGAGGAGGCGGGTCGGGATCCTCGTTGGTGTTTACTAGAATACCTACTGTTTCGGCTGCAGTCATCACCCAAGAATCGTTTCAGGTTTGGGAAAGATCATGGAGTAGTGAGATGGTACTGCAATGAGTGAGGAGTGAGGTACTATTTTTTTTAGAACCTGCCTTAGTGACTAGTTGTCACTAGAATTACTAACCAATTCCCCAACTTGCACTAGAAATACTTTTACATTTTTGGACAAAAACCTCTTGAGAATGAACACAGTGAAGATATCTTGGTGATTTCTGCACTAGATTAAAGTGAAATTCAGCATAATTTCATGGTGATTTCACTGATTTCCGATCACTAGAATTAGTAACAACCTAACAGACTTGCACTACAATAAGTTTTCTATTTGTGGACAAAAGACCTCATAAAAATGAATCCAGCGAAAATATTGCACTGATTTTTGCACGAAATTATAGTAAAATAGTGTCCTTTTTATGGCAGTATAATTTTATAGTGATATTTGGTGATTAGAATAAGTTTCAATCTCCCAAACTTGAAGTGAATGAAATTTTCCATTTTTGCATAAAAGCCTCATTAAAATGAAACCTGTAAAGATATCGAGGTGTTTTTTGCACTAAATTATAGTAAAATAGTGCCTTATTTATGTCAATATAATTTAATAGTGATATTTGATCGTTAGAATAAGTATCAACCTCCCAAACTTGCGTGAATGATTTTTTTTTTATTTATTCATGAAAACTTCATTAAAATTTTCTATTTTTGCAAAACCTCATAAAAATGAAATCAGTGAAGATATCGCCTTGATTTTTGCACTAGATTATAGTAAAATAGTGCCCTTTTTATGACACTATAATTTCATAGTGATAATGGATCATTAAAATTAGAATCAACTTCCCAGACTTGAATTAAATGAAATTTTCTACCTGGTAATTATGGTGGAGACACATAATTGAAATGCTTGCTCACTGCTTACTTTACTAACACAGACGATATTTTTCATTCTTAAAGGAAAAAGAATCACTTAATTATTTTTTTCAATTTTCGAATATTTGACTATTATTTATTGTGTTGCTACAGCGTTGATGCTATGCTTTGTAAGTCACCTGCCAGCAGTGATATTTGTGGTTGTCAAGTTGTGAGTCTTGGACAGCGTTGCCAACGATACGGTTTTTTCATTGTTTATAGGAATGTTTATAGCTTCGGTTGGCTGGATGGTATAGGGTACGGTACGGTACGCGGATACCGCAACGCTATAGACTTTGAATCTCAAAAACAATTCAGCTTCAATCGAGAAACGGAAAAAAAACGCTTGGTTCATTTAAAACGTACATGAACAACGCACGCTAAATAGACACTAGTCTTTGAACTGCACTGGACAATAAACCTATTTGACAGATCCAGCGCAGCTCCGGTGCGCACTAAGATCACAAATGGAAAACGCTATGAACAATTTGACAATACAAACGACAGGTGGAAGCGTAGCAACAAGGTTGTAGCAACACAATAGACAAATATGCCAAAATTGAAAAAGTTTTTGTGAGGTAGAAAGCAGTAAGCAATCATTTCAATTATATATATCCACCACACTGGCCAGGTTATTACCCCTAGCAGCACCCCGATCCACTCCCCAGTGGCGCTAGCTTGTACCATAAATTTTCCTATTTTTCCAACACTTTTCTGGAAATTTCCTCACCTAGATCGACATATTAAATGTCTACAAACATCGTACAGTTGAAATCATCAAGGAAAATTTGTTAATTTCTGTTTGTCTAAAGTGATATTATAAACGGGATAAAAAACCTCATATAAATGAAACCAGTGAAGACATCGAGGTGATTTTTGCACTAGATTATAGTGCCTTTTTCATATCACTAGATTTCATAGTGATATCACATCACTAGAATAAGTTGCAGCCTCCCAAACTTTGTCTATGCATTCATTTACTTGTCAGCTAGACGCGAACTCGCTTGAAACTGTTCTCTTCAGTCTGACTTAGACCCATAGCCATACTGATGGGTCCTAGTAGGACGAGACGAATATGGATTGGTCATGGTCAGACTGAGGAAACAGTTTCAAGATTTTCCTTTTTTTTTGTGGCAATCAAGCTGCTCTCAATATGGTTTAAATCCAGAAAAGCTTTACAAATTCATGTAAAATTGAATTTCTTCTGAATAAAGTACAAAAAATGTTCATCCACGCAATAATCTCATAGGTGAAGCTTGCGTTTCTTAACACGCGTTCTGAATAGATTGGGTTATCTTTATTTATATAACTCAAGTTAAAATATTTGAACAACACACTATTGTCCATTTAAATTCAGATTTTACTGATCAACAGGTGTGAGACTCAGGCATTTTTATTTCAACTGGAAATATGAAATTATGTAAATTGGAAATTTGTAGATTATTGTTTTCAGGTAGAAATAAACAATTCCAAAAGGCTAGAGCCATGAATGATTTTCTGAAAAATCCACATAAACCTTACAATAAAATAAAAAAGTACGGACTTCGTCGATGAGTAGGAAATTTGATGAACAAGCTAAAATTATCAAACTCGCTACATCCGGTCAAAAGTTATTAATAACGTTCGAGGTGTTACTGCTGAAAATATTTGCATTGACAAAAGGTTCGTTTTTTTTTCAAAAACAGCAGTAAATCTCCTGGTGTAAGCACAGAAAACTGAACCGATCAAGCATCTCGAAACAATTCAACCTTCAACATCCAACTGTTTGTTACAAATTTGCAAATTTTTAAATCCAAAGTTGTTTCACATTATCTTGTTTATTGAAACCTATCAACAAGTGGGTAATTTGAAATTCATCGAATTAATCGATTGGCGTTAATCGAATTTCAAAAGTGATAAAATGAGACAATTTTGCACCATGAAACATTTCATTAGCCAAAATTTCAAGGCTATCAGTTGAAACAAGAAAAAGATGCATGAAATTCGATAAGTTTGTGCACTTGTGGTGCTTTTGCAACAGATACTGCTTGAAACGTGAAACTTTCTTTCAAACAAGATAAGGAGTGAAACATAAATAAAATGATTGAATTACCTGTTAATCTGCAAAAAATCTAAAAAGTTCTACGCCTTAACATCTACTTCCAGAAAAACACTTTTTTTTACGGTGATGATCCTCGTTTGCACATTTGTCGGTAAACTATTAACGAAACAAATCAAAAACTATTTTTTTTTTTGGACTTTCCAATTATTCTCTGGTAAATCAACAAAAATTCACATATTTTTTCACGAAACCAGCAGCTGATTCACGCTGAAAAGTCAACACAAATGACAAATAAGCGAGGACGTGGGTGGAATCTACTCAGTGGGTGATTTGAAAAGCATGTGATCAAACCCAGAAAAACCTTGTTAAAGATCACATGACTGTTCCGATCTGACAGTTGACATATACGAACTAAAATGATCTAGAGATAGATACAAAGGAGTCGTACGCTCATTGTCGAACACTGTTGCCAAAGTTATGTTGAACTGATCTATTAAATAAGACACTTTTTCACGGCGGCAACTAGTCAATGAATGTTGTCCAATTTGAGGGATTCATTCAACCACAGCCTTAACTTCTCCAGCATTAATCATATCTCATGTTAGTTGTTATCTCCATCACTATGAGATCGGTCGGCGCACAAATGTAGCTACAGTTGATTCACAACCAAAAGTCACCAAAACACGTGATCAAATAAAGGGAAACGATTGAAGGGTCACGTGATATAAATCAACACATGTGATCAGTTCAATAGTCTCGCTATGTCTAATCACGTGTTATTGTTTACTTTTGGTGACTTGGTTTGAATGAACTTTAGGACACTATATTTTTTGGGACCGGAACACCTGTTGCATCACTTTAAAGTTGCAGGATAGGGAGGTGATTAGAGCTCGAAGAGCGTTATGAATAAAACGTTTCAGAATGATCTGCGATTCCTGCAAAGGATAAGGTTTTATGAAGAATAGGGTGGAAGAACATCAGCTAATTGAAGAACGAGTAGAAGGGATTGTTGATTAGTTGTCAGTTGTCATTATACAGAGTGGCGCGCGGCTGAAGCATGGATTTGAAAATTAGATAAAACGAAAACTGTTACAAATATCAAAATTTTTGTTTTTCCCTTTTTCACTAACTTGGGTTGCTTGGGGACTGCCTCCTCTGAGTATCCAATCAAAAGATCTGACTCGAACTCCTGGTACGTTTTGCGCTAAGGAGGTGGTTTCCTAAACATTTTTTGAGAGCAAAATGACCTCAACAAAAGTTATAGAGGGTTGAAAACTGCCTCATAACATTTTTTGATAGATCTTATACTAAACGAGTTACAGCGCATCAGATGACAAAATTAAGCTGGCAACCGGGGTGGTTTTGAAAACATTTATTTACAAAAAAAATACCTTGAAGAAAGTTTCAGTAGCCTAGTTTACACCGACAACTTGGTCCGCGGACCAAGTACTAAATTCGAATTATATCAGAACCAAATATTTGGTTCGAATGGTGTAAACAGTTGCGGACTAAGCTGGTCCGCTCTTGGTTCAGTACTCGCCAGCAAGTGTACCGAACTAAATTTGGTTCGATCTCGATCAAAATTATGGGGTTATGTTGATTGTGTTTATTGTGAACTGTGTTGGTTCTGAGTTTCTAACCCCCATATGCACCGTACAAATCTAATCCGGATGAAGTCTTTATCGCGATTATCTTCCATACAACCTAATGGAAAATAATCGCGATAAAGTCTTCATCCGGATTAGATTTTTACGGTGCATATGGGGGTAAGGCAATCTGAGCGTACTTAAGTATATTATTTTTGATTACGAATTGTGTTGATAAATAATTTCGACATTTGACGAATTGCGCGCGTACTCATTTAGTTCACGCGTTGTAAGACGGTGTAAACAGGCGACAAGCAAGCATTGGTCCTACCGTACTTTCCCCACCTACTTGGTCCTATCGGACCGAACTTATTGAGTAATCGGTGTAAACTAGGCTATTGAGGTCATTTTGCTTTAAATAAATTTGTCTCTTCAGCGCAAAACGTACCTCAGATCCCACTGATGGGATAAGTTTGGCAACACAGCTTTGAAAAATGTGGTTAACTCTTCTCCGTTTTTAGCAGATTGATGGTTGACACTGACAGTAGTGACAGTACTGACTACTACTGACACTGACGTTTTGATTAGGTGTGGATTGTTATTAGTGGGGCTTCATTGTTTGAAATATTGAAATTCAGAAAATTGATCATTTTTCATCATGAATAATCAACTTCAAGACGACAAAATGGACACTGACGAATCATTTACTTTGGGTCAACCTCTCAGTGACTTTCTACTGCAACTGGAAGATTACCAGCCCACTGTAAGTAAAGTGAAACCTCCTCACAAAATAATGTTTCAGTTTTAGATTCCAGACGCTGTTACCGCCTATTATCTGAGATCTTCCGGATTCGAGCCTAAAGATCCACGACTTCTGCGCCTGATTTCCATTGCAGCTCAGAAACTGATCTCCGATATTGCCAATGATGCTTTGCAACATTGCAAAATGCGAACTTCAAATGCCAGCAGTCATAGTGGAAGTTCAAAGGTAAATAGTATATTAATCAACGAGTGGGTAATGGTGGCTAGTACTCACCCGTAATAATCTTAGTGAGTAATAGCCATTATCCGAGGGTAGAATACTATACTTTTTCTATGATTGTTCAATAAGTGAAGCAAACTATGCAATATTTAATTTCATTTGCAACACTTTTTGAGAAATATACTGTAAGATAAAGTGAGGTTAGGTTAACACAATGACTATGAAACAAGTATGGACGGTCAAATGGCCGTTTCAAAATGATGGATTTGAAGGTTGACGTATGATGTTGCCAACTGGTCGAATTTTCTGATTGGCTCTTAAACAGTGTAGTTGTAGTAATGACATTAGATCTTTTCCATTGGTTGAGAACAGATGAGTAAATGAAGTCATTGGTATGAGTAACCATCAGTCAAATTAACCAATAAAAAGTGGATGTATAGTATTCTATTTTGACATTTTCAGGCTGCCAAAGGCATCAAGGACAAAAAATATTGTCTCACCATGGAAGATCTCACCCCTGCACTTGCAGAATTCGGAATCGTCATTAAAAAACCCCATTATTACGTTTAGATGGGACTACGTTTAGTATTGGACTAATAATTAATCAAACAATCAGTTATATTTGTATATGTATCACAATTTATTTTTACCTGTGAATAAATAATTTCTTTTCATAAACTTAGTTTCATTCAACTAACTGGTAACCATTGTACTTAACCGGCAGATACGTATTGATTGCAATTTGGCACTACTAAGACTAAAAAATACTAATCCAGATATGGCAAGATGTAATTGTCGACAATTGATTTATTTAAATGCCAATCAAAGTGATTCACTCCAGGAACGGTGATTATTTTGAGTTTCTTTTTTTGGTTGAGGGTTTTGAGGCCTATTTTGTCGGAGGTATAAATGTCGCGTTCCTTGAAGTCCACTACTGTTCCGTTTGAGTCGTAGTATCCGAATTGACTGAAAAAAAAACACAAATTTAAAGTGATAACTTATTGTTAGCCTCATTATTGCGGCGGTGAAATGTTCTGCAGATAAAATCAAAGACACGAGTGTTCAATAAAAAATACGGTCAGCTTACCTTTTGATAGCAATTGTTTCCAAAAACGTATGTCTTAGCTAACATCGCAAACATTAGGAGTGTTTGTTACCCTCCACCAGTGCACACGAATTTACACTCATTGTGGGTGTGGCTTTGATCGTAAAATGTTTGTCTGTTTTTTAGGTTAGAATATCGGCACTAAATGTACTAACGCGTTTGGTGAATTTCCTTTAACCATAAGTTACACCATCAATCACTATGCTACATCGAAATAAAACACTTATTATTACATGACAACCACCACACTTTCTAACCTAACTAAGATGTATCAATTCACCTGTCACGGAAATATCTCTAATGCTTGGTCTTATTGTGGATTTCATATCATTTTTATCAAGGACTAAATTGAATTCACGGAAAATAATAACATTCAGTTGCCATCAAACCATACGAACTTAGCCACGAACTACGTTCATAATAGAAAAAGAAAACCACCGCCATCTACGAACGTATTTTTATTGAACACCCTTTAGATATCTCACCTCGACTGCCACGGAGTGATGACATCATCATCAGGCCCTCCAATCAGCACCATCTTCTTTAACTTAGTCAAAGCATACTTAAACTCAGCGCTATTATTCGACGGCAATTCATTATTGACAAAAGGCAAAAATTGCGAATACTCCACATACAACTGTTTGTGATAGGGATCATTCCAGTAGTTCCCTACCGACGTGTGTTGGCCCACTCTAGAATAAAACAGTTCATAGGCTGTTTCTAAAGCTAAGCCTGGGAAATAAATGTGCAAAAATTGGGCTGAAAAATGTGAAATTTCAGTTTTTTGGAAAATAGTCCGAAGACTTACTTCCGTATTGGCCCGCTTGAGGACCACTTAGAGATATGAAGTTGTGGACAGTGTGGTTGGGGTTAGCTTGGAGGATGGTTCGGCCTAGGAGGGCTCCTTGGGAGTAGCCTGTAGTAAGTATACGCACACTTTAAATGTTTAATTTAACAGTGACTTAGCTTCCTTAGGAATTCACGTGCGCACAAGTAACATTATATCACTCAAAACACTTATCAATCCACATCATCACTCACACATGAAGAGTTTCTTTGAAACAAAACATATAACTCACCCAATAAATGAATTCCTTCAGGATGCTGTAGACTGAAATTATTAAAATCTCTGCTCAACTGCTGAACTTGATAATTCATATTATCCAAACTTGACCAGCCCCCAAATCTCTCTATATTATAGATAATAGTTCCAGGATGTTTCTGGAAGGTATTTAGGCTCAAAATTGTGCATTTCATCTTGTTCACATTATATAAAAAAAAAGGATAAAAAGCTTATGCGAGCACCGACAAAAGAATTCCAAACCAATACGCACAATAAGAACGTGCAAAAAAGATTGGAATAAAATCCATAAATCGCCATCACATTGAAGAAAACTAAATATAATGTAATCGGTTTGATTCGCAGCTGGATTAATACATTTTACTTGAATTTTCTTGGACTATTATAAATATCTTATCAGCTATACAGTGCGGCTCTAAAAGGTCACCCCCCCCCCTTCCAACTTTTGAACCGTTTGAAATTTTGACAAACCATAATATGTGAGGACGCACTGCATTTTTTGACATAGTAGTGACAGCTGAAAATGTCCACATGACAGCTGGGCCGCGGCGCCATTTTGAATGAAAAAAGTCAAATAGAAAGGGGGGTCGAGAGATATCTTATTTTGAAGGCCCTTTGACTCTGGTTACAACTACCGAGTTTCAAGCCTCTGCTATCATTCCTGTTGAAAGCGTGTAATTTTTTTTTTTTTCATTTTTGTCACTGACTTGATCAATACTTACCCGCAAGACTTGACTGACAAAGTAAGATGATCAAAATGAACTTTTACTCAATTTTATTAAGTAAAGGATTTTCCACCGCATTTTTTTTTTATTTTTTTATTGAGTAATTCAAGATTGAGTAATAGCTCATTTTGACGATGATCTTCTGTACCTCATCATATCCTCTTAGTTTGGAGTAGTCAACTCTTCCGAGAGAGTATTGAGTAACAAAAAAAAAATTGACACGCTCTTATATCAACAGGAATCATAGCAGAGGCTGGAAACTCGGTAGTCGTGTTCAGGGTCAAAGGGCCTTCAAAATGTGGAAATGGCGCCGAGCTGTCATTTTGACATTTTCAGCTGTCACATAACTATGTAAAAAAATGCAGAACGTCCCCACATATGGAGTGTCTAAATTTCGTTCTTTATCAAACGGTTCAAAGTTGAAAAATGAATTATCTGTGGTGGCGAGAACACATAGATATAACAAACTCTCACCTCCTGAATTCGATTTCCAATCAGCTCCATGCTTTCTGGTCCAGTTAAAATACCATGCAATAAAATTACAGGTTTGTAACACTCACTTAAATTAATAATAAAAATAATTAAAAAGCTTATTTGAAACATTTTTTTGGTTAGATCACAGAATCTTCGATTGCAAATGAACTGCGTCAATGCTGGACATCATTTGAATTTTGCAACAACCACATTTTAATTGATAAGCGTAATGAATTTTAATTTTGAGTGGTCTTTGTTGTTTTGTCGGAAGTCGAATAAATTAAATTATGACAAGACAAAAAACAAGTGTTTGTCACAACAAACGTAGGATTGTAGCGATAAATGTATGTCCCCAGTCTGTATGTTGCCAAGTGTAACCTTATAGCAGAAGTGCGCGGATTTGATACCACTGTAGTAAGATAAGAAGAATATACCCAAGTTTTGAGACCTCAACTCACCTATACCTTGAAAGCTCCATATTTAAATAAAACAAATATTCAAAGGCCACAGATGATCCAAACAACTATTTCTGGGAGTTTTGAAAATTGGTGAATTTATAGATTTTGAAAGCCTCAATTCCTTGATGGTAAAAACCTGACATTTTCATTCGTAACTTCTGAGATGTTGAAAATAGATCTGGCACTGTGTAGTATCAAGTGCAAGAGGAGGAAATTTCTCTTAAAATAAAACAGAAAAGGTATATATTTCACACGAAAAATTCACAACATAGTTTAGGTTCAAATTGGTTTGCTTAAAGAGCACATTTTTGATGATATAAACCTATTATTTGTGGCTGTGGTTTCCAAAATGTCGGTAAATAAGAGGAAATTGTCTTCCAACTAAGCAGAAATTCCCTGGAAAGCTCCTTTACTCATCTTTAATTTTTCTTCTGAGACAAAGATAGATAGATGTTATAAAAGATGAGGTCATTGACCAAGATCAGTATACAAGAGGTTGCCTCACTTCGCCTGAGGTAAAGACGGAAGGGGGGAAATATGACGTCATTTGTGGATAGCGGTCTGAAATAGTCCGCATTCTTGACAGAATTTCTGTCATTCCTGTCATGCAATTGAATCGGACTGCATTGTGTCGTGTCATGTGTCATCCGATGAATGATTGATGAAACGTTGAATTTCTTGCTAATTTTATCATTTAAATCAAAATAAAATATTAATAGAGGTGTAAAATTATCTTTTGGGACATTATTATTGTATATTATTGGTCAAGGAAGCGAAAATACTGCTTCAAATGTGAGTATTTTCTATAATTTGTATATTCAAATAAATCAATGCTCAGATTTCAACAACTTTTTATCTATTAGTTCATATATTAGACCTACCTCATTCTACTAAGAAACTATTGAACTATAATAAAAGCTTAATTTACGTAAAATACACATAAAGTAGACAGTTGAACTGAGTTTAACACATGTAAACAAAATCTATTATGATCATATTTCTTGACACACCTACCTTAAGAACACTATATTTGATAGACAAATCCAAGGATAAGACACTTATAAACAGTTTTCAAAACGTAAATGGATAATCTCACAAAAGACAACCATCGACAACAAAAAATCTCTCGTCCACCACGAAATAAATAGTGAGGTTATGACATTGATAAATGAAATTCTTGATTTTATGATGGAATGGCTCGAGAAATGGCCGCAGTGGCGCTACAGTAGACACAAATGACGTCATGACCGTAAAAGTGAGGCAATAACCTCTTATATAGAAACCCGGGATGAAGCGGAAACAGAACAAGAAGCTTTGCAAAATCACGAAATATCAAGGATGTACTGCAAAATAGAATGAAACGGATTAAGGGGAAACCAAAGGAGACACTCTAGGAAAGCAGGAAAAGAATCAACAGTGAGGATCA
The DNA here is from genome assembly GCA_958502075.1 of Orchestes rusci. Lineage (NCBI taxonomy): Eukaryota > Metazoa > Arthropoda > Insecta > Coleoptera > Curculionidae > Orchestes > Orchestes rusci. Next base: position 30,638,719 of record OY293310.1, on the reverse strand, counting down.
ATAATTATATTCATGGAAAAATGAAGACGATACAAACTATTCTAATCGAAGATGAGGGATGAGTTAGACAAGTTCAACACGAACATTACACCAAGCCCATGTCTAATGATAGTATGTAGAACCGACACAAGATCTATGTGAAAAAGTATCATAGAAGCAGAGATCTCAAGCACTTTTGGTCGGCTCAGAGGGAAGTTTATGACGAGGAGGGCTCCTAGATGTCTCCAAAGATCCAATAGGGACTAGAAAGCCAAAGAGGATAAGGGTACAATGTACAATGCAATGGTTGTGAATATGTAATTTAACTGATAGCCTATGACTACCAGCTTATGAAAAGACCAAATCTCTGGACAACTGGGAAAGATCAATTTTTCCAGTGGAGAGTCAGGAGACCTTAGAGTTTGGTTCAGCGCTGGTGGTATCCAGGTTGTTTTGCATATTGGGTAAATTGGGATTGGGACTGTGAAGAGGGTTTGATGATTGATTCAGGGTTGGTCGGACATGATCACTGATAAAAAGTGGGAACATAGAAGATAAGAGATTGGAATAAGAATAAGAACAATAAAGATTCCAAATTGAAAAAATAATTGCATAAGAGGAAATTGATATTCCTCAATTTGATAGTAAAATTACCATGATGTCATTATTTGATTTTTAGTATGCTATTGTTGCACGTTATAAATTAATTTTTGAGATTATCCCGTCAGTGAAAGCCAACAAGAATAAATCTGGCAACTCAGTGAAAGTGACAGATTACCCCTTGCCAAATGGGAATCATATAATACGATCTACATTGTATTGGGCACAAGCTTGACTTTAAACACAAATAGCATGTAGATGGTAGCATGAGATTACCGTTTGGCAAGCAGAAATTTGACAGTTCTACTTCGATGTAGAATTCAATGTAAACCTTACAATACCGATTCCACTAGGCACTCGGTGTGGTTCGGTTGGCAGTTGAAGTTTGAAGTTGAAAAACACATCTAGAGCGTCAATCTACCATTTGGGTGAGGTTTATTTACAAAACAATGTGAATACACCGTTACAAAACCCTGTAGAATAGAAAAATGGCTCTTGAAAACGTAGCCGCCAAATATTTCAGCAACTTAAATCCAATAGCAACGCGAATTTATCAAGACCTAGAAGAAACCAAAAGTGATTACGAGGAGTTGTGGTCGAAACTGTCTCAGGAGGAACAAGATCAGATTCTGACTGAAAGTATCATTAAACCGGAGGTATCGGTGAAGTATCGTCCACCGGAAGTAACAAAGGAAGCTGAGTTTGCTGTGAAAATAGTCGTGGATGATCATTGCTCATATCGAGATGAACATTCAGGTCCGTTCAGTTTCCGGACTAGAAGCCAAAGAAATTTAAATGTGTTTCACGAAAAAACTCAAAAGAAGTCTGATGAGAAGATTAGGTTTAAGTCTGCTGTACCAAAGGTAGGTAATTTGGAGATTTAACTGTTCAAGTTCTAGTTAACCCAATTAGTTATTCAGGTGAGGCTTCATGTAGAACATTGATTAACTGTAATACATTGTTGTAACACTTTCATACGTGATGTTATAATGTTGATTATTTCATCGCTGTGTCATTAGACATTTGGGTCATGTTTTTTTTTTTTATCAATACAGGGTCTTTTATGAGGTTAAAACTTAAAACAGATGTGTCCTGCTTCTATTCGGTTTGTTGATTAGGTTAACGTATTAGTAGATACTTACTAGATCGTGAGGAGATATGATCGTCGTCACGACACTTTTCGTCTCGCAAAAGATATACCTAACGTATATGAGAGTGAGACTGTTGTTTCTATGTTTTCTTGTTTTTTTTCCCGTGTTTCATTCCCTATTCTCTCTGTTTCCGTTTTAGCTGGAAGTTAAGTGAGAGGTCACATTCAATTTTACTTCGCAGTGGAATTGTCAAATTTCCACTTGGCAAACGGAAATCATAAATCATATGCTAACATTTATTGAAGAAAAGATACATATGATATGTATTTGACGCCTAAAGACGTTGATCTTTCTTTTTCTTCAACCGTTTGAAGGATATCTTTATGAAAATGGACGACGATTCTTCATTCTTCATGCTTACTTATATCTGCATTGAATTTGTGTTCAAATTCACGCTTACTCCAAATTCAATGTGGAAGGTAGCATATGATGCACGTTTGCCAAGGGGAAACTTTACAGTTCAAGTTCCAAATGGAATTGATGGCTGATTGCACCTTCCTATTTAAGGGACACTTAACTAGACAGTTTTACATTCAAAACTATCAAAAGGGAATCCCTCAAAAGGGTTGGTGCCATCGGCCATATGAATGTAACTCAGGCATTATGGCCGAGAATATAATATCAATGAGAAGCGACAAAACTTCTAACTCCAGAAAATTTTTGTTGGGATGCGATGGTATCTGTCATACTAAGGCTTCGTCAGCTGTTTATTAGTACAAGTATTTAATCAGTTTCGACTGTGGATCAATTTGTGTTTCAAGACCATCTATAGTTGATCGAATCTTTAATAATTGAAATTTATCTCTGTGAGAAGTTGTGCTTTTTGTGGGTTTCACACAAGAGGAGGACAAGGAATTAACTTATCTCGTTTTTTTTTATTTTGTGCCCGGACTACAACTAAACGTAACGTCATAGCATAACTTTGGTAGCGTTGCCCGATACGTCAATGGAGAAAACAGGTTTTTGTCCCTTCTCATTGTGTTCTTTAATTATTGTGACAGATGGGTTGACATTGACATTGAGAAAAAATATGGAGAGGCTCTGATGGTGACTTTCTGAAGATGGCGGACAGAACAAGAAGGTTATCCTTCTACATTAAACTTTCGACATTATAGGAAAAGCTCAAGATCTGCATTGCGTACCTGTTTTAGAAATTCCTGAAAGTCGAACCCCCACCTATAATGAGCTCGTAATTTACTAGAGTGCGATATAAGGATTATTGATATTCAATTCAATTGTCAAATTTGTTTGGCTTCACCTCTCCTAAAGTCCAAAATTGATTTTTATCGTGGAGACCGCGAATGACAGAATAGTACTTTTTCTTTCTTGTCCAACCTCACAAATCTAACCATCAACAAGTTAAGTTTTATTTTTTAGGTTTCTAACGTACCTATTTATGCTCAACAAGTAGACCTAGCGGCCAGTTACGATCCCAAAGCCGATGATGACATGAGTTCTAATTGCTCCACTTTGCCAAAAACCGGGCTGGATTTCCTGGATAATTGGTAGCATTTTTCTGATCAACAGAAAACAGTATTTTTAATTTAAGGACGTGTTTTGTTGTATTTTTTTAAGGTTTTATTGTACGTGTGAAATAACAATTTTATACGGATGTATCACAGAAGTTTTATTGCTTAAAAACCTCCCATCGAATCTTAAAAAACTTTTCGACTTTGATAACATAAAGGTCAAAACTGAAACAACATTTCGCTCATTCTAGATTGATAATTATTGTTTGAGCTAAGAATTTGGATTTATTCTGACAGAATTTCGCAAATTTGAGATTGCTCATAAAAGCACCCACAGTTCATCCTGCCTAAATCTTGTCAAACATTCTAAACCCGTAATGAACAAATTCACGTTAATTACCCTTGGGTGGTAATAACACGACTCCGAAGATAATTTACAACTTTTCGCTAAGATGCGTTTCATCAAGAGAGAGCTCCGGCATTAAAACTGTTACGACTTACGTGCTCTGAGCTATAAAGCATATGCATCACGAAACTTTAATTAACAGAATTGTGATCAATCCAGGAATTTGCCGGAGAAGCGAAATAGACGGCAATTTTGTGTTGGAAAAGCGAATTCATTTACGGGTTTAAAGAAATTGAACAGGGGGGACTTTGAAACAAGTCAAATTGGAAATGAATTAGTATCACTTAACCACTTTGCACGTGTGCAAAGTTACCTTTTCCAACACTAGTGCGCAAAGTGAATTTTTCTCGCTATCAAATGTCAACTCAAATACCTACCTACCAGTTGATTGTTTTAAACTTTTTTTCCATACCAACCAAATTGTAAGCAATGCATAAAAATGTTTCTGTTACTGATCACTTTTTACTCAAAATAAAAGGCATGATTCTGTTTTGCGTTCAAGAACATTATTCGCGGATTTTGACTAAGACTGCAGAGTGGCTCCGGACAACAATGACATTAATGGCCGATTGCACCACTTTTTTAAGGGATATTTTTAATGCTAAGGAACCCTTAACTTGACAGTTTTACATGCAAACTGTCAAGTTTCTTAGCGTTAAGTATTCCCTCCCCTAAATAGGTTAGTGCAAACCAAGATCAGTATATAACAGGCTGCCTCACTTTTACGATCATGACGTCATCTATGTCCAGTGTTGCCAGATCCCTATCAAAGTCAGTAGAACAGAAACCATGGGCAAACAGAAACCCATGGTTGAAACAGTAGTTCTGAAATGACACGATACGATGCAATCGAATGACAGGATTCAGGCTACTGCAGATGCTCGACACTGATGGCGTCATATTTCCCCCCCCTCCGTCTCTTACCTCAGGCGAAGTGAGGCAACCTCTTGTATACTGATGTTGGGTGCCAACGGCCATCCCATAATTATTGCTTCAACTGTGCCAGAGCAGTCAGGCGGATTTTATTCCGTGTAGGTACTGTGGAATTCCAAAGCGACACGTCGCTCTCTGTATAAAATGATGGGAAAGCGACGTGTTGCTAAGCGTTTTCATGGAGTAGGGTATCATGAGACCATTCCAGTTTGGTCTGTCAGTAACGTCACTTAAGACCAATCGGCGAGCTGCAAGTGAAGTTGATGACAGACCAAACTGGAATGGTCTCCATAAAAACGCTTATTGAGAGTGCCAATCAACATGCACGACATCACAGAATACATTATCTATCTCCTTCTGGCGTATTGACGTTAATAGCTCTCTCTCTCGAGAGAGGGTAATATGGCTCCGTCCCGTTTTTGACCATACAGTGAAATTTGCGTTTTTTATTTCATAAATTTAGTATATTTTTGGGTATTTTGTAAAAATTTTTTCGCTGATGTCTTTCAAATATTGTGCAGAATACGTATATAAAATTTTAAGTCATTTGAAAATGTATGCAAATTGTTCATTCAATGAAGATATGGTAGCATATATGATTCCCGTTTGCCATGCGGAGATTTGACCAATTCGAGAACAAATTCAATGTAAACCTCTTACATTAACCAAGGACTATAATTATTATTTACAGTTCTTGCGACACCTAAGCGTATTAGAAAAATATTGACTGTTAGATTATGATTTCTTCAGTTACAAACCAACTTGACTTGATTTTATTTTTTTCAGAACGCGGAAATCACTTTAATTTTTTACCGAGCTTCTCACTTTTTCCCAATACAAATTGAAATCGAATGACACCCTATTTAAAACCATAAGTCACAGATGTAAAAAAACTACACGTGATCAAACAAAGAGAAACTATCGAAGTCACGTTAGATAGCTCCAATACATGTGACTAATCGTTTCGCTATGTCTAATAACGTGTTTTACGTTGGTGAATAAAGTGTAGTTGAATAGCTTCATCTGTAGTGTATAGTTTGAACTAGAAATGAACCTAACCTCAATCTTGACTACACGTGGTGTTGCCAAATGTATTACTTCCGGGCTTGTATTACAATATATGGACGGCTCTGACTATGTGCATCGTTGCCAAGTTTCTTATGAGGTTTCTGATATTTCAGGTGAAATATAAAAATTAGTAATTGATTTTTCTAAAAGTTTTTCCAAGGGGCAATTAGTAGGTTTTTCAGTAAGTAATGCAGACTAACGCATGTTTCCTGATTTTTCCTGGACTTTCGAATCCAGCAATAAAAAAAATGATGCAAGTTCCATCTTGGACGATCACAACAAAGATTTTTTTTTTTGGCAATTGATGTTATACATGCAATTTTCATACTAGTCCACAAAAGATGGTGCTGTTATGCACATTAAACGGTTATAAAAATAGCAAAATCAATACGGACTAAACATGGGATAATTGGCGGATGTGCCAGATTAAGTCGCTTGAGCCTCTTTGGACAATAATAGTTTGAAAAGATTTTGTTGGAAATTTGAATTTCATAGATTTTTTTATGGGGAGCCGAAATGGAATTGAATAATTATTACTCTTATTGGTACCTACAACTTTCTTTGATAAATGGCAAAAAATACACACATGCTATGAAGTATTTTGTTCCTAATCCATGATTATTTAAAATTTATAAAAATAACTCTAACTGATGAAAGGCTTTGATAGTGTAGTAAGCAATAATTATGAATTATACTATACAGGGTGTTTCATTAATATTGCGAAAAAATTCAGGGTGAGTTTCCCCACTCAAAAACAATAAGAAAACTTCATATAAAGGTGTGTCCGGAAATGCTTCATTACAGAGCCACAGGGTGTTGAAGTTTTATTTTTATTTTTGTTTTTTCTAAATAATATTTGAACCAATGTCTATTTTTCCATAAAAATCGGTATTTGAGGGTTTCTTTTTATGCGGAATTCGAATTTTATCTCAGTTTGGCTCTAACTTGTAGAGGACGCCACCTACACTCATTTGTCCTGACATGTACAGCCATAACTTTTTTGGACGTAACCGTATGACATATTTGAGTGAAAAAACATATTTCTCCTTTATTTTTATGCAAAAAAGGCATACAAGTCGCTACGTGACACCATTTTCGAGATATTTAGATTTGAAATAATTAATACATATATGAAACTATGGCCGAGCATTGTGTTCCATTGATAGTGCCCAAAATACAGGATAAGTTTCCTCACTTAAAAATAAAAAGAAAATTTCATATAAAGATGTGTCCGGCAATGCTTCGTTACAGAGCTACAGGGTGTTAAAGTTATTATTTGATTTATTTTTTTTCAGTTTTTTTATTTGTTTTTGTTTAAATAATATTTGCATGAAAGTTGTTGATAACATCACACACAAGTCGACTTTTATCTTTTCCACTGAAAATATGAAGCAATAATGCGTAATATGTTATAACTTCTAGCAGGTTACCTTCGCCATAATTTCAAAATCCCATGTATTAATTATTTCAAATCCAAATATCTCGAAAATGGTTCCACGTAGCGACTTCTAACAAGTATGCCTTTTTTGCATAAAAATAAAGGAGAAATATGTTTTTTCACTCAAATATGTCATACGGTAACGTCCAAAAAAGTTATGGCTGTACATGTCAGGACAATTGAGTGTAGGTGGCGCCCTGTACAAGTTAGAGCCAAACTGAGATAAAATTCGAATTCCGCATAAAAAGAAACCCTCTAATACCGATTTTTATGAGAATATAGACATTGGTTCAAATATTATTTAGAAAAAACAAAAATAAAAATAAAACTTCAACACTCTGTAGCTCTGTAACGAAGCATTTCCGGACACACCTTTATGTGAAGTTTTCTTATTATTTTTAAGTGGGGAAACTCACCCTGAATTTTTTCGCAATATCAATGAAACACCCTGTATATTTCAGAATGCTTATTTTGTGATTGCAATATGGATCATGATGATATTTACCACTATACAGGGTGGCTCATAACTTATCTACCATAGAGCAGCAGGTGATGATATAAATGAATAAGATTTGTCTGTTAAATGTGGTGGCAAAATAAATGCTAGTCGCTCAAAAGATACAGGGTGTTAAATGTAAAAGTTGAATCTGTTAACTTCATTTTTTTAAAAATTATTGAAATTTTTCAAAAACAAAGTTTCAGTTTTAACACCCTGTATCTTTTTGACGACAAGCAATTGCCACCACATCTATTAGACACATCTTATTTTCATTCATATCGTCACCTGCTTCTCTATGGCGGATAAGTTATGGGACACCTTGTATAAAATCAGTTAAAAAATTAATTTCGCTTCGCAATGTCTCAAAACGCGTTTCTGTTTTGTTTCACCTGAAAACCCATAAAGAAGGGTTTTAGTGTCGTATTTAGCTCCAACGTATGTAGGAATAATAAAATTTTATGCCAGCACTTCCGAAGAAAAATGCATAACTTACATGGCGATATGCATGTTTGTTATTTTCCTGAAATTGATGTATGTATGCATCGAATGCGCATTTTTCATTGGCTGAATCTATAAATAAATGTGACTGTCTTGAATATTCTATCCAGTGTTGTTGAGCGGTCGTGGGATTTAATCCCAAAATGTTAAATACAAAATTTTGAACTTCAAAATATGGGGTAGAACACCCTGTATATAGGGCACATAAATTCCTGTTGCATGGAATAATGACATCGCAAAATATCGAATCATTGGAAAACTTTCCAGAATAAATTCCCAATATTTCCAATAATCAGCGACATACAGCAGACGGTTCAGTGCGCACGGAACAACTGCATAGTGATTACTCATTTACAACTGGTGCAAGAATAGTTAATTTCTGAAATCCTGCACCGTATTTACTCTCGAAACATATTTCATTTAACTTTAATACTTTCACGGGTTGAATGAAAAGTTAACACAAAGCTCGGTGTAGTTGCGCTTATACGTGAGATATTGTGCAACATTGTGAAACATGCCATTTACAATCAGGACATTATTTTAATTGTTTTTAACAAGCCTAATTGCAAAAGTGAACTTCCAAATGGGAAATGTAATTACGTTTACAACTCTTCCACTTTGACTTTCCAGCTCTAAAAAAAGTTAATTTGCTCAATCCGAGCACTTCACTTACTTTGCCTTTAACAAAAAAGTAAGGACACAGTATGTATGTATTTCGAAACTAATGAAAATAAAAAAGTGTTAGTAATAGGATTTATTGAAGTTAGTTCAGATGATAACATTTAATAACTAAAAATAATTAAAAGAGGATTAAAGAGAAAAGTTATTTGATTAATCAATCATGAGTAAACATTTTTGATCTTCCAATTACAATCCTAAATATAAACTTTGTGATTCAAATTGAGGCACCAAAATACATTTTCAGTCAATTTGGTAATAAAATCAATCTCCCCTTTATGATAACATGGCTTGAGGTATTACTGATTTCAAAACGGTAATTCCAGTTTTTGATTGTTGAAATTGAACATTTTTAATTAAAAGAAGGTTGAATGGATTTCGGGTAATGAAAATTAGTTTCTATCATTAATCACGGCTTAATAAATATGTTAAAATGCTGGAATATTCTTGACCAATATCAACAGATTTGGGTATTTACTCTACATAGGGCATCCGAAAAGAAATTAGGGACTAATAACTAGACAATTATCCAAACCTTATACTAAATTAATTCTAATAGTTACAATCCAGCTCCTGTTTAATATATACAAACTTATAACAGTCTGATTTTATAACTAGTCATATTGTGAATATGCATTTTGAGGTCAGTATTGCGCTAGTGATAATAGACTAAGCAACATAGAAAATTAGTTTACAACCAATTTTTAACAAAAAGACTGTTTAAACTGTGAAAATTTGATTTGAAGCCAACATTTTTGATTAAATTAGACCTATTGATGAATTCAGCACAGTCTACGATCACTTGCTGCAATTACTTAAACTTAAAACTAAGTAACTTAAGACTATATTACTTAAAAAAAGTCATTGAGTTTATCAAAGGTTCCGGCTAATATTTTGATTATTTCTAAACTAGGAATACTTGATCGAGGTGTAAACATTTTCTGAAAGAATAAAATATCTGCAAAATTTTAAAGAAACGCTGAGGTTTCAAAATAATCACCTAGAGTGGAATAATCATGAAAAATTATTACTTTCATCAAAGTAAAAATAACAACAGTGAATTAATTGGAGAAAAAGTCTTTAAAGTTGAAATGTTTCAAATCCATCGAAAATGTTTTTTTCTAAATGATAAAATAAAATTTGCCCCCAGAACCAGACAAAATTGGTGAAACACTGATACAGTTTGAAACCCACAAAAGTCTTGCAAGAAGATTTTTTTAAATTTATTTTTAAGTTAAAGATCACCGGATAAAAATGGAACAAAAAATACTATTTAAGTGTCAAAATCATGAGAAAGGTGCAAAAATCTATAACTAAATTAACCCTAATAGTTATAACCCAGCTTCTGTTTAATATGATACAAACTTATAACAGTCTGATGTTATAACTATTCTCGCCACCAAAGTGTTTCATAACCTAAACTTGGAATTAACTAGACCTAGTTAAGAATACAACTAATCCTAATAGTTATCCTTCAGCTCCTGTTTAATATTAACAAACTTATAACGGGCTGATATAATAACTATGTTGGGTTCTACAATGCCATTAAAAATAATCGTAACCAAAAAAAAACCTAACTAATAAGTGTTCAAATATCACAAGTTGAGAAAAAAAATCAGATACTTTTAGAAAGTTAAAAGATAACTGACTGCATTTTCATTCAAAATCACTATTACCATATAAAAAATCTAGTGCAGAGATCATATTGAAGATCTAACTGTATTTAAACATCCCTAAAAGTTGTCAAGAAACAGCAACAGTAGAATAGTTAACATTCTAAAAGGAAAAAATTACTAGAAAAGTGATACTGCATAAAAAGCACCAGAGTCTTACGAAAAGATTTTTTGAAATTTACCGAGAAAAATGAACCAAAAAAATGTCAAATATTATTTAGGTGTTAAAATCACTGGAAAAGTTAAAAATCATTAAAATATAGAAAACGTAAAGTAAATAAATGCGATCTAACAAAAAGTTGACTAAAACTAAACTAATTCTAATAGTTATAACTCAGCTTCTGTTTAATATAATACAAACTTATAACAGGCTGATGTTATAACTATTTATTCAACGACGCTGTACCATAACCTAAACTTAGAATTAACTAGACCTAGTTAAGATTACAACTAAACCTAATAGTTATCATTCAACTCCTGTTTATTATTTACAAACTTATAACGGGCTGATATGATAACTATAAATGTGGTCTTCAACATTCAAGAATAATCGTAACTAACAAAAAAAAATTAACTATGTGTTCCAACATCATAAGTTGAGAAAAAAGAATCAGCAAGAGTAGAAAAATTGACAAAATTTAAAAAGAAAAATATTCAAAAATGAAAGGACCATCGTTTTATGTGGAATATTTCAAAAATCTCTGTTAATTTCACAATAATACAGTAGAAAAACCACAAAACAGGAAAATTTGAATCATATGCCAATGAGTTGTGTTGAGATATATTATTTTCATTTGAAATCATATAATAACCAAGAAAAAAAAACTATTGAAGAAAAACATGATGAGAGGAGTGTAACCGAAAAAACTATTATTTGGAAGCCAAAATCATTTGGAATAGTTTAAAAATCATCAAAATTCAGAGTCCTATCCCAAACGAAATTTGTAACCTAAAGTAAACACAAAAAAATGTTGACTACATCTAAATAAACTCTAATAGTTATAACTCAGCTCCTGTTTAATATATTACCTACAAACTTATAACAGTCTGACGTTATAACTATTCATTTCTTGACTTTGAACCATAACCTAAACTTAGAATAAACTAGACGTAGTTGAGATTAAGATTACAACTAAACCTAATAGTTATCACTCAGCTCCTGTTTAATATTTACAGACTTATAACGGGCTGATATGATAACTACAAATACACGGCAATCTTCACTTAAAAATAATCATAACCAAGAAAAATGAAAAACAAAACTTAACTAAGTGTCCAAGAGAAAAGAATCAGCGAGAGAGAAATGATGGACAAAACTTGAAAAAAAATAAACTTTTTAGAAGGTTGAAAGATATCTGAAACTACAAGAAAATCGTTCAAAATGGGAAAATGTGAATCATATGCCAATGAGTTGTGATGAGATGAGTTGTATTTTCATTTGAAATCATTATTATCACGAAAAAAAAATATATTAAAAAAAACATGATGAAAGAAGTGTAACCGGAAAAAATAGACCACAAAAAACTATCATTTGGGTGTCAAAATCATTTGGAATAGTTTAAAAATCATCAAAATTCAGAGGCCTATCCCATAAAAAATTTGTAACCAAAAGTGAACACGAAAAAATGTTGACTACATCTAAATTAACTCTAATAGTTATAACTCAGCTCCTGTTTAATATATTACAAACTTATAACAGTCTGATGTTATAACTATTTATTTATCCACTTTGCAACATAACCTAACCTTAGAATAAACTAGACGTAGTTAAGATTAAGATTACAACTAAACCTAATAGTTATCACTCAGCTCCTGTTTAATATTTACAAACTTATAACGGGCTGATATGATAACTACATAATAGGGCGTCAACTGTCACTTCCAAATAATCGTAACCAAGAAAAAATAAAAAAAAACCTAACTTAGTATTCAAGAAAAAAGAATTAGCGAGACATGGACAAAACTTAAGAAGAAAAAATACCATTGTTTTTTTTTTTTGTAAATCCCAAACTGTCAATATCGCAACAATACAATACAAAAACCACACAATGAGAAAATGTGAATCATATGCCAATGAGTTCTGATGAGACATTATAACTTGTATTTAGAATTATTGAAACCATTCCACGACAAAAAGAAATATGAAGAAAAAAAAACATGACAAAAGAAGTGTAAGGATCATTTAGAAAGATCTGACTGTGTAAACATCTCTAAAAGTTGACAAAAAACAGCATTGAATAATAATAAATAATTAACGAAACCATTTTAAAAGGGAAAAATTACTCTAAAAAAAGTTGATAATTTTTAGATTAAAAAATCACAAAAATTTCAAGAACATAGTCTGGGAGAAGATTTGACAAAAATGTCGAAAACATCAATTAAAAAAAATTAAGATGCAAAAAAGTAAAAAAATATTAAAAATATAAAAAACACGTGAGCAAAACCTAGCTGATGGATGTGAAAACCAAGAAATTCATAACTCAATCCATTCTGTAACAAAATTAATTTTCAAAACTAAAATAAACAACTACAAAAGGAGAAAATGTGAATCATATACCAATGAGTTGTGAATGCTAGTCAAAAATTAAACGTTTTGATATTATATCCGCTTATTCTTTTTTAAAGTTTTGAAACTTACCATTTAAGTTTTATTTGGGATACCCTATATATAAAGTAAATGAGAATTAAATAAACATAAACATGAGTACTACACATTCAGAATGAGAAATAAAATTTGGATCCCGAAATCCATAAATAAAAATCAAAAACTGAAACCACCATATTCAGAACCAAAAAAAGTAACCGTAATATCTCAAGTCAGAAATAAAATTAAAAATAAGTATAAGTTTATAACTTAGTCAGTAGATACCAAGTCACCTGACATGTTTACCAGCAACACAGAGTCCTGGTTGATGGTGTCTTCTGGATTCAACCGATTTGCTGTCATTTTCCAGCTTACATTCCATATTGGGACCACGACGGACACCTTGGAGCTAATATCAGAACAAATCTTCACACAGAAACCATCCTCGTCTAGGGGAGACTGGATTTTGCCAACACCATGGACCACCAATGGTATCTGGTATCCACCAAGAGACTGGATAGTGAACAAGGAACACACACATGTGACCTCTGGAAATAGTAAATCAAATAAACTGATAAAATCATCAATTACTTACTTTTTTCTGAGTTATTTACTGCCAGATTGTCATCTGATTTTTCCGGAATGCTGTCGATGTGTATGGATGGTATATCCCTTTTGGATCTTGTATTTTCTGCAGAAAATTCTCCATAAACTACAGGGTCATCATATTCTAGTTTGTAAGTTGGAACAGCATCAGTATGCGCTGGTTCAGTCACCAATTCACCTTCTTCGATATCTGATCTGCCTGCCACTATCCTATTCTGATCTTTCCTCCCATCATTCTCCAGAATATAGATGATTGGATTGTTAGCGGTTATTGGTTTATCCATAGGAGATCTTTTAGAAGCTGGCTCAGATTGTCCAAGATCAGATGCTCTCTGAAGCGAAATCTTTTTGTATGGAAAAAGTAGTGGACTTGATTGTTCAGTCCGTAGAACAACGATAGGAATTATCTTAGGATCATCTAGATTTCGTTCAGCAACTGTAGATTCTTTTTGGACAACTTTGGAAGCACCATGAATTTGATCAGAGTTGATGGACAAGTCGGAGGATGATAAATAATGGACAGGTCCAGGTGATTTGATGTCACTTAATTCAGCTGGAACAGGTGAGCCACTGCAAAAACAGAAAATAAGCTTCGTAACTTATAGACCAAAGTATTGATGATAATTTAAGTGAAAATGGAGTGAAATGAATCCTAGTCAAAAAGATTGAAGATCTTTTGTTCACAACCCTGTATCGCAGTTGTTATTCATTTTATTGAGAAATTGTATGGAGGTTGTTTGTGGAAAAATAAAACCTCTTCAACTTTTCTCTATAAATATTTTTCGCTAAAATCTCTAGTTTATGAGATATTTGACAAAAACTAACATGGAGCAGTATGAGTAATTAGTGCGGAACTTATTTAGAACCCTGTATCTCAGTTGTTATTTATTTTATGGAAAAATTATATGAGAGTTTTTTGTAGAAATATTAACCTTCTTCAACTTTTTTCCATAAATATGTTTACTAAAACCTTAAGTTTAAGAGATATTTGACAAAAAGTAACATGGCTTAGTATGAGTTCATATGTGCGCTACTTATTTATGATCCTGTATCTCAGTTCTTATTCATTTTATGGGAAAATTGTATGGAAGTTTTTTGTAGAAAAATTAACCATCTTTAACTTTTCTATATAAATATTTTTGCTTAAGAGATATTTGACATAAACTAACATGGAGTGGTATGAGTGCGCTAATTATTTAAAACCCTGTATCTCAGTTGTCATTCATTTTATGGGAAAATTGTATGGACGTTTTTTGTAGGAAAATTGACCCTCTTCAACTTTTCTTGATAAATATTTTTGCTAGAACCTATAGTTTAGGAGATATTTGACAAAAAGTAACATGGCCTAGTATGAGTTCATATGTGCGCTACTTATTTACAATCCTGTATCTCAGTTGTTATTTATTTTATGGGAAAATTATATGGGAGTTTTTTGTAGAAAAATTAACCCTCTTCAACTTTTCTACATAAATATTTTTGCTAAAACCTGTAGTTTGAGAGATATTTGACAAAAACTTACATGGAGTAGTATGAGTCATGTGTGAGCTACTTATTTACAACACTGTATCTCAGTTTGTATTCATTTTATGAAAAAATTATGTGGAAGGTTTTTTTGTAGAAAATTTATCTCTCTTCAACTTTTCTCCATAAATATTTTTGCTAAAACTTGTAGTTTAAGAGATATTTGACAAAAACTAACATGGAGTAGGTAGTATGAGTCATGGGTGCGCTATATTTATTTACAACACTGTATCCCAGTTGTTATTCATTTTATGGGAAAATTATATTGAAGTTTTTTGTAGAAAAATTAACCCTCTTCAACTTTTCTCTATAAATATTTTTGCTAAAACCTGTAGTTAAGGAGATATTTGGAGAAAAACAAAATTCATTAAAATCTCACTAAAGCAAACTTAAATCACAATAAATCCTGTAATGAGAACGATGTAATAATATTTTTTTTATAAATCTTAACAAATCCGCACAAAATCAATGCTGGTACGTTTTCGATGAACCACCGTGTATATTATTATGAAATAGTATAAAATTGTTAGAAAATAATGTTGTGAGAGTGATCCGAGATATGTATTAACTTGAAATTAAAATTAAGAAAAAATTATGACCTCGAAAAAAAAAAAAAAAATCAAACAATCAATACACCAGCAAAAAACTGCTAATAGCAAACGTTTTTCTCCACTTCAGCTTCATATAATATTGTAGTAAATTATGGTGCTGACATCGAAGAAAAATATTTCAAATCAAAACAATGAAAAATAAAAAAAATCATCTTACCTGACTGCACGATACACTGCTAGAAGCACCATAATTCGCAAAAACAAACCCATGTTTTGACTTGTTTACCAAACTTAATTTAAGCAATTTTCAGCTCAACATCACTATAAATACCCCTCCTGGTACAAGTTCCGACAAACGATCTCTCTCTATCTCTTACCAATGTAATAAAAAATTTAGTTGCTATGCTAAACGTATGTCTTGGTACAGCGTTTGTATTCTCTCTTGGTTGTGTATGTCAAACAGAGACGGGTATACGTTTAATAGTCGACGCACCAATGAAAACCATTGGGGAGTATGATTGGTTGGATGTGATGATTCAGTTGACTTTACTTAAGTGGTTTACAGTGGCGTAGAGTTTATTTTTTGACGACTATGACCTCATTGACCTCGAGTTTATCTAAGCCCTTATCATCAAATTTTGGATGTATAAAAATGTATTTAGGTATTACACTGATGAACGTGATTATTATAGCGTTGATAGATAAGTATTTTTTGAATTATCATATTTTTTATACAGGGTGAGTCATTTGAACGGGATAGCTAAATTGCGCATAATTGCGGTACCAGGTACCACTTTGCTGTTGGTAAACTTCAAAGCACCATTGGTGATTTTTTCAAATAGCACCCCCTGTACTTTGGTACTTAGTCGCGTTTAGCTTGTCATTTTACGTATTTTTCACCCACAAGTCCATCGAAAACATTCACTCTACAGTGTGACTAAAAACAGAAAATTCAATCAAAAATTTCCCCATTTTTGTTTCTATTCCATATTCCACTTCAGGACAAATCAAGGTGAATTTTTACCCCATGAATCGCAAATATTTTTCTTGATAAATTTGTTTTATGGTTTCTTCAAACCTCGTG
Organism: Orchestes rusci; assembly: GCA_958502075.1. NCBI lineage: Eukaryota > Metazoa > Arthropoda > Insecta > Coleoptera > Curculionidae > Orchestes > Orchestes rusci. The sequence goes on along the minus strand of OY293310.1, from coordinate 30,621,981 downwards.
AGCTTATCGGTGTTGGAATTTTTCAATACAAGGCATTGTGCAGAAATAATCTGTTATGACTGAGTAATAGGTGCGTCAGCACATTGTTTATAGTTTGATGTGTTAATTTGAGATAAGAAACTGTTGAACGGATGATCAACATTTTTGAAAATGATTAATATCTATACCCAATACAAAATCGACACTGATTACAACTGTCGAGTTTCAAGTCTCTGTTGTCATTCCTGTTGATATTAAAGCTAGTCAAAATTTCATTTTATTCAATAAATAATTACTCGCAAGAATAAACTTCTCCATACTAAGAGGATATGATGAAGGACTGAAGACCTTCAAAACGACCTATCAGTCAGGCCTTTTGACGAGGATTTCTTTCACACATTTTTTTTTTTTTTTTTTTTTTTTTTTTTTTTTTTTTTTTTTTTTTTTTTTTTAATACTTTTTTGGAGTAATAGTATACCTCGTTTTGAAGGTATTCAGTCCCTCATCATATCCCCTTATAGTATATAGAAGTTTACTCTTGAGGGGGATTATTTATTGAACACCCTGTATGAGCCTAAAACTTAAATTCAATTTCTGGCCAGAGTGTGATTATTGGATAAGTGGGACATCTATCTATCTCTGAGGAATAATAGATGTAGTATCTAGTGAGGTAAAGATTGTTATCATAATATACCTAATCATTGTTGATGACCATCTCAAACCTATGTTATTCAATCAATAATCATAATCAATAAATATAAATTAATATTTGCATTGCAAGGTGCTACGTAAGAACGAGCCGCCACTGTTCATCCGCGTTTATATTTCTCCAGAACGGTGTACGTGTTGCTATTTTAAGACGAATATCAGGATATGATTTTGAATGAGTCATTTTATTAGCTGCTCTATATTTTCTGAAACTTTTTCTTTTTTAACGCAATTAAATTTATTTGTCATCTATTTTAGGCATTTGATATTTCAATGTCACCTTGAGCTTAAGGTACACCTAAACGCTAAGATAGACCTCAATATTCTATGGATCATCTCTATCTTCACATTGTTTCAATTGGAGAATAGTGTCGTATTTACCTAGTAAGAAACCTTCCTACGACACAACTTGAATATGGGCTGCTAATGGTCTATTACTCCCATCGTACCCTAGGTTCGCTGATGTCATGCCCACCAAGACCATCAGCAGGAAAAACTATGACATACTTATCCATCTCTGGAAAGAATGGACACAGGAGCCTAACAAGAGCACCTGCTGGTACTAAATCGCCCTTTGGCGCAGGATCCGGAGCCTATTGTAGCCAGGAAAAAGTTGAAATATCACACAGCCTGGGAAAATTAGCTACAATATTCCAAGCTGAACTATCAGCCTTTGAACAAAGCGCTCAATGGATGCTCGACCATGATTGGAAGCGGCGCTTGAATCCTACAAGAACTTCGAGGACTGTAGAGAGCTGTCAGAATGCACTGAACAAGCTCGGCGTAGCTAACAATGTAAAACTGGTATGGGTACCTGGCCATTCTGGTCACGAAGGAAACGACGTTGCAGATACCCTTGGTATCGCATATAATGTCGCGGCTGAGAGATATCGACATGGATGAACAACATCACTAAAAAAATCACTACTCCCCGATTTATAGTTTTGGTGATCTCTAAGAAAAGTCTAAGATCCAAAATGACGTCTTTTCCTTTTTTATGTCTTGGATTATCTGGGTTGGCCGGGTCGTCTGGTGCGTTGCCGTACAAATCTGAGACCAAACTGTCTCTGGAGGATTGTTTGAAGTTCATCTGTAGTGGCCAGGACTTCCTTCCTTGATGGGAAGTTTTATCAGCGATTTGTTCGTGATCCCATCTCTTTTCAGGACAGCTTGATTGAGCCTCTAGCCAAACTGATCGTATCCTGTTTCACTATCCATTTCTTGTTTGTCTTGTCAACTCTCTGGGGAGTTTCTTAACTTTTTTTATGGCCTGCCTGGTTTTTCTTTCGAGGATCCCTGTCTGATGCATACCATCATTTGGTGATCAGGTTTTAGCCTCATGTTGTCCGTGAAGCACTTTAGCATCCCATTAAGAGCAAATTTTGATCTTTGATGTGTGATCTCTATCCTTCGACTTATAAGGTCGAAGTTCATCCACGTGATCCTATTTTCGTATTGTTTGACGTCCTATTTCTTTATTTCTGATTGAATTGATTATCAAATTAATCTGCAAAAATTGAATTTTTATAAAAATAAGTTTTCCCCATTAACGATCATCAAGTGTAACCTTCATTTTTATCTCTCCTAAGGTTGCTGAACCACGAGCTGTTCAATAGTCGACATAAGTTTATGCTTTCTCGGATATTTTCTCATGCAAGAAAAAGATAGAAGATTGTACCTCTCATGCGACTTAAGTTCACAGGTACCCACCCAAAACGGTGGAACGTGGAACCCATCAGTTATCCACGATGGTTTGCCAACTCCGGTTCTTCTTGAAGTTTGCGATTTTTTCTGCGCTTTTGCGATTGAGTTCGTAAGTATAATGTACCTATGGATATAGTCATAATCTTCTTTTTATTATTGCTTGAATTATTTCATGTTCCTTTTGATTTTTTTGCATTCTTGAAGCCTTTTTTCATCGCTTTTGACGATTGATTGCTCTTCAATAATCTTCATTTCAGTACAATCCCAATATCCAATGATAACCCCACCCAAATAGATGTCCTCACTGAAATCGACATAATTCCACCATCATCCAATGAATCAGTACTTCCAATAGCAGACTCCACCAACCTCTGGCTAACATCAGTTGTTAAACCTCCACACAATCCTGCTGAGTCAACCATCACCATCATCATCAGTAATTTGGCTGATGGTGAAACAGAAGTGCTCATTGGCACAAGTATATTGAACAAACTGGAAGAAGGCGAACTGGTTGATTTGAGTGAAGGTCAAAAATGGTCGGTGCGGCAGATGGATATGTTTACCCTTTCTTTAATTGGTGATGAAGGTCATGCACCAGCACTGAAAAAGGTGGGACGGAAGCTGATGAGTGACATTAGTGCAAATAAATGTAAGTGTCACATTCTATAATATGGATAAGTGATTTTGGATTCCAGATCTGCGATGCTCTTGCGTCAAGTTTTCCAAGCCAAATTTCTTCCTGACCAATTTTTACAATGCTTCTGAGATGTCCATAGAGTCCTGCTCTGATTTTTGCGCTCTATCAGGAAAAGCAATGTATAAGTCTGAAGTCCACGTTCGGTGCAATGTATTGGATAATCATTCTAAATTCATCCAGGTTTAATTATTGTTCCGTGCAGACTTTTTCATGACTGGATTATTGCAGGAAGCAGTGGATCTTTCTAGTGGACAATTTGAAGAATCGAAGATCGATGCCGATACGGTTGTTTGCCATGCTTATCCACGTCCCCACGAATGCAAGGTTTCCTGGCCGATTTATCTATTGCCGTTGATTGCAGGAACGATTGTTTTTCTGCAACTCTTCCTCATTCTCAAAAAAAAGAGGATTTATTATTTTGGAGTAACTAGAAGAACGATTGTGAGAATTCAGAAAAATTAAGTACTATGATGTATAAGCTTCAAAGTCCACTTCATATTTCTATTATCTTTTATCTTTTATCTTTTGCTGCTCCTTCCTATTTTCTTTATTATCATGTTCAATCTATGACATGTCTCGTAATATATCGATTATGAAACTCATATTTTGTTAAAAAGACAATCCCATTTCCCCTTCCTTCAAATTCGTCGAACAAAAAGTTTTCTCTGAGCATCTCTGATTTGCATTTTCGCTCGAATATCTGGAATTATCCATTTATACCCTCCAGAGTTATACGAACAATGTGTATTTCTTGTGCTTACAGTTATCAGTTTTAATGGATAAATTATGCATGAGATCAGATTATTAGAAAGTGCATTCTCATCAGTAATCAAATTAATCCATTGTTTAGATAAGTGAAATGGGCGCAAACAGAATCTTCAGATTCAATAGATTGTGGTAAAAAAATAAATAAATATTTGGTGAAGTTGAAGCGACACTGTTCCGACAATCATATCCTTAGTTTTCTTAGTCGTTTATTGTTTTTTTTTTGTGATTTTTACCGTTGAACGATCATTATTGAAGTTTTATCAGTCAGAATTCAGTACTATTAACGCTCAAGACGTTTCGAACACATTTCCATCGCCATCCTCCATTTAACAGCCTCTGACATTAGTGACAGCTCACAACGTTGCCAAGTTGCAAATTTCGTTAAATAATCTGTTAAATTGCGTAACATGTTATGCGCAGATGAGGATATAGACGTTGATTTTTTCTGTTTTGTGAAGACTTAAGTCACCTATGATAAGTATTAGATTTGTAAAAAAGGGCTCGTCCACTCCTTTTTCAACTTTAACACAACAAGAATCAAACAACCCAAGAACCAGTTCCATTTTTTTAAACGTAATTTTTCAAATGTGAAAACATCAATCGACTATTTATTGACATTTGTAACGCCGTCCTCCCTCTAACACAACCTCAGACATGAATGACAGCTGACAACGTTGCCAAGTAATCTGTGAAATTGCGAAACATGTCATACGCATGAGTATTAACGTTGATTTTTATTGTTCTGTAAAGACCACACTAATGAATATCAATTTTGGAAAAAAGGGTCGTTCACCGTTCTTTATCTTCTTTATAAGAACAAAATAACCAAATAACCATAGAACTACGAAAGCAAACAACCAGAGAACCAGTTTCAAATTCCAATTTTTCCAGCGTAATTTTTCCATTGTTAAAGCATGAATAGGCTATTTATTGACATTTCAGACGTCGTCCTCCACCTAACAGCCTCAACTTCTGACATAAATGACAGCTGACAACGTTGCCAAGTTGCAAATTGCGTCAAATAATCTGTTAAATTGCGAACATGTTATGCGTGGATGAGGATTGACGTTGAATTTTATTGTTAAAAAGTTTAAATTCATTTATCATTATTTTTTTGAAATGTCATGTAATGAAGGGTCCACTACGGGACAAATTTTGAAATATTTATTTCAATTTTTAGGGCAGTCATATCACGGTAGTTTTTCGTGATAGAAAATGAAGAATTTTTATTAGCGATTTTTTCATTACATAAATGAATACGCCATTGGATTTGGAGTGCTTCCAAATAGCTGTGACCAAAATTTCAAAAAAAATTATTCATTAATAACAAAGTTACGACAACTTAAAATTCGTACATTTTCCAAGTCAACGGTTACAAAAGAATATCCTGTATTACCAGTTGCCATGAAGATGGAGTTACTTGTTGCCACTACTTAGTGTCAATGTAAAATTACCTATTTATCGGCAAAAACATTTAATCATAGTTTGTTTGATTTTTTTCTTCTCAAAGCAAACGATATTGAACCTATCAAACTAAAATTTTATCATTTTTATTAAAAATATTCACTAGTTTTTGATTGTAATGCAAATGTTTCATAAAATGTTATGTTATTTGCTTGTTATTCAATTTTTAGTTTATTGTTACAGATTATAAAACAAATTCAATTTCCATGGCCACTGTTGATGCAAGGAGTTCTTTTGTGACCGTTAGCTTAAAGAATTTATGAATTTCAAGTTGTCGTAGCTTTGTTATTAATGAATATATTATTTTGTTGAGATTTTGGTCACAGCCATTTGGAGGCACCCTGAATCCAGTGGCGTAGTAATTTATTTAATAAAAAAATCGCTAATGAAAATTCTTCATTTTTTATCACGAAAAAGTAGTGCAATATACCTTGAAAATTGAAATAAACAGTTTAAAATTTGTCCAACAGTAGACCTTTTATAACTTAACATTTCAACAAAAAAAATGGTTGAAATTGGTTAATAACCTACAATTTTACAGGGGTGTTTCCAATTTGAATGGGTCACACTGTATAAGGACTCAAATCACTAATGAGTATTAATTTTGGATAAAAGTCGGTCACCCCTTTTTTATCTTTAACACAACAAGAACCAAAGAACCACAAAACCAAACAACCATAGAACCAGTTTCAAATTCCAATTTTTCCAATGTAATCCCCCATCTAACCTGAATTTCTGACATGAATGACAGCTGACAATGTTGCCAAGTTGCAAATTGTGTCAAATAATCTGTTAAATTGCAAAAAATGTTATGCGTTAACGTTGATTTTTGTTGCTATGTTAAGATTCAAGTGACTTATAAGTATTAAATTTGAGAAAAGGGTTCGTTTACTACTTTTTTATCTTTAGCACAATAAGAACAAAAGAACCACAAAACCAAAGAATCAAATTCCAAATTTTCCTGCGTAATTATCCCAATGTAAAAACATCAATCGACTATTTTATCGACCTTGATTATTCCTCTATGCTCGGCCCATATTTAGACGGAGTCGTTCCAAAGTCACACAAGTTATTAATTTTTTATCGCTGTAAGCAAAACTCACGGTCGATCATATTTTAAGATTTCTCGACGGCGACGGTGTTCATTTCCTTTCACACGATAATTTTATGACCTCATTGTTTTGACGATTGTGCAGATTTTGAAATTTCAACTCTGAGTAATTGCTCTGAAAAGATTTGAGAAGCACACGTGTTGTTTTGATTTGGATATAATTTATGACCTGGGTACCAGCCTTGGTCGAGAACGATTTTATGACGATCGATAAATGTGTCGATTTTATTTAAGACGCAGTATTTTATATGGTGATTAAATATTTCCATTCAGGAACAGGAATATATCTGGAAATACTTCAGATATTTTATTAATTGATTTAGTTAATTGATAAAATAACTGTCATGTTTATAGGGATTTTAGACTAAGGGTTTTTGATGATTCGACGTAGAAATTTACTTAGTCATTATTGAAGTTTGATGAGGACATTCTTAATCCCCACATAGCACAGCAGGCATATGATATGAATATGCCTGCGTGTATGTTCCCAAACGTATATTCGCACTGGAATGTTGGCAGCAAGATATATTCTTTATGGGATAAGTTTACCCATGTGCTGACAATATACGATCCAAACCAACCATCATGATAAAAATGTTCTCAAAAAGTACCTATATCCTTTGAATTGCTATCATGTTATGACCATCGAATATTCTCTCGAAGTATATGCTGAGAATATTCCAATAGGAACATACAGGTTAGCATTGATTTTGGGCATTTATTGTCATCTTATACAGGGTGTCCACTCTGAAGCGTCCCACCCCTGTAACATTTTTGTTTATTAACCGATTTTCATTTTTTTTTTTGTTTGTTAGGTCTCGTCAAACACTTCTTGAACATTATACCAAATCAGTTCCAGGGACGTACTTTTGGGTGATTATGGGTTTTCAAAGTGGGTCAAATTTCAGAAAATCGTATTAGGGGATTTTTTAGGAAAAATCTGACAACGGAATCTCAATCAGAATGACCAAAAACCTCCCTGTTCACATTTTCAAAAAAAGAAAAATGTTACTGTTTTGGTTTTTTATTGTTAATTTGTTAATTTAATACTTATACTGCTCATTGAGTCTTCCTGTACCTTCTAATTAATAAGATGTTAATAAAATCTCAGAATGTGTGTTTTAAACAAATAATCATCGATACCTAATACAGGGTGGGCGACTTCAGAGTGGACACACCGTATATATAAAAATGAAAATCTGTATGTTTATTTCCCTAAGGCTTTTGAACCGTAACGCAGAATTATCTGAAAATTTGCACAGTCGTTAGCCTCAACCCGAAGATGTTTTAGGAAAAAAAATTACAAATAAGACAATAATAAAAAATAAAAAATAAAAAATAAAAAAATAAAAAAAATACATAAATTGAAAAAAATTCAAAAAAAAGTGTTATTACTATGTAGGTTCTATGGGGTATACGGCCAGCGGGAAGAAAAAAAAGATAAACATAAAAAAATGGATTTTAAAGACATAAAAAAATTTGTGTTATTATTATCTTATTATATAAATGTGAAAGTCTGCATGTTTCTTTCACTAAGGCTTAAAATTTGCAGTCATTAGTCCACACAAAGATGGTTTGGGAAAAAGAAAATCAAAAAATAAAAATAAATACAAAAATACAAAGATTAAAACATTTAAAAAAATAAAAAAAATCTGTGTAATTATTATGTAGGTTCTATGGGATATACGGCCAGCGGTAGGAGCAAAAATAAAACAAAAAAAGTTAATTTGAAAGAAATGAAAAAATTTGTTTATTATTATCTACTTTTATAAAAATGAAATATTAAGAAAGAATAATAAAAAAAAATTAGAGAGTCTGTGTTGTTAATATGTAGCTTATACCCCCAATACGACCAGCGGGCGAAAAAAAAACAAAAAATGAAAAAAAAACATAAATTGAAAATCTTAGATAAATGTGAAAGTCTGTGTGTTTCTTTCCCTAAGGCTTTTGAACCTTAGCACAGAATTATCTAAAAATTTGCAGGGAAAAGAATGAAAAAAAAAAAAAAAAAAAACTGTGTTGGTAATATGTAGGTTCTATGGGGTATACGATTAGCGGAAAGAAAAAAAATAAAAAAATATGAAATGCAAAGAAATAAAAAAAATGTGTTATTACCTATGTAGGTTCTATGGAGTATAAAAAAAAATGAATTTAAATCTGTGTTATTATTATCCTATTTATAAACTTGCCGCGGGATTAGGCTAGTATAAAAGTAAAAGTCAACTTTGTTTCTGAGGGGGACACGTATAAGACTTACACCCTTAAAATCTTTAATGGAGGGTCGAGTGTTAACTTATTTTGAAAGTCCTTCGACCCTGATCACAACTGCCGAGTTTCAAGCCTCTGCAGTCACTTCTAAATACTCTAGCCGTATCATTAGGAGTCCTACCCGAGTTCCCTCCAGAAATGTTATTTTAATAAAAGTGAAAGAAATTTTAATGCTCTGAAAGTATAATCCACTGTTGAATAATGAACTTTATATTAACTTACTAACTAACATCTGAATTTTCCATCCAACAAAAAATATATTATTTCCTTTGACGAGCTTGTTTTCCTGCAATAAGACTCAAAGGAAGTTGTTGAATCGTAGTTTTATTTTAAGAAGCTGTAAATTCACGATTGACTACTTTTTGAACTTTATTATGAAGAACATGTACTGGTCTTTTTGATTGGAACAAAAATCCTGGAATATTCCCAATACCTAATCTCAACCCAAAAAAATCATAAAAATCCTCATTCAAGGCAACACCCGACGCCACTGTACAGTACTCAGATACATTCCAAATAAGTTAATCAACACGATCGACGAATCGCAGTCGCAGGTCGTTCTCATTGGTGCAAGTACTATAAAACCTATCGCCATCTCTGTTAGGCTAATGAGAGGAAGCAAGAACCCTGAAGTACGGTATAAGACACACTTTTTCCCCTGGTAACAAAAAGTGTATCAATATTATATGTATTGAAAAGAAATAGAGTGGTGGGAGTTCGTCTGTGATGGTCTCAGTGGGGGGTACTTAAAGGAAAAATATTGGATTTTCTTTCAGTTCCAGTCGTCTCCAGATCTTAAGATGGTTCTCTTATGGAGATTTGTGCTTGTGTTGAGCCTTTTGGTTTTGGTCATGTATTACCAGAGAGTTAGGTGAGTACTTGAGATATTGATTTTTTTTTCTAATTATATGTTGATTAATTGCTTCTTGATTATATTTCTATCAACTGATAGTTTGTTTAGATGTTTCTGAGCTCATTAAACAGAGTGTTGGGCATAGATCGTTGGTGGGAATCATTTTTTAAATAATTTTCAAAATTTCTGTCGATTTCATTGCCTATTGAATAATTTTAAAAAACTAACCACTATATAAGGTGGTCAGCTTTTGAATTTTTTCATATATTTTTCCTCTCAAGTTTTCAACATTTTTGCCATAAATATTCAAAATCATCCAGTTTTTGGTGTTTTTTTGGAGCATACAATATTCTAGAATTGTTGCCAAAAATTTCAAATTCCAAAATCTTGAATCTTAAAATCATTTTCTGGTGATATTTTCGCTTGGATGAATTTTTAAAACTTCATAATCTATCGTATAATCCAGGTTTTGCATGGTCTCTAAAACGAGAACCATCTAGTCATCAAAAATGGGTTGTTTTTGTTAATTTTTATTTTTTTTTTAACGTTTCACACCATCATAAAGGACCTTTGCAACCTTTTTCTTCACCCTAGGTCCGCATACTAATACAATTATGCTCACTTTTTGCAGTGGATCACCCACCTACACTGACTCAAAGGTGATATGCAAGGACAAGTGCAGCCATCCAACTATCACTCCCTTGACCACGGAAGATTCTAACCAATCTACTTCTAAAGGTGAACATAAGTTAATGGGGCAAACTCCAAGAGACTCAGAGGAGGGTACAGTAACAGCTCAGCCGGAGTTCTTGATTCAAAATGGAGAAAAAATCATCCGGTCCAGATCCATAAGAAATATTGAAGATTCTGCAGAGGCAACACCATCCACCATAACCCGTTCATTCATCACGAACATTAAACCTCTTCCCTGGAAACCACTTACCGTCGATAATAAAGATGACCCACTGTGTATGTTTTAGATACCACTATAAGTTCGCCTACCAAGATACCATTTTGCAGATCTCCAATGTAAGTGTTCCAAGAAATCTTACAAAATCCCTTTTCTTCCTGAACGACTGGTCCAGCAGTCACTCAGTGGGGATGGGGACGGTCTTTGTGAGAAGATCTGCTCGGTAGGTGCCTCAAAAGTGTTCAACCATGCGGGTGCTCACGTGGCCTGCAACTTTGAGGAACCCACAACCTATGTGTGCTACGTGATGTCTCAAGAGGTGACTCTGACTTTGGAGGAAATATGTTGCATTTTCCTTGTGGGCCTGGGAATCACTCTTATGCTTGTTGGGTTTGAAAGTTGGTGCCGGTTTATGTATGGCAGGCTGAGACGTCGCAGAGTTGACTAGATACAGTAAGTGTTATTTTGTATGTTTTGGCTTGAGATATTTCATCAATTTATTTAGTCGATTTTGTATTAATACAAGGAAATGTGGCTCGAAGGACCAAAAAAAAAAATTCCAACTCACTTTTTATTCAGAACAAAGTTGGACAACCACATAAAACATGTTTTCTGGAGAGTATTAAAATAAACCTTTTTGATGTGTCTTGGTGAATTTATTGTCTTCTAGTAAAGGGAAATAAGAATAATTTTTCCAAATTTTGAATTTCATCCAGAAGAATTTTGCGAAATATTATTCTTTATAAACAAAACCAAATTTCATATTTGGGTTCTGGTAAAAGAAAAGTTTATATGAAGCCCGCCACCACTTCGGTCAGGATGATTTATTGGTCCGTAACATTAAATGAACTGACTATCGGCTATAGTGTTGATATTTTGACTTCCCCTGTACGCATCCAATAGGTTGGTGCATACTAATGGAATATCCTGTATATGGATATAGTTTTATGATTTTTTTTTAATGCTGTGAAACTTTATGCTTGATATATATTATAATTATTGAAATTAGTATTTGACACTTTGTGCACAATAATTTCTATTTACCATTTTCTGTTTTCTTATTCATTTAAATATCCTAAAAAGTAAACAAAAACAAATCAAATCAACTTAAACAGTGCATAATAAATTGAAAAGCGGAGTCAAATTTAGAAAAGTAGAAATGAATTTAATAAAACGGAAAAAATACGCAAAAAGCAAAAAAAATAGATGAATCTGACCAAAATTATTTCAAACAGTTCAAAATGAAATGAAAAGAGAAATCAATCTTTAAAAACTAGATATAAATGGTGAACAAATGTAGGCAAAGAAGATTAAAATCTTTAAAAATATTTACAACACATCCTGAAAAGTACACTAAAACAATTCCAATGGCAGAGCATTTTTTCAATCCCACTTTTTAAGGACTCTAACTCCTTTTGTCTACATTTTGTTGGACATTTATTCCCACTTTTTAAAGGATAATTTTGATTTTATTCGAGAAAACACACATTTAGGTTTATTATGTGCCTAATAACAATAATCTAGAATTTAAGGTATAATAATTCAGAATTAGGTCTCGTTTAAAGCATTTAGCATTATTTAATAATTTCTTCTAAGCTTAAATTTGTATTGCCTTCACACGAATAATCAAGTAAATTCTGCTGAATAAAATTATAAATTGCTATTAACACAAAATAAAATGAAAAATCAATCATTTGGATAAAATGTATTACAATTCATGCTTCAACAATTCAAGTGTTTTCAAGATTCTCATTCTCTGAAACAGCAGTTTGGAAAACTAAAAAATCTGCAAATAAAGCATCAATAATAAATTAATTGGAATTGAATAAAGCGGAATTTTATCCAAATTTCCTTTCACATTTAAATATGCTGATTCTATCTAATCATTCTTCTTCTAGAATACTTGGGTAAGAAAATTTCATTGTATACGAATTTTTTGGTGTTCCAAAATTTGAATTAATTTCTTTCTCCGATGACGTGTAAATAATAATTCGAATTAACGTTAATTAATACCTGGATTATAATTATTGATACTGAGAATAGTAATAGTCGCTCTCACGTTAAACATGTTCAAAGGACCAAAATAGTTATAAAATCAACTTGTTATAAGTTTGTAAATATTAAACAAAGTCCTGATTTATAACTATTAGCTGTAAGATTTAGTTATTGATATTATTTTAGGTTTATGTTGGAAAAAATGTAATAGAAAAAATCATCCGCTTTCAATACTTCACAAAAAAAACTCTATTTTATCAATGTATACTTTCTGATTTTTTTTTTAATCAAAATCAATATTCGTGTTTTAATCTTTGCCGTGGTAGCGAGAATGTTATTTTTACGATCCCGGTAATAAATAACTTTCTTCAGGGACGCGACCCTGCCTTCGTCAGCCTTGATTTTTCCTTCCAACTTATCCAGGAGAAATCATGTCCTTTTATCCTGGTTTCCATGTCACCTCACTTTCCTATTCTATGTTCTGTTCCTTATTCCTGATTGAACAAATTCATTTGGTCAATAATTTTATCACATTTTTGGGAGTCAGTCGAAAATTATTTGCAGTTTGTAGTCCAAATCCACTTTGATCCAATTTTCATTTTGAAGCTCTACATTTTCATTTTTACTTACCAATGTCTTGACTTATTTTAGTTATTTGATGATTAGTTAAGGAATTTTTTAGTTGTTAAGTATTAGTAGATGAACATAGATTGTAAAGGTGTACAATCTATAGAAACTACTAAGGATCCGCGAAACGATATATTATAGTTATAATATCAGACTGTTATAAGAGTGTATTATATTAAGCAGGGCTGAATTATAACTATATTAGTTGTTAGAAAATGTAGTTTTAGTTTGCATTTAGATTTATTAGTTTAAAAAAAAATTGCTAATGTCCACTTGAAAATGTTTTGCATTGCAAATTCATATTTTTATGGCCATTGGCACAAAAAAAAAAAAAAAACTTGACTGGTTATATTGGTTATATGTTATATGTCTATGGTGATCAAACATTAATTATATATTATCAATTTATTTATGTAAGGATTTAGTGTGACTGATCGAGAATTATTTGTCAAACAGAGAAAAAAATATTAAAATTTGATAGAATCAATTTTTTTAAAGCTTATTTAGGGTCACTACTCTCATCCATCTAGTTAACTCATTCAAAACAGATACATAAATACTAAAAAACAATAATTCCATCAGTTGACACTTACGCAGAAGAAAAAGGTTCTAATTTATAGTTATAACATCAGACTGCTATAAGTGTGTATATATTAAGCAGACTTTGAGTTATAACTACAATAATTAATCGCATGTTTAATCAATAGTTTGTAATTCGTTTAAGATATATTCTATTTCTATAATATTATTATAGGGTTTGTTTAATAATTATTTCCATGTAATCATTTAGTTTAAGTAACCGTAAGTGTTGACTGATTAATGATAGTTATATATTTGTCATACAAACAAAAAATTTTAATTTGATAAGATCGACATAATTATATTTATTACATCTAAATTTATTGGAATCCAATATTCAACGTTGCATAAGATAACAAAAAAAAGTAATTCTTATTTCATGTTCCACAACATGACTTAAAAAAAATCAGTTGACACTTGGTATTTATTTCTTGATCAAAACAACGGCAATAAACTTAGTTATAATATCAGACTGCTATAAGTGTGTATAATATTAAGCAGATTTTGAATTATAACTATTATACTTAAGTTAATTTTTAAATAGTTTTTATTTCGCTTAAACTTTTTTAACTAAGTTTAATTAGCTTTTAAGTGTTCAATCTTGCCTTAGTATTAATACACTGATTATTTGACTTATAAATAATTTAAAACAGATAAGACGAAATAAAAATTTCCTTAAGGAAGCAGATATCTAAATTGCTCCATAAACACTTTTTTTTTTAAATCCTGACTTTTTTCTTCTTTTAAATTAGTACTTTTGTCTGCTGAATCACGCTTAGTTATCTCATTTCAATATGAATATCTTGAGACTATGTAGTTTTGATTTAGTTTAGTTTACTGCTTCCACAGAAAAAAATAAAAAAATGCGAGTAGTCATTAATGACACTGCACAAAAAAATATTTTGCTTTAAGATTATCATCAAGATGATTTTTTGTCTAACTTAAGTTAGTTTAGCTTTATAAACTATAATAATTAAAGTGGTTTTACTTGTACTAAAACATCGCTTGGATCTTGCATAAATAGTGTAACATGAATTTGTCATAAGTTTGTAATATATTAGACAAGATTCAAGTTACATCTATTAGGTTAAGCATTTTCTAAAGTTTTAAAGATTTTCCGTTTTCCGTTCTCAAAAGATTTTCTATTCGTGAAGATGAAAAATTCAATCATCAGTTGAAACAACTTTTTTTTACAAAATGTTCAAAATACATCATTATTGTCATCTCAAATCTCTCTATATACTTTCAACTCTATCAATTCATATTTAAACTATTATTTTTTTTCAAAACTAAACTAGGTATTTTTAGTTATTTAATAATCAACTCTTTATGTAGTTTTAGGAATTTGTAGATGCACATAAATCGTGGTGGACTTTAAAACCAGAAATTATTTGACATAGTTGAATTAGTTATTATACATATTCTTTTTTAATATAGTTAATATACTTACTAAATTTATGATAGTGACATTTTATTAATTTTTCCGCTGTGTATTAGTGAAGACTCCAACGATCTATAGACACTACACAAGTTGATGCCTCTATATCGTTATGTATAGTTATAATATCAGACTGTTATAAGTGTGTACATATTAAACAGATCTTGAATTATAACTATTAGTTAAGAAAATGTAGTTTTAAGATTTACGGGTTTAACGTTTGTTGTGGTACTTTGGGAGTTTCTGAAATATCTGTTTCATTCAAATTATTATTTTTGATTATTGAGGTCTTGATCCCACCACTTTTTAATCATAATATTTATAAAAAGTCTCATGAATAGTTCGAAATAAACCAAGTCAGATTAGTAAATGAAAGTTTTCTTACGCTTTTCTATTGTTATTTGATGAGTAGCCTCAGTTTTGAAGAAAATTTCCAAAACCAACGTGAAACCCAAAAAACGTATTTGCTCGTTTTTTTCTCTAGGTACCTATTAGGTTAGGTTAAGCTAGCTGTAGAACTTATAATAATAAGAAAGTGATGGCCTCATAACTAGTGTGACATCAATCGGTCATTAGGTTGTATGATATTAGACAAGAATTGAGTTACAACTAGATTAATTAATAATAATGTTGAGCATTTTTTTTAGTATAAGTCGTACAAATCTCTAAATTAGTTATCGTTACAGTTTAGTTAACATTGCTAAAATAGTTCTAAAATTGTTTCCATGATTTTAAAACCAGGCATAGCCACTATATTTACCTTAAATTCAGTTTTTAAAAAAAAATCATTCGTAAATATTTTCCAAATTACCTTTCTAAAATATAGTTACTGACAGAAAAAAATAAAACTAAAAAATTAGATATGTACAGGGTGATTCATTTTCAGCGACAGGATGCCAGTTCTCGTAAACTGTTCATCATAGAGACCCAGGAAAAAAAAAATGAATAGTAATGTGCGCAAGAGAAAATGCTTGAAATATATTTCAAGTTTCTAGTATCGCCGCAAGGGCGCGTAACGATTTTGTGAAAACAGAGAATTAACATATTTTCGAAATTTTTCCAGTTGAACTACCAAAAAACAATATGTAAACATATTTGAGACGATATTTTCCACAAAATTGCCCCCTGATACTTCTCTCTGGATTGTCAATCAAAACAGGTACAGGCCTCAAACTTGATGTTACTAAATTGCCCATTTCTTCGGAATCCCGCTTTACCGATTTGGCTGTTATGTCGCTTGTTTCAAAAGGGAAAATCTGCTCTTTCTTTTGGATCATCAATCTAATTTTCCCGACTACAGATCATTCATTATGAAAGTAAAAACTGTTACAAATGAAAGCCAATAAATAGATCTTTAGAAATAGAAGAGTTATGGAGACCCTCGAGGAATACTTTTGAAACAGCCCCTGTAAATTTGAAAGTGGGAGATGGGAGTGCCTTGTGAACGACCCGACGGTGCCGTGGCTATTTTGAGCGTTAGCACTGGTTTTTGTGTTAATTTTATTAAAAAAAAATATTTTTGGAATAAGAAGTTTACTGGTCCATCGTATTATCTGTGACACACTTTATTCTACTTGGCAGTCTCACTTATAGGCTTTTGTTATTCACATTAACTCAAGCTTACGCGAATCTGCAAATCTTTTAATCTTTTTGACATATGTACAGGGTAAGTTTAAAAAGTATTTCTCGCGGGATTCCTGATGAAGTCTCTCTATTGCAAGAGATATAGAAAAATTAAACTTTTAAGGTGGTAGGAAATGTTCCAAATAACACGATACATGCATCCACTGACTGGGTTTACATTTGAAAATTTCGCAAAAAAAAAAAATTAAATTGACAATTTGAATAAAATTGATCACAAGCACATGCACCAGTACAAAAAGACCTGATTTTCTCCTTTGAAACAGACCACAGAACAGTCAAATCGTTCTATAGGGATTCCGAAATAATGGGCAGAGAGAAGTGTCGGGGGGTAATTTTTAGAAGTTCATTGGAAAAACTTTGGAAATATGTCGATTTTCTGTTTTCACAGTACGGTTACGCCCCCTTGCGACGATCCTATAAACTGCAAATATATTTCCTGCATTTTCTCTTGGGCACATCTCTATGATGAAAAGTTTACGAGAACTATCACTCTTCAGCACTTTGATATAGATTTCCGGACCTCCATTTTCTTGATTTAATTTTGGTACGCGACGTTTCGATCAATATTATCTTTGATCATCATCAATACTGATGACGAGCAAAGATAATATTGATCGATATGCCGTGATAGAATAAAATCAAGACGATGGAAGTCAGAAAATCTGCATCAAGATTGTCTATATTGGTTGAAAATGTGTTGCTTTAAAAAAAAAATCAAACCGTGGATTTTTAATGGCAATTCGCAAAAAAAAATATTTTTCTAGTTTTGTTCTCTAGGTTAGAGCTGACTTATAATGATAGGAAGTGTTGACCTACCCACTAGTGTAACATCAATCAGTCATAAGTTTGTATTATATTAGACTAAATTTGAGTTACACTAGGTTGATTTTCTAGTATTAGCCTCACAGATTACTGAATTAGTTATTGAGATTATAATTTAGTTAACATAGGTGGAATAGTTCCTACATTAAGTGTGTACGATTATATGAGTGACTATTTACCATAAATTCCCAATATTACGTTTAAAAAAAAATGTATTCGTAAATATTATCCAAATCACATCACATATTTGAACAGGAAATATTAAAATTAAAATTAATTTCATTAACGACCTCACACAATAACATTCAAATTGTTTCATAAAACACATTCCAACATCTTTGATTATTAATAGGTAGCGAGAATGTTATTTTTACGATCCCGGTAATGAATAACTTTCCTCAGGGACGCGACCCTGCCTTCGTCAGCCTTGATTTTTCCTTCCAACTTATCCAGGAAAAATCATGTCCTTCATCCTGATTTCCATGTCACACCAATTATTTCCTTGCTATTTTCCTTAATCCTCAAATTTCTGGGAATAATCCAATCAATAAAATGTGTTCATATCCCAATCTGATAAGACTTATTCAACAAAATTCATGGAAATTTAAAAATTTACCTTGACTTCGATATACATCTTAAACACTTTTCTATTTCACTTATCATTAAATTATAAATTAATTTTAGTTATATTTTATATTATTCATAGTTTAGTTGTTGAGACTCGGATTGTGGAGTATTTGTCATGCATGCCACAAAATATTCAACACAGATTTGTCAAAATAATAATTAATCAATCGTAAGTTATTTTGATATTGTTACAAATTAAAAAAAAATTGACAAATACTTCAAGAACATTCATCAAAACTACATTATGCTGTTATAATTATTGTATATTATATTATTGTAAACAGAACTTGAATAACTATAAGTTAGGAACATTTAGCCTTAGTTTGTGTATTTAATTCATCCTTTTTTCAGAATAGCTTAAGGATTTTGTTACTTTTACGGATTCATTAATTTTAGCGACAGTCAAACATCGAAGTAAATAGAGTAACATCAACTGTCATAGGTTTGTAGCATATTAGACAAGATTGATGTTACAACTATTAGGTTAGGAAAATTGGTGATTAATTTAGTTTTAAATATATTTTAGTCCCACAGAGCACAGAATAGTTTGTGTTTAATTTAATTGTAAGGCCCAGTGAACAGCGAACAGCTACAGAATAATAGTGTAACATCAACTGTCATAAGTTTGTAGTTTATTAGACGAGATTGATGTTACAACTATTAGGTTAGGAAAATTAGTGATTAATTAGTTCTGTATTGGTTTTAGTATTACTTAGTCCCACATAACATTTTTAGTAAAGATATTTAAATTAAGGATTGCTTTTCTTTAATAAAATATCATGTCAAAACATCTTTGACACATTACTTTTGCTTATATTCAACTCAATACTTCTTTTTTTTGAATTTTCCTTAATTTCTAAAATTCTGTATTTCAAAAGATATTACTCAAAGATCATCATAATGAACATTATTTTAACGAAACATTTGGTACAGACAATCTTAAAACATCATTTATTAAAAAAAATAAAGATTAACTGAAGCATTCACTGGAATATTAATATGTAATAATTAAAAAAAAAAATATATAATTTAAAAAAAAATAATTCTGAAAGATTCACCATTAATTAACCATAAAGTCTGTAAACCTCACATTTTTTAAATATTTTTTTAGTTATTAAGTTACTATTTAAAATAGGTTAGATTATTTTCAGTTATTTGATTTTACTTCAGTTAATGGACATGGGTTGTGGAGAATTTGTCACGCAAACCAAAACACTTTTTACGTGTTCACATAGTAGTTTCGGCAATTTATAGTGCAATATTTTTTCGAAATATAATTAAAAATAATAATGGATCCTTGAATAAAATATATGAAATCTTGATAAATACTCCAACAATCAGTCCACATTTGAAAGAGGGTATTCAACAACCAATATTATATAGTTATAATGTCAGACTGTTATAAGATTGTATTATATTAAACAGGAGCTGAATTATAACTATTAGTTAGGAACATGTAGCCCTGGAAGATTAATGTAATAATAAATAACAATTTATTGAGTTACAACTATTAGGTTAATTATTTTTTCTATAATATTAGTCGTACAAATTTCTGAATCAGTTATTGTTACAGTTCAGTTTACATCGCTTAAATAGTTCTATGTGGAATTGTGTAGAATGAACAAATGTTTCCATGATTTCGAACCCAAGATACCATAGCCACTATATTTACCTTGAATTACATTTAAAAAAAAAAATCCGCAAAGATTTTTCAAATTACCTTGATTAATTATTCAATTGAATTTCTTTACTAAAAATAAAAAACTAAAAAATTAGGTACCTACTCATTTTGTTACACTATATGGCAGCACGTTGATACAGATTTCCGGACCTCCATCTTCTTGATTTAATTCTGATACACGACGTTTCGATCAATATTATCTTTAATCATCATCAATTCTGATGACGAGCAAAGATAATATTGATCGATATGCCGTGAAATAGAATAAAATCAAGACGATGGAAGTCAGAAAATCTTTATCAAGATTGTTTATATTGGATATCTTGGAAATATTCAATAAAAAACGAAATTTAGTTATTTTTGAGACATATTGGAACAGGAAATATTAATATTAAAATTATTTTCACTAACGCCCTCACACAATAACTTTCATAAACAACTTTTCCAACATTTCTGATTGTTTATAGGTAGCGAGAATGTTATTTTTACGATCCCGGTAATAAATAACCTTCTTCAGGGACGCGCCCCTGCCTTCGTCAGCCTTGATTTTTTCTTTAAACTCATCCAGGAAAAATCATGTCCTTTTATCCTAATTTCCATGTCACATTAATTATTTCCTTTCTATTTTCCTTAATTCTCAACATTCGAAATCTACTGGATTAATACAATCATTAAAATTTGTTCATATCTATATCTGGTACCTACGATTTATTCACCAAAACTCATAGGAATTTGAAAATTTACCTTCACTTCGAAATACATTTTGGACACTTGATATTCTTCTGTTTCACTCATCATTACATTATAAATTATTTTTAGCTATCACTTTATTCATAGTTTAGTTGTTAGGTGGACATGGATTGTGGAGACTACAAAATATTCAACACAAAAAAATATTTTATAGGTTCCAATTTTTTTCAAAAAATTTTTCAATTAATCGTGGATCATCTTGATATTGTTCTGGTCCAAATAAAAAACAGTATTCACTAGAAAAAAAATGATTATTAGCTGAAGCATTCACTGATGAAAGATTAATATGTAATAATAAATGGAAATATTAATTTAAATAATTTTTAATCTAAAACATTCATCAAAGCTCACTTATAACTATCGCTTGCTTTTTGTCTATTATAGTTATCAAGTTACTATTCAAAGTAACTATAGGCTAAATTATTTGTAGTTATCTTATAGTTTAGTTGCTATGGTGAACGGAGATTGTTGAAAACTTGTCATACAAATCACAAAATATTTTACAACTAATTTCGTATTCCACAAGATTTTTCCGAAAAAGGAGTTATTAATTCATTAATTCATGAATGCTAATAAATTTTTGCTGATATTGTCACGTTTGAAACAAACAGCTGAAATTTTGATATACTCCAACAATCAGTCCATGCACGTTAATTTCAATTATTATTAGAAAAGTTAT
Organism: Orchestes rusci; assembly: GCA_958502075.1. Lineage (NCBI taxonomy): Eukaryota > Metazoa > Arthropoda > Insecta > Coleoptera > Curculionidae > Orchestes > Orchestes rusci. Next base: position 30,600,677 of record OY293310.1, on the reverse strand, counting down.
AATGTTATTTGTAGAATCTATATGTATTAATCATATTATATTTTGCTTAAAAAAAAAACAAAATGCGAGTAGCCACAATTGATGACAATTCGCAAAAAAATATTTGTATTCCGCTCATTGCTTATATGTGTTGTTTAGTTATTAAGCTTAACTTTCTTTAGCGTTAAGTCATAATTATTGATACTTCTCCGGATCAATAATTGAGGAAATTTAATTTTAGACATGAACAATTCGGTTGACATAGTGTAACATCAACTGTCATAAGTTTGTAATATATTAGACAAGATTGATGTTACAACTATTAGGTTAGGCAAATCATAAATTGATTTTAGTTTTATATCTTAGTATTATGGATAATCTTTGTTGAATCAAGAATTGCATAGAATGAAAAAGCCATTTAAAAAAAAAATACCACATTATATTATTTTTCATTTGCAATAGTTGAAACTATTTTCCCAAGTTTTAAAAACTTTAAAAGTCTTGCTTTTGCTAAATTCCAACTCAATGCTACTGCTACAATTGAACAGATATTTCTTATACTCAAATAGAATCAATGTGATAATAAATAAAACAAATACATTTTTAAGTTATTATTTCTTTCTTGTCTAGTTATTGATTTATTAGGGTAGGTTCTAATAATTTAGTTGTACTGATACATTCAGATTTAAACTATTAGGATTAAATAACTATGATTAGAATTAGCATTACGTTAAAATAATTAGTCATTAAGTGATTTTATTTAATTAACATATCTTAATAATTAAATAAACGAAGTGTATGAGTAAAATAGTGTAATTTCGATTAGTCATAAGTTTGTATAATATTAGACGAGAATTGAGTTACAACTATTAGGATTAAGCAACAATAACTGATCTAGTATTATTATTGAAATATTGATTGAAGAAATATATCCGCACGTATGTACTTAGTGTAACTTATATTCCGTCATAAGTTTGTACTATATTAGACGAGAATTAAGTTATAACTTTTAGGGTTAGGAAACTATTCATTTAATTATCTTTATTGATTGAGTTATTATTAATAAAGCTTCCACTCAAAATTCATTGAAAAACAAAAACAATGACTTCAAGCTACAGGATGTTCCAATTTTACTCTCAATATCAAGCATTCAGAGAAATTTATAAAACTGATTTGTGCCTATGAACTTGAACTCGTTATTAGTTGGAAATCGTAGGTACCCTTTTTATTTTGATTACATTATTAAATTGGTCCTGACATGATTTTACCTTGGGAATCAGAATCTTAATTGATCAATTAATTCGTCGACCCCTTCAATTCAAAAACAATTATTATCACAGGGTATTAATTATAATTAATGCCAATTGCCAAATATTAACTTGGTTTAACACAGTATTGATGTCCACATTTCCCATTCGAGAGTCAATTATAACAAATTGTTAAGTAAGTGAAATATCTCAAGCCAAATACCAATCAGTTTAGTACTGATTTTTATATATATATATAACATAGTATGTAGTTATTCTTGTACAGCAATAAATTGTTACTATAGATGTTGTGTTTTATTTCTTACTAGCTGAAAAACCCACAAGTTAATATGAAACGATTCAATTTTGTTAATGAAATAAAAGGTTATATTACAAATAATATGTCCTCAAACAATAACCTAATACAATATTACTTTTCAACTAACCGTTTCTCACACACATTAATCTAATAATGTGAACACGGCTTTATGTTTTGTACTTTGTATATACCAATAGAACATGCCTCAACGTCAAACTGTCATTGTCAATAAACTGTGAATACTGACAAATGTCAATTTTAACAAAAAATTTCAATATAAATCTTAATTTTTCAAAATCAGCTGTGAGTTGACCAATAAAACCATGCCCTTGGACTATTCCCTAATAAAACTGACAACACTAAAAATTTTCATTAAGTTTCTTAATGCGGTTCTTGAGTTTTAAGAGAACAAACATACAGATTTCCATTTTTACAAAACTAACTGCTAAACTAAAACCATTTATTCCATATTGGCTCCTGCAAATCGATCTCAGGTTTCTTCACCGCCAACGCATTTCCTTTTACACGACATGTGAGACCATTGAGCTTTTATGGGTCTATTGTTTTTACGATTGAGCATACCGTTTCTTAATTGCTATGGCCAGAAAAACGTGTAAAAGACACGTTTTGTTTGGGTTAGGAAATAATTGATTAGCTTATTCACCTTGGATTTTTTTCTCATATATGCTAAATTAATATGGATATTGGTTTCCATTCAAATCAACCACTTTACGCGATAATAATGATGATGGATTTGAGTTTGTAATTTGGTTGACCGTTTTATTTATTTGAAAAACTGAGTTTTACGGGTAAATCAGACAGCTTAAGAAAAAGTGATCGATTCCAACCGGTGTACTGAAACTTCAACATTGCATTTCTGTCAAATTTTCCAATCGGCGATACATGCGATGAGCCGTGTGTAAACTTTAAAGTGTTAAGTTTAATAGGTGACACCCTATAAATGCCTCAAGTATTTAAGTACCTCATAACAGGCCGTAATTCCAAGCTCAAGTGGAAACAGGTGTCCAAAGTTGAAAATTAAAATAGGGTATTCATCAATATTTCAAAAACTCCTTCACCGATTTTGTTGAAATGTGACGGTTTTGTTTATTATGACAATATGCCGAGTTAGCACTGATGTTTATATTATGAAAGGGCATTCGCTTTTGTTTGTTGTGACGATCTTTATGGGTTATACGCCAAAGACAATATCAATTAAATCTGTTACACACTTCTTAGATGACTGATTAATGTATCAAAAAAGTTTTCAAAATCTTCAAATTATTGACAATAAAAATTTATCCAAGTTCCATACTGCATGTCTCATATCCATTTTTCAAATGTGTTTAACAGAATCTCAGGAAAAAATGAATATATGGAATTACCAAAAACTAATCGACTTTTGAACTTTGTTTTTCTAAAATTGTTTTTTTTCGACACTGTATGTGGTCTTGAGAATCCTACAGAATGATTATTTATTGGTTTAAAATTTAACTTGATTATTTTGGAAACGACTGAGCTATGATTTTTTTTTTGTGAAATTATGATTCCCTGTATATTGTCTTTGAGGGGATCATAGATAATTCCATAGAATGATGATACATCGAAGTTTATTTGGTGGAAATTTCACGTGATCATTTTCAAAAACGGTTGAGCTATGAATTTTTGAAATTTGTTTTTATAAAAATATGATTTTTTTCTGAAGCCCCGTATATTGTCTTGGGGATTTCTGGAGCGAACATAGATAATCCTATGGAATTATAATACATTGAAGTTTATTTTAAGAGCATTTCACGTGATTATTTTCAAAAATGACTGAGATAGTAGTTTTTGAAACTTGTTTTCGTAAAATTATGGTTGTTTTTTTGATACCTTGTAAATTGTTTTTGAGGGGATCATAGATAATACTATGGAAAAATAATACATTGAAGTTTATTGGGTGGAAATTTCACGTGATTATTTCCAAAAATGGCTGAAAAATTAATTTTTGAAATTTGTTTTTGTAAAATAATTTTTTTTTTACCCCGTGTATATTGTATTAGGAGACTTTTTGAGGTATCATTGAAAATCCAATGGAAAGATGATACATTGAAGTTCATTGGGTAAAAATTTTACGTGATCATTTTCAAAAGCGGCTGAAAAATGAATTTTCGAAGTTTATTTTTGTTTTATTTGGACACCCTGTAATTTGTTTTTGGAGACTTTTAAATGTTTTATTGGAAATCCTGTGGAAAGATGATGCATTGAGGTTTATTGGTTAAAAATTTCATGGGATTATTTTCAAAAACGACTGTGTGAATTTTTGAAATTTGTTATCGTTAAATTATGATTCTTCTTTGACACCCAGTGTTTTGTTTTTGGGATTTTTGGGGACATGCTTTCTTCTGGATTATTTTTGATCTTCCCAAAGAAAAAAAAACATTATTATCCATCATATTTTGACCCTGAAGTCATATTTTGTCCACAAAAACGACATTTCTGCTGGTTTGAGTATTTTTCCTTTCGGGGAGGAAAACAACTAATTTCCACCCTCAGCTGTAGGTAGAGAATTACATTTTCTAGTGAGGTAGTGGAAATGATCAATTAATTCACGCTAAATCATTAAATTTTTGCTGCGAGAAATTAATTATATCACAGCCTCACTCAGTTTTATAAGCTTTAAGATTGAGGTGTACCACTAAATCTGATCAGAAAATGCCCGCATATTTTAGACTCACCTTGTATATTTTTTAATCTGATAATACACAATCTTTTGGAATAAAATTGACAATAAAAAATGAGAACTATTGAAAGTGGTTTATATTTTCATCATATCTCGATTCCATCTTATTTTAAAATCTACAAAAATATTAATGCTGCTTTCGCAAAATTTTTATGAGACTCGATGGCTTATTTATTCCTAGTAATATTACCGGATAAAATTATTATTACAAGTGTATTTTGGGAGCAGTAAGCAAATTTTAAAAGTATCGCATTTCTGAAGTTGAATGGAATCATGCCAATTAGAATTAAATTATTTAAATTGTGTAAACTCGTTTTTGCGTTTTCGCGTTTTTCTTTCGAATAAATGCAGACGTATCAAGTTGATGCTGAATAAGCCTTTCTATTGGCAGCTTGTTTAATTTACCAAATTTATTTTTTTTAAATAGACATAAACTGTTCAATTATACAGGGTAATGGGAAAAATTAACGGATTGATTCATTGTAATAAAAAAAGTTCCAATAAACATAGGTCTGGAAAACGCATCGTTTCTATGATACAGGGTGACAGAGTTTTTTTTAAATCATTTTTTTTTTAATAATCCAGTTGAATTTTGACCGATTTGTTTGAAATTTGGCAGCGTAAGATAGATAAAAAATATTGTGTCCAATGGCGTTGAGGGCGGGCAAGATTTTTATTGGAACTTTTTTTCTTATAATGACTCCAGGAATCACTCCTTTCATTTTCAAACACCCTGTATACAAAACTTGAGTTTCCTGTCCAGCTGCTAGTTAAAGTTAGGACAATCGAATCGTCTATTTCCTCTACTGTTATAGGGAAAAAATATATTTTCGATCAACAGTTAATGTTCCGAAGATTATGACGGGAAATCATGTAAAATATCATAAAATCACGTTGTAAATAAGTTGGAATCCGTCCAACTCTGTTTTGATGTGCAATATTTTTATTGCTCTCAGGTGGACTGAATTCGTCAAAGATTTTTTAAATCAACTTCCAATCTCAGTTTAAATTGATAATTTATCACCGTCTGACCAGGTGGATTATTTTTCTTAGAAGATGCAGATGGAAATATTTCGTTCATGGCTACGATTTCGCAGCTGCACCGCCATCCCACGCCATTCTATAATTAGCTCACGTATCTTCCGTGTCAGCTTCACCCAGTGCATAGCGATTATTGATCCTGCTGATTGAACTTCCTGACCTTGGATGTTGGTGTATTGTATTATAGACTTCCTTTGTCATGCATGAGGAAACTGGACGCCACTTTTATGGAGCTTGTGATGGTTTGTATTATTTTAACGATAATTTCACGAATTATGATATAATAGAATTGGCGCATAATGTTCCAATTTTAGACCAGTCTTCAGCTTCATCGTCAGTTTCATCAGGTCCTTTAGTTTTTTCAGTACCTTGTTCTTCAACAGTTTCATCAGAACCATCACTTTTATGAGTCTCATTGCTTCATCAGATCGTTTAGTTGTTTCGGTATCATCTGCTTCTTCAGAACCATTGCTTTTTATGGTCACATCAACTTCATCAGGGGCATGTATCATCAGCACCAGTTACTTCATTAGATTTTTTTGGGTCGCCGCTCATGCCACATCAGCAATCATCGAATATAGCTTTCCTGCAATAAAAAACATTGTAGCTCTATATAGAGAGTTAAACCTGGATTCAGAAGAGCAGAAGTTGATGTAGATTGTGATTTTGTGCGAGATGAACTTAAACAACCGTCCCTAAGTTTGACAAGATGTTCAATGTTCTAAGTACATGACTATTTCAACTCAATAATTTTATTCCTCCATATTCACTACTCTTAGCTTTGTGATTCAATATAGAAGCTGGGAGAACTCAAGTAGGTAAAATGGATGAAAGAAATCGAACTTAAATCCACACAAGCTGACGACCTGGTCCATCGGTGGCCTCAATCCAATCAGAAACCGACATTCATCCACCCCCAAAGAGTGGGCGATACATCGGGCTTAGACTTTACATCCTGTCGCACTGGACCTCTATTCTATTCAAATAGATACACAGCACGTGTGGAGACCTTGTTCTAGGGCACATTTTGATTGGACAGGTAAAACCAAAACCAGTAAAACCAGTCAACTATCTATGTACAGTCACTTATTTATGTTTTTGATCTGCCGTTCAAAATTTTTCAACGAACATAACCAAAACACTACCGGCCTCTCTACGACGGAGGGTGTCTTTTATATCCCCGTCTCCTTCGCCGAAACCGCATGAATAATGTAGAATTATCTAGAAAAAATCGATAGATGGCGAAGCTTCTAGTAAGGCAGGGAAAAAGATGGGAAGTTCTCACAGTGGACTGACTTTGTAACAAGAGGGACAAGATCCGATGTGTTTGAGCGTGGTTGGAAAAGGCTTCTCACAAATAAGTAAAAACTGGTTCAGAACTACACTCACCGTTGTCTTCTGAACTGATTCTGAACTGGTTCAGAAATGCTTCTGCAACGAAACTATAGCTTAGTAGGTATAGGTTATCGTTGGGTAGACTTTTAACTGTGTTTATTTTTGACGAAATTACGCAATCTTTTCACTCACTTGAAAGTACTATTGTCGAATTATTTTTGGGCTCGTTGGGGTTAGCCTTTTGTTGGCTTTTATTTTGGGTTGTTTCAGTTTTTTTGTTGTCCTATTTTTTTATCTGGTTCTAATTGGGTTGGTTGGAGTTTATTGAGTTTTTTTAACCTTTTTCTGATTTTTTTCGTTTTATTTTGTTTTAACGTAATTTGTTTAAGTTTTTTGGGTTTAATAAAGTTTTGACTGGGTTGATTCAGGATTATTTTTCATTAGTTGGGTTTGTTTTTATTTTTAGTTTATTTGAATTTGATCAAGTTCGTTCCGGTTTTTTGAGATTGTCTGTGTATATTTGAGTTTTCTTTTGTGTATCAACATTCTGTTATTTTAATCTACTTGGGCTTATTTTGATTTCTTTTGTCGAATTTGTGTTTGTCCGTTTTTTATTATTCTGTTCCAATTAGATCTAATTAGGGATTCAATCCTTTTTTATTCTTATTTCACTCCGGTTCGATAAATTTTTAATTGAAAAAGTCCGCTAATACACAGGATAGAGCCAAAGAAAGAAAAAAAACTAAAATAAACCGAAACAAACTTCAATAAAGGCAAACCTCTACAAATCCAATCAAAACTCAAATAGTCGCAAAATAACTGGAATTAATTCAAATCAACCTGACTAAACCAAAAACAGCGAGATAAACCGAAACAATCCAAAATAAAATAAAAAAAAAACAGAAAAATCGTTCAAACAACCCTGAACAAACTCTAATATAACAAAAAAAAGTTAACTTATCTATGTAAATAAAAAAAAAACGAATTGAATCCATCCAAACCAAATTGAACGTTGCAAATAAACTAAAACAAACCTAGTTAAAGCCAAATAAAGAAATGCAAACACAAAAAAACTCCTATAAACCCCATTAAAATCAGATAAAAAATAAAAATAGACAAAAAAGTTAAAATAAAAATGTAAAAAATTTATGATATATTATAATCCAGTGATGCGAAGAAGGGCGAAGGGCAATTGAATTATTGGCTAGTATATAAGATATTTATGTAGAAAAGAAAATATGAGTTGATAAAGAATACATTAATTGCATCTCTTTTATATCAGATTGTTAAATATATATCACCTTAAACAAATCCCAGTGCAGATACTACACAATACACACCGAAGTGGCTTGATAGTTTTTGTTATCCATGGTTTAAAACCAAAAATCTTCGAAGTAAAGAAACTACACGTGATTAGAGACAGTGAAACGATCTAGAAGATCACATATGTTTGTTTATTTCACCCTGGTCTAGTATATTGGCATATTACGAGGGTTGTCAAAAAAGTGCTCTAAAATTAAATACCCAATGATTATTTTGTACTTACCTTTTTGAGACGTTCGCGTAAAAAAGGCGAACATTATGAATTTCTCGGCGCTAAGAAAAGGCAACTTTTTATCAACTTTTATTCCTATCTAAAATTGAACAGAAAACAGATTTAAAAGAAATCTACTACTATTATCTAAGCTTGAATTTGTGAAAATGATCAACAAAACTTAATGATTGCAAAGACTCGAAACCCTAACCTAGTTGAGCCTTCAATCTGGACCTAAAACACAAATTGAAAAAATCCCTGTCAAAAGTCACCAGCAAAAATGCTATCGCCAAACAAGCCATCAGAGCTACTCCAAAAACCATAAAGTAAGTGTCCCAGCTATACACCAGCTTTTCGACAGGTAGATGAACACGGCAAACGTAACTTTCCGGATCAGATCCCTCCTCCAATGATACTACCCAATCCTGCAAAGTAAACTTTTAGTAAAACCCCATAAAAAAATTAACTTACCGGTAAGTGCAAATCACATAAAACATACACATCGTACTTCAGAATGGACTTTCCAGACTGGGCACAAGTTTCGAAACAGGTCTCGTTGGCCGAGTTTGTGTATAGAGGGCGCCAGTAGGATTCGCTTGCGAAAGGTACCAATTTTTCACCTGGTGCGTATTGGATGAGCATTATGCACATGCATTTGACGTCTGAAAATAATAATAATTATTGGAAATTGGTGATAAGTACCTACATTTGATTGGTGGAGAAGAAGTAAGATTCACGTGCATGTTGTTGATATTGAATTTGATGACTTTTGATGCTGTGTCATCATCTATAGCATTCATAATGGTCCGTCCAATTCGTTTTTCTGACGATTCATGTTGAGTGATAAAATTATCACTGTAATCATCTGCATCGTAGTACAGTTCTCCACTCAAATCTTCCACTTGCTTCTGATCCAGCTCTGTGGTTGTGGTGGTAGGAGAAAGTGGCATAGGATCGATGGCGGTTGGTACCTGGTACGTTTTTATGATCGGGATTTCATCTTTGGGTACAGGAGTAGCACTGATGAACAAAATGGTTCAAGAAATACAATCCAAAAGTTAAAGAATAGAATAATGAAATCAAATTCCATAGAGATACAGACAGAAATACAAACTTGAACAAAAAGTAAAGAAGTAAAATGAACTAAATCAGAATAAAAAATGCTACGCTCTTTCTAAAAATATTAAAACAAAATCAAATCTATATCATCATGTAATAATAAATAAAGTAAAAAACAATGACGAATGAAATATTTTTATACTCACAAGCATAAATTCCACACCGCACACAAAATCACCAAAGTCAACAAAACACCTTGTAAAGCCATCGTGGTAGAATGAGTTCCACCAGTATTTCTGCTCTATTTATACTGCTATATCGTTCAAGTAGATACACACCTCTCTGTCTAACACATGCAAAAAGGCGTATAGATGTTGGGTACTGCTGTCGATGATTGAATTTTATGGGTTCGAAGTACATTATTGTATGGGCGCATTTCTGAGTTCAGGTTTTATTGTGGTTCCACCAATATCTATGGAGGAGTTCATATTGGTGATATGAGAATCATGATTTTTGGAATAATTCACTTTGAAATTAACAACGCCTGTTTGACCTTTTCGACCTTCATGACACATTTGCTTACTAATTGCTTTATTTTTCACAGGTGTTTTGCGAATTGAATTTTTGAAATGCTTATAACACTGGGGAACAGTTTGTGATCTTTTTTCGACTAATTTGTGGTAGTTCTTATATTTTTTGACAAATGCAAAGTTTTTACAAAAAAACCTTAACTTAACTGGGAGACTGGATCGTTTCCTGAATGTCTAAAGCTTGCAAAGGTTATTCCGATACATAAGGGCGGCAGTTTGGAAGATCCCTCTAATCTTAGACCGATATCACTCCTATCTACCCTCTCTAAAATTATCGAGAAAATGGTGAAGGCTCGAATGCTGACCTTCTTGGATGCCAACAGGGTATTGAGCTGCGATCAATTCGGATTTCGGCACGGTTGCAGTACAAACGATGCAATTTTCAGTTTTTTGGAGGGCCTATATTCGGGGATCAATGGTGGGAGGGTTTCTGCTGCGGCTTTCTGTGATCTGTCGAAGGCATTTGGCTGTGTAAATCATGGAATTTTGCTTCAGAAGCTCTTTCACTATGGCTTTAGGGGAGTGGCTCTGTCATGGCTTGAATCATATTTGTCTGAACGTTTGCAGAGGGTCTGCGTTGGTTGTTCTCGGTCTGAAGTCTTGGAGAATTGTTGGGGCGTCCCTCAAAGATCTGTTCTTGGCCCCCTGTTGTTTTTGATTTTCATAAACGATATGACTGGCATGGATATTGCGGGTAGATTCACTGTGTTTGCGGATGACACCACGATTCTGTGGGACTGCATGGATCATCAGAGCTTGAGGGAGGCAATATCTGCAGATCTTGCGAAGGTTAAGTCCTGGTGCGATTCCAATCTCCTCCTGCTTAACATTGCAAAGACTAATATAGTGTCTTTCAGGACGGACTTACAGCTTGACGTCTCTCTTGACAGCTTCTCTGTGGAAAGTCGCCCTGAGTCTAAGTTTCTTGGGTTGATCATTGACGGAAAACTGAGCTTTGAGGGTCACATCGTAGCACTCGGAAAGCAGATCTCCTCTGGTTGCTTTGCCGTTAAGATCGCTTGTGGTGAACTGGGACCGTCTGTCGCAAGAACAGTCTATTTTGCACTGATTGAGTCCAGGTTGAGATATGGGATCTGCTTTTGGGGACTTTGCAGTCGGTATCTTTTTGGTTCGATCTTTGTTATTCAGAAGAGGGCTGTCAGATATTTGTGTGGCTGTGGAGGTAGGGATTCTTGTAGACCTCTATTTAAAAAGGAAAAAATCTTAACTCTTTGTAGCCTATTTATCCTGGAAACGGCAACGCTAATATATAAAAACCGTCAAAAACAAAAACGTGACAAGGTATCATATTCAACGCGACAGAGACATAACTTACCTCTTCCCATTCCCCACTCATCCTTGGTAAAAAAGTCAGTGATCTATAAAAGTGTGAAAATTTATAATCACCTGCCAGATATTCTTAAGGCTCTGTCATCCCTAAGAGCTTTTAAAAAAAAGCTCCGGGTGATGCTGGCTGATAGGGCTTATACTATGACCTGGAGGAGTATTACAGAGACGCTTTTTAGTTTGCTATTGCTCTGATTACTGTGATTTGTTTCTTTTTCTTTTTTTTTTCTTTCTACTGTTCTACTCGTTGTTTACAATATTAAATAATTTTGATCTGTATCATTATATCCATAACAATTGATTGTAAATTTTTTTTTTAAGTCTTCTTTTTTTTTGTAATGTCCACATATTTATATTATAACTAGCTTTGTCAATAAGTTCATGACTTGGACAATAAAGCATATTTTGATTTGATTTGATTTGATTTGATAAAATAAAATTCAACACCCCGTATATTTCAACCGTAGGCCTTGCGGACCCATGTTCATGGGAACTTTTTTCTTATTTTAGTGTCTTCTATTGTGTGGCACTGTGCAATCTATATTGTCACTGGGACACTGTATAGATTCCTGAAACGTTTTGAATGTGATATTTTGAAAAGTCTGAAACCCTCAGTTCTCTCATTTTATACTTTGAACTTTCTATTACTTTTTGAATGATTTTACCATAAAAGCTACCCTACTTTTATCGGAAATTGTAAAATTTAATTAAACCTGCCACAGAATAATATCCACTAATCCAATGGTACTCTAAGCCTCCTGCTGTAGAGTTTTTTTTTAATTGAAATCTGAGGCCCAAAGTTTCAAACGGTTATCGACAAAATTGTCCAAATACAGGGTGAATCTGAAAAACGTGCGCATTTTCACATGGTGAATAGAGTATGGTAAGATAATAAGTTTTTGTAGATGAACATATTATGTCCGGAAAATAAAAAATGGAAAATACAGTGTCGAATGTTGAAAACATTTTCGATTTTTTGTCTGTAGGTTCGAAACGCCTCAAGCGATTTTGTTTAAACTATACAGGGTTCCACAGATTCGAGTGCATGCATGGGGAATATCAGTTATTATAAGAGATACAGGGACGGTGAAATGTATGCAAAGTTGCGCATTTCTATGATCAAGAAAATGCCATTTTGATATTTGAAAAATTCGGACCTACTCCAAAGATATTCGAAAAAAATCGAACTTTCGCAAAAACGTTTTTTTTTTTTTTCTGCGTTTGTTTGAAAAGACATGTTAAAATAAATTACACTTTGTCATTGCCACTTTTTCTCCTCTACAAGATGGTGGTATCATATTGAAAATCTGACGTTTCGTCCTCAAGATGCCATCATCAATTTAATTTTTTCAAATACGGACCTGGATTTTTTATTTTATTTTTAGTTATTTTTTGACGTCCTTGAGGCATTGAGGTGATTGGATGAGGGTGTAGAGTAATGGGTTTCTAAGGCATTTGTTATTTTCAATATTTTGTTAAAATGGCAATATTTTCGCAGAAATTGATTCAGTTATTTATATTTAATTTTTTTAATTTCCATGTCATTTGTGGATTTAATTCAATTTCATTAAATGTATCGTTATTAGATGTTATTTCGATTTTGGTTCAGTCAATTTGTTTTGTTTAGCTGTACAGGTTTTCTTATAAGAATAACGTGTCGAATGTGTTAGAGAGACAAGGGTTGCCTAACTATTTTTCTCTGATATTATTTTTAGATGAGTATCTTTTCGACGGTTGCGATACCTCGATCCATTGAGGCCGTCAAAAAATAACTAAAAATAAAATAAAAGTCCAGGTCCGTATTTAAAAAAATTAACTTGATGATGGCCGCTCAAGGACGAAACGTCAGATTTTTAATTTGATACCGCCATATTGTAGAGGAGAAAAAGTGGCAATGAGTTAGTGCAATCTATTTTGAAATATCTTCTCAAATAAACTCAGGAAATAATAATAACGTATTTGCGAAATTTCGGTTTTTTTCGAATATCTCCAGGAGTAGTGGGAATTTTTCAAATGTCAAAAATTTGTTGAGCATAAAAATACGCAACTTTGCATCAATTTAATCGACCCTGTAACTGAGATCCCCATGCATGCACTCGAATCTGTGGCACCCTGTATAATATATAGTATATCAAGCATATTCTTGAGAAATACGTTTGAGTCTCACTTCTCCAGGACCGGACTTTCAACCACTCATATTTATTTCATCGTTTCATCAAATCACTAAAAAAAGATAAATGATAAACGGAATAATCTACCAAACAATACAAATAAAATGATTAATTTTTCATATCATTCATTTCCACGTACAAAGAGTCATACATGCTGACGCAATCTCCATAGACCTCCAACCATATCACACTTTTTTATTGAGGCGAACACAATAGAGCGTTATTGAAGAGTTTCAACATCGATAAGCTAAAGCCATAACAATAGCATGATGAAACCATTAAATAGATTAATCACGATATTCGCAAATTATAATGGATCGCAGGAAATAAAAGTTTAAATTTGAGAAAATGTTGAAATTCTTGAGAAACATCATATTTAATGAGAAAAATGAATGATCAAAACCAACATGAATTTCAAGAAAAACAATTACATACCCCTTTTTTCATTCAATAATGTTCAATCCACATACCACCGACGCCACTGGTAGAAATAAAGAAGAATGTTGTATACCTACATCACAAAAAAAAAATTGATTAATAAAATTATTCAAATTCCTTTTCATTAAGAAAAAATTAATAATAATTGTTACTGTTACACCAACTGCTGCATTCATCCTTTCTTATAATTTTTTGTTATTTAAGCTTTATCAGGATTTTTGTAGCAGGAGTAGTGGAATCCACACACCATATACAGTTAACCACCATAAAAATTGTACTCAACTTTTTTTTTTATGGAAACTGTTACGTGACTTGTGTTGAAAAGGTTAATCTAATCATTTCTACTAAAAAAGCAGTCAACACGTAATTTTTCCCCAGTTACTAAGATAATTAATTATGATACCTGACCCTTTTCTCATTAGGGATTTTAAGGGTAATGTCCGCCCTTCACAGCAAGATATGATGCTCATTGTATGTATATTGTCGCATTAGAACAAATAACAGGGCTTAAAAATGCACAAATACATCGATTTAATCAATTCTGGTTTATTTTGAGGCTGCATTTTGCTTTTGATTGCAGATTTTCGATTCACAAAATCACTAAAACCCATGCACATAATACAAATTGACGGACGCCATTGTTTCATCTTGAATTAAGTTAATTTTCAAATGGGAAAAACATGATCATCTTTTAGGAAAAACTATCAAAATTCTACCCATTTTCACGTTTATTACCCCATAAAAAATAATAACACTCACCTGAGTGACTGAGTATTAAAACAAATATTTTATGGTACAATAATGCGTTTGATAATTAATGTACTTTTCAAATTAATCTATTTCCAATATTCGCATAAATTCGAAACGTGTTTTTAAAAAAAATTCACAAGATAAACTTGATTTATCTTTGACCAACTCTGTATTTTTGAGGATTGCAATACATATACCTACAGGGTAGCCCATCGAAAAAGAACCGGCATTGATTTTGGGCATTTTATTGAAAGAGAAACCCCTAAAATCTTAAATGAAGGTCCTGATTACAACTGCCGAGTTTCAAGCCTCTACTGCCTGTTGATGTGAAACCTTGTAATTTTTTTTTGTTTAACAAGTAGGTACTCAATAATAGTGAGAATTTTGCATGAATCTTTTTATGATGGGCATGAATCCAACAAATTTCATTATTCTTGTTCAAATATGGATTCAATAAATTGAAACTTGTCCTTGACAACAAAATATCATTTCTTGATGTTTTCAGTTAATCGATGATTCAGTATACTGGAACAATGTTATCATTCAGGTGTTCGCTGTTTTGTTGTTTTACTGCTAATTAATCAGCGTTAGCCAAAACAAGTTTGACGCAACGTCTCATGAAACATCTTGTTATTCTGAAAATCCACTGATAAGTTCACAATAGGTACAATCGTGAATTGCAGGAAACCATAAAATTAATCATGGAAACTTATCGGTAGGTGCGTCATGCTAATTGTTTCCAATCATTTATTGGATGTTAAAATTTGAAAATAGGTGATAAAATGGGCATGGTTACCTTTGAAAATCAAAAGTCTGTACCCTAATGAGCCCTAAATAATATACTTTTTGTAGAAATTGGCAACTCGTTTAGGTACCTATAAATACGTTATTTCAATTCGGCAGGAATATATTGCAAGAGTTGGGATGAAAAATGAGAAAAAGATAAAAAAAATCATTTATCGATAAAATAGATATGAAATGTCTGCACCAGGATCTCGCACTTTTTGTTCTTGAAAAATGCTTCAGGAAGAAGAAATTTGAAAAAAAACCAACGAATAACACGCTTCAACTTCATTAAAAACCAGACTTTCACCCAAAAATTGAAACGATCATTTTGTTATTCATTCGCGCTTAAATTATATATTTCGATTTTTTTAATTTTTTTTTATTTTTGGTTTTACATAATTGGTCTTGTTTTTATTTGTTTTTTGTAAATGTAAGTTGTACCTTCCTTATTACCTTTTTAAGAGTAGTTTTTTTTTTTAATTATGGATTTCTTTCAAGGATTTTATTTATATTGTTCTTTTTGTTCATTACTATTGAGTCTAGCCTGTTCCTTTTTTTTGAAGGGTACAGAAATATCGATAATACAAGAAAAAACTAGGAAAACGATCAGAAATTAAATCGAAAAATTGTACCAGTATTGTTTTTTTTAGTTTTTTTCCAAAGATTTGATTATTTTGAACTTTAAGTCCATTATTTTTGACAGGATTTATATTTGGCAAGAGCTTCAACTGACCCATGATTTTTTATTATTTTTTATCAATAACGTATTTACGTGATGTTTTAAAAGTTAAGGCAATTTAAAATAATATAAAACGACTTAAAATATCTCAGAACGTACAGCAATTTCTACCTCATAGTAACCTTAATTATATTTTTTACTTTTTTAAAAATGATCAGTTTCATCTGATTATTTTAAATTATTAGTTTATCATTTTTCTACCCGATTAATATTTGGTTTATTTGACTTTTCCAGAAAAATAAAATAGATATCTACTTTTCTAAAAATTCAATTTTCCATTTTTAAACCCAATTTTGTTAGGGGATGCAGGTTACTGAGCCTCAAAAATGTTTAACAAAAAACCATCTACGTTGATTTAAAAATAAATTGCATTAACCCTGAATTAACAAAAAAAAAATCCGACGCCACTGCTCAGTACTAACATGATTAATCAGCACGGCTAACCAATCATAACAACTGCACGTCTCATTAGGGCGGCATCCATTTAACTATTTCCATCTCACTTCAACTCACACTCTTGATAGCAAAACGTATGGCAGTTGTGTAGGAGTAACAGAGAGAAGAGATGGAGGTTGGTCTGAGATGAGGTCAGCTGGTGGTACTTAAAGCGGTGCACAGCAGAAAAGTACCAGTTTGTTTCAATTGACTGGTTTTAACAAATTAACATGCGTTTTGTAGTGTTGCTTATTTCGCTTGTGCTGTACCAGTTGGTCAGGTGAGTTAGTTTTGAGCTTTGAATTATTTTATTTTTGATCAGTTTGTATTGTGAGTTTGTTTTGGTTCCTTTTTTGATTGATTTTATTGAAGATATTTATTAGAATCTTATTTAAAGTTTTAGAAGTGAATTTGGAACTTTTGGTTTTAGTTTTTACATGTATTAGTTTTTGATGATATGGTTCTGATCATCATTAAGATATGATGTGCTTATAAAAATATAATATCATCTTCATCCATCATATATTTTTTCAATTTTGATTTTGTTTTTTTTTATTTCATTTTTAAACTTTTTTTTTCCAAAGGTTATGTTTCCATTGAAAACAAGAGTTTTGTAAATCCTATTATAATTCTTTTTGGTATTATATTTTTGGTGATGCCTGCAGGTTATTATTGTTATTGGTCTTGATAGAACACTCCACATCTATATATTCTTTATTTGATCATAAACTAAGGGTGAAAAGTATCTATCGTTAGAGCCAATAAGGCTCAGTTCCGCTTCATTTGGAGGCAACAACTGATGAAAACTTCTCTTTTTTTCCAGTGGAGCTCCAGCCCTCGAAGGGTTCAAGATCCCTGCAACTCCAACCACTACGGTATCCTCCAAGAACCTCAAATCAAAAGACATTATCAGCGATGGTCAACTCTCAGCACCACCTAAAATAACCACTGGATTAACATCTACTACGATGTCCACTGATGGTAAGTTCGAGAAAATTTGCTACACGAACTTCACCGATTCATTATTTGGCAGGAACAACAGAATCTGCAGTGTTTTCCACAACGGCTGTCAATGAGCCTTTACCAACAAGCGGCTCTTCTATCATCCATCATCTGGCCAAATCTGCAATTGTAGGCAGAGTTGACGTGAATGACTCTGGGGTAACCGAACCTGCTCCTCAAACTCCGGATGCAGGAACTACAAATATCCAATACCCAGTAGGCAGATCCTCAGTTTCTGAAGAAACGGAAAGCAGTGATGGAGACCCCGCAGCTCAGATGGGTGAGAAATCAGTTCCTGAAAGTTCTTCAGATATCCCTCCTAGTAGAGCCTTGAAAAGTGCTAGTCATAAAACATGCAATGACAGTCATAAAGGACATGAAGAAAGCAAGGACACAGTTGAAATGACAGAAGATTGTACTAAAATCAAATCAACTTCAGTACTGGAAGAAACAGAAAACTCCACAAACAGCGAAGATCAGGCGTCTGACAAAACAGCTCAAACCCCGAATCCCGGACATACAGAGAGAAACTCTGGAACCACATCACCTGACAAAGCTGCAACATTGGAGGACTCAGTAGTGGAAGAAACGGACAATTCCACAGACTGTGGTGGGGACGTGGAAGATCAGACAACAGAGAAAGCTTCAGCTATTGAATCGACCAATCCAGTCTTGAGAAGTACTGTTTACATACCTTCCACAAATTCCAAAAAAGAATTCTTCGCAAAATCAGGAAATATTCTTAGCGACATGGTTCAAAGGGCTGACCCCAAAGGCAGACAACTAAAGAGGTCAATCAATGTTCTTGACCTACCTAATGATACGACTGCAGGCATTATTGGACCCCATACGAGAGCTTTGTTGCAAGTTGCTTATGACGATGGTATGTATAAGTCAAGTTTTTCTGGCAAGGGTCTCATACTACATTTTCCAGACAAAAACTGCAAATGTTACATGTTCACTTCGAATGGCAAACTACCATTTATACTTGTACCAGTCTACGATCAGCATTCCATTGGTTGTGCCAAGAGTTGCTCTAATATTGCCAACGATATGTTTGATGGTTCCGAAATGGAGTGCGTGATGGAAGCTGCAGCACCTGGCCCCCAAAATGACACCAGCTACATCTGTTACAAGACTTATCGTCAAATTCAATTGAGAATTGATTTGATGATTAACCTGCTACTCTTGTTTCTTGCCCTTACGATGATTATGAGGGTTGTGGAATTGACGTGTCCGAGTTGTTTCTTTTGGGAAAAAGAAAACGTCACTGGGGTCTCTAAACCTCGCACACCAGTTAAAGCCATGTTGGTGGTTGGGATTTTCAATATTTTCTGCGCTATAAGTATTTCTATTGTTTATGTAGTTCATATCTACTACTACCTTTAGTTTGACATTATTTAGGTTTTCACTTATGGTTACAGAAATTGGTTTCTGTAAATACTAACACATTTTTTGTTAAATAGAAATGAGTTTTTGCATCAATAAAATCTTTACTAACATCAAAGCATTTGTTGTTTCATGTATCACCCTTCAGGGGTTTGATTTGGAGGTTTAGCCTCTTGAGAAGAGAATCTGCCTTTATCGAACTTTCATTCATCTTAGTTTGGATAAGATACAGATGAATTTGAGACCAGAGATAACCATCCTAAGCTCTTAGGTATCCAAACCTTTTGATTCTAGTATCAGCGGTTTCAGGATTCGAACTGTAGCCTCATACCCCCGTCATCGTTTCCCTATTCCCGTCTCTCCTCTTGGAAATCCAGACCTCTTTTGATGCACTTTGAGTAAGGTTAATATTTGGACCACGTATTTCACGACGGCCGATTTTTGGTCAACTGTGGTCCATCAAAGATTTCAGACTATTTTCGAAGATCGCAATGCTCTACATCGTGACCATTTTCCATTTCTCAGATTTTCTGGTTATGGATATTCAAGGTTTTCTGATAGACCATTCAAATCCGTTGTGTCCCAGGACTTCTAAAAAATGGTTAACGAGAGCCTGAAGTATCGAGAATAGGATGCCACTATTGGAGATTCTGAAGGTAGCGGGATGAATACTCTGCCTGAATGAAATATAGGGATTAATAAAGATGAAAAAGGTATCGTAACTCATTAATTGGTCCCTTATTCAGTGATACAGACCTACAAGAACAAGCACATGGTAGTCAGTTCTTTATGTCTACCTCGGATCTCTTTCTAGAACGCAGATCTCCTTGGCCATTTGAGTCCTCTTCAGGTTACCTACTTGATGAATTTGAATGTTTTTCTCATACCATATCCTTTGTATCGCTGGACTTTCAAAAGATAGTGAACAAAACCATTACTGGGGACTCTGGCGGTAGTAGTATGGGTACCTCCCTACTTTTCCTGCATCAGATCCAGGGATTGATATAGATGAAGATGGTATCTTTACTTATTAGATTTCCTTAGCCTTTCTTACTTCCTCCAAGTTACTTTTTGAATTTGAAAGTTGTTCTCATATCAAATCCTTTGGGTTTCTGAACTTCTAAAAAATGGTTACCGAGACTGTTGAAAATTCTATGATCAAAATCCGTGACATCTGGTAATAAAAGTCAGCTGAAGTCTCAAAATTTCTCACGATAACCTAGTGATGCATTGGAAAAACAAAAAAAAGTTCAACATCACTCAACTTTCCTTTCTCAAGGATCTTCATCCCAAGTGTTTGTATCTATTTTCAAATTCATTGGTCCCTTTACAGGGACGAAAGCTTTTTTCCATGGGTTCTTCATTTCTCCTTTGGTGACTGAAATTTGCCTGAACCATTTTGAGACAAATTTCATTTTCGATCCCAGCTCAAGTTTCTCTTACTTCATCATCTTTTCTGTGTATGACACAATCACAAGCTGGACTGGTTGAAGAAAAGATCATGACAGCTTTCCAGTTTTAATAAACAGTTTCCATACACGGATGAATTTTATCGTGTCGATCGATCGAATTGCAGAAAAATCAATTGTTTGGACTAGAATATCTCTCGAAAAGAGATCATATGATATGGTATCCAATCATCAAAAGAAACAGGACATACTAGAAAATATCCACATCATCATTTTCCACAGATATCCCATTTTTGAGAACCTCAACGAACCTTCTGTATCTTTAAACAAAAATTATGCTAAACGTATTGAGCGATCTCACCATCTATGAATCCTGTAATCGTATTTTGATGTTCAACCTTTGCTCTGATATATATATACATATATATACATCAATCTTATAGTCTTGGGGATGCAGTCAAAATTGGCCTTAGCAGGTCACCTAAGGCCAATTTTGACTGCAACCCCAAGGCTATAAGCTTGATGTTTAACTAGTCAGTCAAGACTACCCTCCCGCTCTACATATATAATGTATATCAAGCTTATAGTTCTTGGGGATGCAGTCAAAATTCTTGTTTTCACTTACAGGCTTGCCCTGATGATGACTGTTTATTCACGTAGGCGGAAAGAAACGTATTTTTGAAAAATGATTATGACTTCACCATTCAAACCAACCAAACTGGTAATAGTATCAGATTAAAACCAGTTTGAATTGATCAGTAACTTCAACATGTATTTGTTTTTACTGAAAGTTCCTGTATACGCGCTTCTTCTTGACATATGGGCGTAAGTGCATTTCTTAATAGTAAATGAATAGTGTATATTTACAATATTTACATCCAGCTTGTAAGGTGTGAACTGACGTATATTGTTTATTTCAATGTTTGAATTCAGCTTTTTTCACTTCTTTCCACATTAGAATGCCTGGTCAAAAGACGTTCAAGTTTTCATTTAACAGTTAAGAAAGGGAAGGGTAAAAAAACGAAATACTTCTTTCTTCTCAAACACAAATGATACGGAAATTATTTTGTGGTAAAAACATAAGAAACATTGATGTACTGAAATGCTTATAATCAGCAAGAAGTCATCACAATTCCAATCTCACTCAACAGAATACATTTTAATAAAATACTTTGCAACTTACATTAAATACAACGTAATTGATATAATCATACCTAGTAAAATAAGGGAATCCAAGGTACTAACATGAGGCAATCCAAAATAGTCGCTCAACAGTCCAAGTAAATAATTGAAAATCTTGTTTATAACCAAGAGCATCAGCAGACAAACTACATTGATGAAAAGATAAGCTAGCAATTTATAAAATATTTCCTGAGCATCTGCCGGGGGTGGATGGATTTCGCAAACGGGGATGTCATCACTGAATTCAGTGAAAGTGTCCTGAAATACAAACCATTTATCAAAATATCCATATGAGTCAAAAAAATACCAGTTTGTCTCTCAACATGTTGCACGTGACATTAACATCAGACTTATTATGGAGGGATTTCCCAGCAAAGGAACACACATCATAACAGGACACGAGCACGAGGTTAAACAGGACATCTTTCACAAATACTGGGACTTTCCGGTGTTTTATTGTTAAGACGCAGATACATTTCAGGTCTGAAACTTGAAGTTGTACATTTTGTCCATGATTGATACAACTTACATTTATCTGATTGCATATGGATGCATGTGTAGCTATCTCCATTGGTAAGGATCATATGTTCATATACAATTCTATTTACCACATCTAGGTTGATTGTTGAATTACTGCCTACGCAATTAAGGCATTGAGCAGGTGAAATAAAAATTCTGCCTTCCCTATAGGTCCTACATTCATCTTCACTCATACTAGTGAAAGTGCATCTGTCTTCATCATTGAGAACCCCTTGTTCTTCATTCATGTTTTTTATGATGTTGGTTATATTTTCGATCATAGCTGCAGTCATGTGATGGCGCGTCCATCCTTGGGCTATATGACAGAAAATTAATAATAATAATCACTAAAAATTGCGGCATAAGAGAACGAAGAGTTGTATCACACAGAAATATTCCATACCATAATATCATGAGAATGAGATGTAGAATACCCATTTCATATTATTATTTTTCTTTTTTGAACGCTATACAGGGTGTTTTCTAACCTTTGTGACAAAATGAAAGGGGTGATTCTTCGCTTAATTTTAAGACGAAAACGTGGTATTACTTTTTTTCGAATTTCGCTTTGTTTCCAAAATACAGGGTGTTTAATTTTTTTTATTATTATTATTTATTTTATATATTTTTTTTTTATTTATTTAGTGTTTTTGAATTCTCCATTAAAATGATTATAATTGATTGCTGTATTTGTTAGAAAATTCAACATCAGCGATAAAATTACTTTTTGCGTCAAAACTCACTCAACTAGATTTGATTTTTTATCTCAAAAATTAGGCAAGATACGATAAAAATTCAAGACATCAAAAAGTTGCGTTTTTAGTTGAATAACCTGAGAAAAAAATGAAAATGACACAAAAAGTCTGTGGCGTACATTTTTTTCCCAATAATATTGGTTGAAGTGCCGCTCGGGACGCCACTGTAATCGATAATTTTTATTTGTTCATGGCAAAATGAGCCCGTTATCACTATAAATACCGTTACCAAACTTCAACAAAATCGAGTAAAAGATAAATTAATTAAAAATAAAAAACTAATCAAAAAAAAAATTAAACACCCTGTATTTTGGAAACAAAGCGAAATTCGAAAAAAAGTTATACTACATTTTCGTCTTAAAATTAAGCGAAGAATCACCCCTTTCATTTTGTCTCAGAGGTTAGGAAACACCCTGTATACTCGAATTTGTTATAGGTGAAGTGGATATATTATGGCTGAAATTAATTTCTCAGAAAAAATGTTGTGCTGTGGCAAGAAGATATCTTCTCAAAGGGGCAGCACTCAACACCTACCTAAGCTAACCCAATTTAACAACAAACAAAAAAACTCCAAAACTTAATAATTATGTGAGGAGCGAGTTGTGGAGATAACTTAAAAAGATAAATAATAGAGCTCCTGACTGATATTTACTTTTTACATTGCATTCTAGAGGGAGACTTTGAAAAAAGTACATTGCATAGTGCCACACAGTAGAGGACACTAAAATAAGAAAAAAAAAACAAAAAAATAAATAAAAATAAAATAAAAAAAAACAATTCAATAAAGATGGAACCCTGTATGTAGCGCCCCTTATCAGTAATCACAAAACTAAGATCATATTTGAATTTAGCATGATAAAAAAAACCTGTATACCACATTTTATCAATTTCCCGCGACTCTACAGGGTGTTTCATTAATATTGCGAAAAAATTCAGGGTGAGTTTCCCCACTTGAAAATAATAAGAAAACTTCATATAAAGGTGTGTCCGGAAATGCTTCGTTACAGAGCTACAGGGTGTTGAAGTTTTATTTTTATTTTGGTTTTTTCTAAATAATATTTGAACCAATGTCTATATTTTCATAAAAATCGGTATTTGAGGGTTTCTTTGTATGCGGAATTCGAATTTTATCTCAGTTTGGCTCTAACTTGTAGAGGGCGCCACCTACACTCATTTGTCCTGACATGTACAGCCATAACTTTTTTGGACGTAACCGTATGACATGTTTGAGTGAAAAAACATATTTCTCCTTTATTTTTATGCAAAAAAGGCATACTTGATAGAAGTCGCTACGTGCCACCATTTTCGAGATATTTAGATTTGAAATAATGAGCATATGATTTTTTAAGAATACTAAAATAACCAGTCGTGACACTTTGATCTATTATTTTTTTCTAAAAAAGTTTCAGAAACTCACTCTGTACGATCCTACATGCTGGTTCCTGATCACCTACGTAGGGTATAGGTGTTCCTTGTTCAGAATTCTTGGGGTTGGTGATCTTTTCAGTTGATTCTTCATTATTGGACAGAATGGTTGCACTGGAAAAATATGTAAGATAATCTTTGTTGAATTATTTTATGAGAAATCTTCTTGCTAATTGTGAGAAAATATTATAATTTATTTTATAAAAAATAATGTTTCTGTTTATAAGAGAATACAAAAAAATAAATGTTTTTAAATCAAATAAATACTTAACACTTGATTCTTAAATGACATAAAAATGAAATATTGCATTGAAAATCTACTAAATATGTAGTAAATTAATTCCACAGAATATTGAAAGCAATAAAAAATCAATAAATACATAAACGATTTATACTTACAAAATTGTAATGAAGAGCACAAAACAAAACAAGAAACGTTCTTGCAAAGCCATCGTGATAAACTGGGCTTCACCGATTTTTTCAACCTATTTTACAACGAATGGTTCCAGTAAGTCCTTCTTCTTCTAACACATATATATCTTGGGTACCAGCATAGTACTGCCTGTCGAGCATTAAACATGACGTATATCGCAGGATCGGTATAATGTATAACGTTCAACTTGAGAGACGCTGACATTGCAATTTGATGAGATAAAAACGGAAAACGTTTGTGGAGCATTTTTTTTTGTTAACCGTTTCCTGTTTTCCTAAGTGAAAAATACACTGTGGGCCAAATTAAATTAGAACCTAGTTTGATCCTCAATAACTTTTTTGTTTGTTTATGGATTTAGATGAATTTTGGATATGATATTGGTCAATATGTTCTGGATGTTCCTCCAAAATTGAGTTTTCGAATTTTGGACAGGACTGGACTTACGACGTTTTTATAAAATTGGTGCATTTAAGCTCGTTGCAAAAACGAACTGCGCTACGTACAGACCAACTGATATATTTTTTGAGAAGGACATTAGTGGGAAAAGGTATCCTGATAGTATCAATATTTTAGAACCATAACCTGAGAAACTACGATTTTTTCTATATGATGGTGCTTGTCGGCATTAAAACTATTTCACTTCGTTTTGATCAAAATTTTTAAAAATTTCATAGCAACGTGGATTGTTTGTTGAAAACTGTTAACATTTTTGAGATTCCAGAGTTTGCCTGTTTGATTTTGAATACGACATGGTTCTATCTATGAAATATAAAATCTCGAACAAACGATTGATGGAAAAGAACATTTATGCACGGCAATGTTGCGGCCCCTTTAAAATTATCGGGTGAAATTAAACAAAGTTTAAAAACGAAAAAAAAAAATTATAAGGTATTATTTTTTTTTTTAAATCTAAGAAAATCTAAAATGTGAAAAAATCGACAAATCTCTGACAAACAATCCACGTTGCTATGAAATTTTAAGAAACTTTGATCAAAATAAAGTGAAATAGTTTTTATGCCGACAAGCACCATCATATAGAAAAATCATAGTTTTTTAGATTATGGTTCTAAAATATTGATATTATCAGGATACGTTTTCCCTCTAATATCCTTCTCAAAAAACATATCATTTGGTCTGTACGTAGCGCAGTTCGTTTTTGCAACAAGCTTAAATGCACCAATTTTATAAAAACGTCGTAAGTCCGGTCCTGTCCAAAATTCGAAAACTCAATTTTGGAGGAACATCCAGAACATATTGACCAATATCATATCCAAAATTCATTTAAATCCATAAACAAACAAAAAAGTTATTAAGGATCAAACTAGGTTCTAATTTAATTTGGCCCACAGTGCATATTTGATGTATATTTACGCATACAGCAAACAGCAATCACGTATTTGAATATAACGATGATTTAAACTATATTATTCAAGAAAACTGACTTCATCAAATCAACCCTTCCACCTGGATAAAGAATGGACAATGTACAATTTTCATACATTTTCAAATGACTTGAAATTTTATATACGTATTCTACATAGTTTTTGGATCAGCGAAAAACTTTTTCCAAAATACTCAAAAATATACCCAATAAATGAGAAAGAAAACGCAAATTTCACTGTATGATCGAAAACGAGGCGGCGCTTTATTACCCCTCGAGAGAGAGAGAGAGAGTTATTATAGACAATAAGACAGACGGAGAGAGATAATGTATTCTGTGACGTAGTGGATGTTGATTGGCGCACTTTAATTGGTAATTACTACATAAATAGAGTTCGTAGATTGATTTTTTAAAAATCAATGGCATCAGTACTTCACTTACTAATCCTTTTATTTTTCATATTTCCAAAAAATGTGCAAAATGTCCATTATGGCACAGCACCTCTAAGTTAATTTTTTGACCCAAACGACATTATTCCTTGACTTAATTGACTTTTCCAATTTTTTACGTCAAAAGATTTTTAACATTCTTAAAAAAGTCGAGATTGACTAAATATCCATCTTTGTTATAACTTAACAGATAAGTAGCGATAAAGACAGAATGATGGTTATAATTTAGAAATATTTGACCTAAATTCAAAAAAAATATATTCATTTCCTTGAAGGCAGTAAGTAAGGCAGTAAGTAAGTTGAGACTTGGGCAAAAATGAAAGGAGGCCTTGTTTATGAGAGATTGGTTTACGCTGCTCCCTCTAGGGGGCGCCAATGCAAAAATCTACAGTTTTTTCAATTTTATTCCGAAATTTCAAATCGAATGATATAATTATTTCCACAGAGACAGAAAGTAGATCTAATTTATATGGAAAAATCCGAAAACCGCATCTCGATAACTTCACGAGTTCAGGAGTAATTGTCTTTTTCTGATGAACACGCATGTTTTTATAATTTTACCTCTTCCTCTTACTGTAATGTATCAGTTACCGGACTCAAAACAGTGATACATTTATCACACAGAGCCGATAAAAATGGATTAGAAGAATATATGGTATATGGTAGTATGGTTACGCTGGCGACATCTCATTGAAAGAATGTGAGAAGGACTGCTATCCGCCCTCTAGCAGTGGAGATATTAACTGAAAAAGTATTTCCAGTGTTCTCTTTTGGCAACTTTAGTCATATAATTTTTTACCGCAAGTCTCTACAATGTGTGGTTTCTGAGATACAGCCGCTTATTTGGCCACCCTGTACAGTATTTTCATACAAGCTGTTGATGAGCATCTGAAGGTATGATCATAGTCTCATTCTTGCTAAACGAAATACATCGATTAAATTATTTTATTAGAATAAGTTCAAATTCAACTCAAGAACTAACACAAGATAAATATACTAACATTTTACATAATTCTAAAAATGTCATTATCAAAAGAATAAGCAGTCAATCTAGATACATGAGCCCCCTCATAGACTAGCCTGGGTTGTCTGTGGCAAAATGTTGCAAACGGTGATGTCTGGACTAAAGTCATCCATCCCTGAGAAAATATCCTGAAACACTTTTATCAAAATATTGATATTAGACGTATAGTCGTCACCTGACTCGTGAAATCATAGTTCTTCAACAAGTTGCATTTGGTGTTAACACCAGACCAAGCAAAGATAGTTCCAACAGTAGAACAAATGGAAGGGCAAATAAACCCGGACAGCATATCCAAATTTGGCAAAAATTCTTTTACGAATATTGGGATCATTCGATGAACAAAACAGGACTTGATTGTTACGACGCAAATGCATTTTAGGTCTGAAACTTGAAGTTATATATACATTGTCATAATAAATA
This sequence comes from Orchestes rusci, assembly GCA_958502075.1. NCBI lineage: Eukaryota > Metazoa > Arthropoda > Insecta > Coleoptera > Curculionidae > Orchestes > Orchestes rusci. The sequence continues at coordinate 30,572,797 of OY293310.1, read as the reverse complement.
TAAGTAACTCACAATTATCTGTTTGCGCATGGATGCATTTACCTTCATTGTTGACGGACATATGTTCAACAACGATTCTTTTTACCACCGCTAAATGAACTTCACTTCTGTGAATATGATTGGCGCAAAGGGCAAAAACAGCATCTTCGAGTCCAGAGTCTGCTATAAATAATTTGCTCTCTCTGTGGATCTTACACTCATCTTCACTTAAATTAGCCAATGTGCATTGTTCCTCATCAGTGAGAATGTCCTGTTCTTTGAACTTGTTATCAATGATGATGGTTATCTTCTCCATCAAAGCTGCAGTCATGAGATTTTCTTCACTTTTTTCGCTTTCTATTGGCAAGAAATCACGTGATAAGATTACCTTAGTTTTGGGTCATAGGAAAAAAAATCAAAAGAAAACATACCAACAAGGGTGGTATCAAGATTAAATGATCACACTATGTCAATCGAATTTTGAAGAATTAATCAAGAAATAATGCAATTTCAAAATAACCTCAGCAAATTAAAAATACATGACCTGTATCCCCCATGCAACCCACCAACCAAAGTTTAACAAATTTCTTTGGAAGATAACGTAGTTATGCAAACATAACCTCACTTGTTACCGAACCGAAATAGCAATAAATTTATAGACGGGTAGTTTAATGAAATCAGGGCTGTGTATCGTAATAGTATATTATTCAACGAGCGGGAGATGAATACTTTACTTTTTCCATGATTATTCAATAATTGAAGCGAGCGTTGAAATATCCAATTTCATTTGGACGACACCTTTTCACAATAAGTTTACTTGAAGTGAGGTTAGGTTGTTGACCCAATGCAGTGTTGCCAACTTTTTGAATGAGTTAATCCGTAGGAAGGATGATGAAAATCCGTAGAAATCCGTATTTTTTTTTTTGTACCGGAAATTAGTTGAGTAAATTATTTTTAAAATCAAATAATGCTAATTAATAGGTTTTACATACAATTTTGACAAAAAAAGTTTAATTTATTCAGGATGTATGCAACACGAGACACAATACACACAAAAATATACTTCTATAATGCTTTTTTCTGAAGAACATAATAGATGACAATGACAATGACAATTCCACTTTTGTGTTGGCTATGTTAGACAAAAAATCCCCGGTATCGAGGGAGTATCCCAGCGGGCAGCCTAGGCGTTCCAACTTAAACTATTTATATAGAATTCATTCAGCATTGCTTGTAATTTCTCCGAAGTATAAAAGCCCGCCAAGAGGCGGCAATCGTGAGCAAGCTTGAACTTTCATGGAAAATAAATCTTTTAAGTATTTATTTCAACTAATTTTTATAAATAAAAATATCTCTTTATCTTTAATAATTTGTACTGAGCAATGAGCATGCTTGTGTTTTTCGTGATTATAGTCTATGGCGAGTGAAGTCCCAAAATCCGTAGATTTTGGTTCTATATCCGTATATCGGAGAACAGATTGTAAATTCCGTAGATCTACGGAAAAATCCGTAGGGTTGGCAACGCTGACCCAATGTGACAATGACTAAAGAATAAGTATGGACGGTCAAATGGGCTGTTTCAAAATGATGTATTTGAAGGTTGACATTTTGTCGAATCTTCTGATTGGCTCTCAAACAGTGGAGTAATGATATTAGATCATTTCATTGGTTAAAAACAATTGAGTGATGATGAAAAAGTCACTGGTATGACTAACGAGTTACATTAACCAATAGCAAGTGGATGTATATAATACATCTATTATTGAATAGTCAAAGAAAACATATTTTATTTCATACTGTACCGTTAAATATCATTCACCGTACTCAAGACCAGTCCGGTAAAATGACAGTTCACATCATCAGAGACTGTAAAAAAAATCACTTGACCACTCCAAAAATGAAATTTTGAGAAAGAGTGAAATTGCATTGTTAGCATGGTTTGGCTGGCGCCATCTCATGGTTTCAATCAATAACTTGACATGGGATGTTGTTAACATAAGTTACTAATCTATATTACCCAAGTGGTGACATGGTTTGGCTGGCGCCATCTCATGGTATGAATGTGAGGTGAACTGCCACTCTAAGTGTATGATTTGACAAACCACGCTTTAAACCGATTTAAAAAAAAATCACAGTATAAAACAAAACAATGTACGATACACAGCCGTTAAAAGTCATCAAACAACTCGTCTAGAAATTCCAGACTCGGCTCCTTCGTCGCCTCGTCCATAAACATCTCGGCTCGTGATTTAAAAAGTCATTTACCGCCTTAGTAACGTAAATGTGTAGAAAAAATAAATTCAACCACCCTGTATATCATTAGATCGGATTCTCCATTGGAACCATATTATAAGCCTATGTTCCTTGTGTCGGCATAGCAATTTCAACTCTCCACTGTTCCCAAGTACGAAATTATTGAAGTCAATCCAATATTATAAATTAATTTAAATCCAGAAAACCGCTGCCGATAGGTATAGGAGTATATCAAGCAAAAGTGATTCAAATCAGTCAAGGATTCCAAAAAAATAATAATATAAACAATTTTTGGGAGGGAGTTATGTTAAAATTTGCATGGCGTACACAAAGCAAAAGAGATCAACTTGAAATTTGGCATAATATCATAGTATAATAATTGATGAACGCTAGATATTAGTAGGTGGATAATACTGGTCAACTAAATTTTATTAACCAACTATAATTTTTATTTAATTATTATTTTCTAATACCCAACTACTTTTAATGTCCCCCGACATTAAAAAATAAATATTACCAATTATTTCGCATGAACAACCTTTTCCTACTATAGAAAATGTTATAAAAAATTTTTGCTGGCAATAAAAAATTATTTTTGAATTTTGATCTGTATTTGAGTAAATTTTCGCCAAAATTCACTAATTACAAATTTGAGCAAATATATGTTTCTTGATTGCCTATAGATTAAGCTTAAGGGTGTTTTAGTATTCCTGAGCTTATTCTAAGAATAGAAAAAGTCCATTGTTTTTTTTGAAATACGTCCTTGAATTATTTAATGTACGCAATGAGGAAACACCCTGTTTATTTCGGTCTATTTAATTATTTTCTCAATTATTCATTTCATGTTCTCCGACGTCAAAAAAAAAATAGCAATAGTTTTCTTAAGTCATATAGAGTTTGTAATAAGAATAGTTGTTGCGAGCATTAAAAAAAACTGATTCGTTTTTATGAAATATTCGTCAAAATTCACTAAATTAAAATCATAGCAAATATTTGTTGATTTTTTAAATTATTTGATTCTTTGTCTTTTGGAAATGAAAAAAAATATTTTTGGGTTTTGGTTTTGGTCTATATTTTATGAATTTTTATTTTCTCCGGTCATTGAAAAATTGAAAATTACATCAATTTCGCATATAATCTATTCCGGTCATTGAAATTATATGCATACAATTATTTAATTTTTTTACAGATACATATTTTCAAAATCATCGAGAAAGAGGCGGAAAATATTTTTGTCTACACCAGTGTGAGTATTTTTTTCCAGTGATCTTCAAGGAGGGGAGTGGAACTCGACCTATACGACAGTTTTTTTGAATTTATTTTGAATAAATGTTGAATGACAATTCAACATTTATTTAGAATCAGAAGTTCAGTATCAGCAAATCTATTATAAAATAATTTATCCAAAAATATTCAATCACTATTAAATAACTGTTGATTGCACAGTTTTGTGCCATCAATTTTTTATGAACAATTCGCTTTGGCAATATTTTTTGTCAAAGCCTTTATCATTATTCGTTTTGAAATTAAAGAAAATAATGTCATCCTATTAAAGTGAACTTTATTGATTGATCAGTTTTGTTCAATTGATGCATTCACAATGGTTCGAGTTGACATTAACAATATTTTTTTGTTTTGTACTAATATGACTTGTGTTTTGTTTCTTGTAATTTTTAAATGGAGGTGGAGATAAAAAGTTATGGGGGATCTCCCCCTTTTTCCTCCAAATAAAAATTGTTGTCCATCTTATATTAGTGTGGTTATTTGCTAGCTAAATCGGTCTGGAAACAAGCAGGTCTAGGAAATAGTTTCGACGATGTCCAAAAGTTCTATTGAGGTAAAACTTTATGCAGAGTGTCCCGGAACAAGGTCAGGAAACTTGAGGGGGTGATTATATGTGATAAAATGATGGGGGTGAGTCATATAACAAAATTCCGAAATCTCAATATTTTTCGAGTTACCGGCTGTCAAAGATCAATTTTTTTGTTCTAGTTATTATATATTATACCGAATCAAAATGACATTTGTTACAAAGTTTCAACTTGTTTATTTGTGTACCGTTCAGTGAAAAAAAACATTTCTACTCTGCCGATATGCGGCAATTAAAAATAAAATTTCAAAGCTCGATTTCAATATATTTTCATTAACTCCTCAACTATTTTTGAACAAAACTTGAACCAGCCTGGCACTTTGACCTATTGTATTCAATCAAAGAACTTACTGATTTTTTTCGTGAATCCTGGTTTGTGATCACTGGCGGTAGGTGTCCTTTTTGACATAATTTGGGGTTGGTGTTCTTGACTTCATTTGAATTCAATTTTTTGGTTGATTCCGTATCATTGAATAGAAAGTTTGCTCTGGAAAAATATAATCTTTGATGAATCATTGTATCGTTCAATTTTGTTTAATAATGCTTAAATATTTAATCTAAAGATAATCAGGGTAAAAATACAGTTTACAACAACTTCTTTCTGTAACTTTTTACAATATCTGTGACGCGAAGCAGAATATCGAGAACTATACAGGGCTTTTCACTTAAAACTCCCCACGTCAATATCTCGGAAACGAATAGGAATATTTGATTTGATTTGATTTTTTTCACAGTTGAAAAAATTCGACGCCTACCAAGAGTAAAGCGTCGCGACGCATTGAAAATATTAATCGATTGCAGGGACTTTGAAATTACGCGCATGCTAAAGTACAAGTTATTAATAAACTTTTTTGTTATTAAGTCGAACTCATTTATTCTACTCAGTTTTGAGATATACAGTGTGTCCAAGATATGAATGTCTATCATGGGGATCTTGGAAACCGTGAGAGATACAAGGTTGGTTAAATGGAGGCAAAGTTGCGTATTTTGATGCTTAACAAAATGCCGTTTTAAAAGCCAAGAAATTCCGAGTAAGTCCGAAATTATCCGAAAAAAAACGAAATTTTTCAAAATTGTTTTCATTTTTTTCTGACCACATTTGAAGAGATATTTTGAAATGAATGGAACTTCTTCATTGCCACTTTTTGCCCTTTACAAGATAGCGTTATTGAATTGAAGAACCGACGTTTCGTCTATGAGCAGCCATCATCAACTTTGTTTTTTTAAATACGGTCCTGGATTTTTATGACGGATTTTGAGGGCCTCTTATGTTCCTAAACCAACAATGTATCGCAATTATTCAAAAAAATTATGTTTATGGATTTTTGCATAAGAACTCATGTGTTGGAGGGAGACAAAAAATACATTTTTAAGAGGATCAAAAACAAACAACTTTTTTTTAATAAGTGCGATACATTGTTGGTTTAGGAACATAAGAGGCTCTCAAAATCCGTGATAAAAAATCCAGGACCGTATTTGAAAAAACAAAGTTGATGATGGCTGCTAATAGACGAAACGTCGGCTCTTCAATTTGATAACGCTATCTTGTAAAGGGCAAAAAGTGGCAATGAAGTTCCATTCATTTCAAAATATCTCTTCAAATGTGGTCAGAAAAAAATGAAAACAATTTTGAAAAATTTCGGTTTTTTTCGGATAATTTCGGACTTATTCGGAATTTCTTGGCTTTTAAAACGGCATTTTGTTAAGCATCAAAATACGCAACTTTGCCTCGATTCAACCGACCTTGTATCTCTCACGGTTTCCAAGATCCCCGTGATAGACATACTTATCTTGGACATACTGTATATCTCAAAATTGAGTAGAATAAATGAGTTCGACTGAATAACAAAAAAGTTTATAAATAACATGTACTTTAGCATGCGCGTAATTTCAAAGTCCCTGCAATCGATTAATATTTTCAATGCGTCGCGACGCTTTACTCTTGGTAGGCGTCGAATTTTTTTAACTGTGAAAAATAACTACTCGACCCCATACATTGACTACTTTTCACAGAAATCAAATATTCCTATTCGTTTCCGAGATATTGACGTGGGAAGTTTCAAGTGAAAAGCCCTGTATATCTTAAAAGTATGGCTCATTTGTACAAAATTAAAATTTCGAACACCGACTCGTTTCAATACCGAAAATGCAGGGGTGTATTCATCTTGAATGCTACACTTGAAGCAATCATAATCTTACACATATAAATAATAATTTTAAACTTACAAAATTGCATGGAGAGCACTAAACACATCAAGAAACGAACTTGCAAAGCCATCGTGATAAACTGGGCTTCACCGAATCTCCCAACATATTTTACATTCGAACGATCCGAACGGTTCCAGAGTACGCCTTTCTTTTTCTTACATAATATGTTTATCCTGAGTACAGAGAGAGTACTGCCTGTCGAGTATAACCCATATATTGCAGGATCGATATTATGGGTTTAAAGTTCAACTTGGGAGACGCTGAAATTGCAATTTGATGAGACAAAAACGGAAAAAGATTGTGAAGGAAAAATTTGTCTTTTCATGTTTTTTTCATAGTAATAGTATATTATTCAACGAGCGGAAATGGTGGATATTACTCACGAGGATGAAGTCACGGCAGAGTCTGTCTGGACCTTCCTCTTCAGCAAATGGAAAATTATAGGGTTTTTTAGAATTATCCAAATTTCAAGTATGTGGTGAATTTAGGCTGTTTGAAATTTTGATACAAATCTCAAACCAAATTTAGTGGCGCTCTCTGACTTACTATCCTAGCTTTATTTCATCTTTCTCAATGAAACAAAGACAACCTCCGATTTAAGGCCGATTCACATACAACATTGACGTTGACCGTGACCGGAAAAATTGGAAATTTTCTCGGAAAAATCTGAAAACACAACTCTTCTCTCTTGCTGATTTACGCGCCAATAGATGGCAGTGGCTGTTCAAAACAACCACTGCACATGAACATCCGTTGAGAGGAGTTGGTTCTATTTGGATTTGGAATTTGCTCAAGACATTTAAAAAAAAATGACTTTGTGAGGTTATGGTTGCATAGTTTTGTTGTTTTCCAGAGGATTTGGTTTAAATTAGGTATGTAGGTTCTATTTGGAATTTGAACAACAAATGAAAAAATACATAGTAGAGTCATTGGTATGTTTGCATAGCTTTGTTATTTTCCATAAGATTTTGTTCAAATAAGATAATATTGTAGGTAGGTTCTAACATGGAATTTGATCAAAACATTAGAAAAAAATGAAATAGTGAGGTTATGTATTTTCAAAGGATTTTGTCTAAATAAGATAATACATAATATTATGTAGGTTCTATTTGGGTTTTGATAAAAACAATTTCTAAAAAATGACATAATGAGGTTATGTTTGCATAGTTTTGTTATTTGCCAAAGGATTTTGTTCAAGTAAGATATGTGGGTTCTAATTTGAGGTTTGATCAAGAAATTTAACAAAAATTGTCAAAGTTAGGTTATGGTTACATAATTTTGTTATTTTCGAAAGGTTTTTTTCAAATTAGATTTGTAGGTTCTAGTTTGGGGTTCGATCAAGAGATTAAGCAAAAATTGACTAAATGAGGTTATGTTGACATGATTTTGTTTTTTTTTCAGAGGATTTTTTTCAAAGTAGATGTAGGTTGTAATGTGGGGTTTAATCAAGAAATTTGAGAAAAATTGGCCAAATGAGGTTATGTTTTCATAGTTTTGTTATTTTCCAAAGGATTTTTTTCGAATTAGATGTAGGTTGAATTTGGAATTTGATAAAATGAAATAAAAAGAAAACGAGAGTCACGTTTCAGGTTTATACATTAAAAAGAAAATACCGCAAAAATATTGTCAGGTATTCTGATTCAACATATCATACTGAAGAACCGCTGGGAAGCAATGATGATTTTTGAGGGGGTTTCATTGGTCTATACGCCCCCAATAACAGAATACCCAATCAATAAATGATTGGGAGAATCGAGGATGAATTTGAAGAAAAAGTGCATTATTTTTATCAGAACCTTCCGATATGAGTGTGACTTCTGTGAAGAACATCTTGGGAAAACCAGTTATCAAGTCACCTCAAACAACAAAATGTTCAGAAATAATGAGGTTACAATATTTCAACATAACGAAAATTCCATTTGCACCTGATATAGGTACTTCACCAGAATATTTGCGCAAAGCTGTTCAAATGGCCATTTCGTCTCCAAAATCTGGAAACAATCAGTGCAGTTCTCATAAAAGTAAAAATGCATATTCCATAATATGAAAAATCGAAATAGTACATTTTGTATCAAGGGCGGAAAGTAGATGATTTTGACGAGGGTATAAGTAGCAACACGAGCGAAGCGAGGGCAGATATTAGCCTAGTCAAAATAATCTTTCGTCCGTGATGCAAACAGTGCTTTTTGTACAATCAGTTTGTAATCAATTGAATTTTGAATAATTATGAAAATCAAAAATAAATAGTCGATCCGAAACACTGCACTACACTGCTGACAATTCAGACAACTGACGAGTGACAACTGTCAATCATGGTATTCATGGTTACAATAGGTGTGTTCCTGTATTCTTTCGTGGTGCGCATTCATTGTCACCGAGATTGTCACGTGATAAGTTCCTTCTAGTATGCTAGACTGTCACGTGGTTATTAGATTCAGAGGCGTTGGGATCCAAGGAACCGTTGCTAAGCGACCTACTTTTGCGCCCGCGGGCGCGATAGTACTTTTAGGCCCGGCTGCCAAAATTAGCGACTTTCCGCCTGCTCTGCATGCATTGAAAAGTGGACTTTACGTGTAGGTTGTACAAAAACACGGTTGATTACCTACAAAATACTGTGATGAGTGGCAAAAGTTGTCAGTTGGAAATGTTTTTTTTTACACATTGACATTACCAGCTGACAACTTTTGCTACTTAACCTGTTAATTTTCCTATTTTTTAGATAAAATCTATGATAATCGGAATGTGGCGGTAAAAATTGGCGACTGTGGGTTTTTTTGGAAAGACGAATTCGAATCTAATCTTAGTATGAGTATAACTTGTAGGAGGCGCCACCTTCATTTCTTTTTCACTTTTTGGTACAAACTCATATTATTTTTAAAATACATTTGAAATTTGTAGGTGATATTCCCTAGGATATTCCTGTTGATTAGTTTGCATATTATTAATCACTTGCCTGTTTCCATATCATCGGATGTAGCTTGATATTCAATAAAACTGCAGATGCTTATGAGATGCACATTTTCATGAATTCTTATCTTCAATCAACACAAATCGAGACATATTTATGTGAGCTGACACAGCGTCTTATGCATTATTAATATCACAACAATCAACACGCAGGAATCATCAGACACGATTAAAAATAAAAAATCGTAGTTTTGCGACACAGACGAATATTGGATTTCATGTGTATTGTAATAGTAATTTACGTTACTTAGCCGGTAAATGACTGTTTAAATTACAAGTCAAGTTGTTTATGGAATTGACAGAATTTCTACTCGAGAAGTTTGATAACATTTAACGGCTATGTATCGTACATTTTTTTTAATTTCATACTGTGACAATCGATTTTGGGGAAAATGTGTTTTTTTATTGTCAAAGCACACACTGAGAGGTTGGAGGCGGCAGTCCGTTTCACATTCTCACCATGAGATGGCGCCAGCTAGAACATGTCACCACTTAGGCAATATATATAGGTTACTTATGTAAGCAACTTTTTTCGTCAAGTTATAAATTAAAAGCATGAGAGGGCGCCAGTATCACTATGATACTAATGATGGAGTAGTAAATCAAAGTCTCTGATGATGTCAAGTGTCATCTACCGGACAGGCAACCCAACATTTGTATTACCGATATTCTTGTACAATTCCTCAAGCACATAAAAGTGGCGGCGCGGTACAGGCACCTAACAGACAAGGCGAGCTGTCGACGTGGACGTGATTAAACTTCACAAACGAAGACAAAAGATGACGATTGGTTACTTGTGAGGTATCCAGAATGTAGGCGGACCACGATATAATATAAGCATTCTTATCTTATCTCCATTATTATCTGAATTTATTCATAACAGAACTTTTTAATAATCTTCTTCTGAGAGATTTAAACCCTACGAACTGCAACATAAAAATTCTTCTTCAGCAGAACCAAATGCAGTAGAGCCAAAACAAATAGCAGCAATAGCATCAACATTGGCACATAATCCACCCAGTCAGTCATCGTATACAAGGGTTGCGGTCCATGTGGATCAACTTGGCAGATAACTCTATCCATAGTTTCCGTGGAATCCTGAAATATCTACTGCACAAGCTGCTTATATCAACAATGATAATACCTGATCTGTTTTGTGATTGCATGCCACCTGGACGTGAGCTTTGAAATGTTTCCTTCCAGATCTGGCACAAGGTTTGGAACAGTTGATGTGTGAAGAGTTAAGGTATACATGGGTCACAAACTGGGGTGACATTTTCATCATACATACACATTCAAGTTCTGGAAAACAACATTTAATACCATAGATGAGAGTATGAGAACTTACCCTTGGCTTTTGGGTTTACTTGAATATCTAAATCTTTGAAGTTGATGACGAATTTGTTGATGGATGATGTGGTTGATTCAAAGTCGTCATTATCAGATACTCTCTCTACTCTTCGATGACTCTCACTACCATCAACAAGTCTTCGTTTTCCTGCTTTTTCTTCACTGGTTTCGGATTTAGTCACAACCATTTCTCTTTTTCTCCTGTAAGGTGGTTGGTCGTGGACTAGCATGTAGCTGAGGTCTTCGAAACCATCATATCTATCTTGTTCACTGGGTTCAAAAATTGATATTTCAGGAGTTTTGGTGGTTGTTATGGTATTGTTGATCTCAAGGTTATCAGTCGTCTTGAGGTCTTCGTTGGGTCGAGCAGTTGTACTGGAAAAGAGATTCAAGTGATAGTGGGAGTGAGGAAGGCTAAAAAAAATTGGTTTCGGTCATTGAATCCATAAGTTTATTTGCTATTGCACTGCTATGAGAAAGGCAATGGATAACTAAATATAAATTATTTAAAAAATAGGAACATTGAATTAAAACTTCAACACCCTATATTTCGAAAACGAAGTATTGAAATTTCCTTATGAATCAACTTGTTTTAATCAAAATCAAATAGAAACAATCTAAGTTAAAAAACATAAATTCAAGATACTTAGATCAATAGATTTATAAAACAATTGTTGTTTTTTACTTACACATTCAAAGTCAAAACTCCGATAAAAATCATAGAAAAAATCACATCCCGGACATAGAAACCCATCGTGGTTGAATGATTCCCACCGATGGTACTGCTCTATTTATATCAACAAATCGCACGATTTCAGTACTCTTTCTTTTTCTAACATCTGGAATACTTTGAATGTAAAGTAGGTACTGCTGTCGATTATCAAGCAATCGATGTACGTTCCAGAATGATTTTTATGGGTTTAAAGTGCAATTCGACTACTTCTGGGAATATAGTATGACTTGATATGGCAATGAGATAGTGGCAATTTTATCACAATGTTTTACACTTTTGTTTTTGTTTTGTTTTATTTGAATAAATATTTGAAAATAGATGCCATGGCGTCATCAAATCTATGATCCGACGTTTCGTCTCCCAACCATCTTCAACTCCATTTTTCTAAGCGCAATAAATTTTGATTGTAGGACACAGACAATGTGTGACATAATGAATGGCAACATTGGCGGCTGTCATTCAGACGCCACATGTTCATACATGACAAACAATTCTACGTGTCACTACACTGTTGCCAAAATGTTGAAACCTCGAAAATGGTTGTTGTTTTCGTAACTTATTATAAACGTCATAGTGACATGATTTGCCTTTGTTTACTGATTGACAGTAATCAATAAACAAAAGTGAAATTTGAAAATATGATAAAGAAAGTCCTATATATATATATGATTTGACATTGAGGAGGATATTGAGTTATGAATATGAAAGTCAAAACATTCCTCAGTTTTCAGTTATTTATCCTCAAAGTTACTGTTGTTCGAACATACTACACAATAGAAAAAAGGTCATAACTTATTGTAACGTTGTCTTGCTGTGGAAGCACTTTTTACTAATTTATTTACACACATTATTTATGTACACACACATTAATACTAATTTATATTCATACTTGTTTATGTTTCGAACTAATTCGTAAAGCCATTATTAACAAACCCATTGAGAGTGACCCCTGGAGTGTTCAACCCCTTGCCCCCACTACCACATTTTTGGCCGCCTTTCAAATAAGTTAACGAATTTTTTACACTTTCTGAAAAATGACATCAAATACAAAAATTTAAGCAGAAAACCCACAACCATGAAGATTTTATGAGTTATCAATGGAGTTCCCCCCTTTCGACCCTTACTTCCCCCAGTTTGTTTTTGACAGCTCCCACTTAATTTTTGCAACCCTTTTGCTAGATGACATAAAATAGAAACCTACTGGAAATATGGCGGATGATTTTCAACCATCTCTCTTTTCAACTCCTGGTTATTTATCACCTTACTTTTGAGGAGGCAATACCTCAAAAGTATCATCAACTTTTTTCGAATTCTCTTCAACAAAGGCAAGGAAGGGTACTCTATTTCAACAAACCTCTCTTAATAATGGATGAATATTAAAACCTTAATCCCATCTTTCTCACCTAGCGAATGGGGTGGGGAAATCGTAATTGTCCCTGCTCGGGCGGCAGTTTTGTGACGCAGTCCGTAACTCGTGCGCCACCCTCTGGATATACTTAGTAGAGGGCCTACAGTGTCCAAGGGGCAGCTTTTAGACGGTGAATATCATCTGTTTTGCTTATCAATTTTTATTCTTTTTTTCGAGTTTGATATTTTAGGAGTAACATAGGAATCTTTTTATTCCACAGTATGTTGTGAAAATAGGTTTAATGTTGTTGATATAATATAAATACAAAAAACACACCCTGAATGATTCATAATAAATTATTCTAGCCCTCTTATTTCAATCTCCAAGAAGAGATAGATTCAAGGGCCAAAAATAATAAAAAGTAACCTTGAGAGTGATGCGACAATTGACCTACATTTTCATTCAAAAGATGACACCTACTCCATCTAGAGTATTCATTGAAACTTTCCCTAGAAAAGAAAATTGAGAGAGACAAGATATTGAGGGTGGGACGTTTTCGAGTGCAATTTGAAAGAAGTGAAAGTTATTGTCAGCAAAAATAGTGAAAGGGAGCTAAACGACCCCCAATATTATTCGATTGAATCAACTTGTCATTGAAATAAGTTTCCGTCATCCGCCTCCATGTTTTCCGCAATCGAAAGTGACATCTTTCCATCTAAATCTGATAAACCGTAACAAGATTTGAGCGTTTAGGCTGCCAAATAGACAGTCTGTCGCCGCAGGGTTGGAGGATAATTTTTCCTGATGGGTCTTGAGTCGGAAAAAGCGAGATTATGAGAAAATTGCATTTTCTAATCTAGTATATGGCAAAGGTGCACTGTGGAAAATATATCATCCGAGCTGAAAACATTCCCTTGCGATTTTGGATCAATTCCAAGCGATCTTTTATTAATGCAGACGTGATTGACGCGCCTGTTTTTCCGAAACAAACTTGAATATAATTTCGGTGATTAATTTATGGTTTCTGGATAGTCATTGTTGTGTCTTGAGCTTATCGGTTATGGAATTTAGCAGTGTATGCGTCGGCTAAGAAAATGTTTTATTAGCCTGATTGAAGATAAAAAATGTGAATTATGAGCTTGGCTAGTATAAGTTTCAATTTCAATGAATTGGTTGCCAGTTGAGTATTTATAACTCGGGCGCCACTTTCTGGATTTTTGTGGTAGAAGGCCCATAGCGCCTATCGGGTAGCCTCCAGAAAGTTTTCAGGCGCTCATTGATGATAATAATGACTCTTCCACTTTTGAACCGACATCAGATTAGCTTTATCAAACGAATCCTATTTCTTCCAGAGATTATTACCATAACATGAATAAGCCATCAAGCACCTCACCTCAAACCTCCTACTAAGTCTCTCATTCCAAGTGCACCGAATGTCCATCAGCGTCCTGCATCCTTTGCCGGATTACATCAGAACGGACCTATCCAGTGTTTTGATGTTTAATTCACCACCTCGTCGGTCCACAGACCCCGGCCTCTACTTGAATTAATTATTATTGTTTCCTCTACCGCGGAATTGCTTTCCTGACCCATTCCGCAATTAATATTATTTACGGTGTTTTGTCGCCGCCTTTGAGAATATTGTGGAGTTATGGGAATTAAGTTAGTCAGCCCAGCGACTAGCTTTACAGTATATTATAGAGGGTTTATTGTTGAGAACATATTTGTAAGGTTCTTTGACTCTGGTGACCTCTGGTTATGATTTGGTATTGGTGGGGGGGCAAACCACTGCCCGGCGAGTAGGCCGTAAGACCCTTTTCGCCAAACCCAGGACCAATGCAGTTCTAACTAAGTTGATGATGGAGAACATCACCTAGTTATATATTGAACTAGCAGGACCAATTAATTTAGGCTAACTATTAAACTTTTCGACTGTCAGTAATTGATAATACTGCAGTCTACTCAGTAGCGTTAGCCAGTGAGAGTGCCACTAAATACAGAACAGAAAATAATTTCTGCTCACCGCGGGGATCGAACCCACGTCAATCAGAACTAACGTTCTCTCAAGCCGGCGTGTTACACGCTAGGCCACCGTAGGCCCCTGGTTATGATAATGATACCTGTATGGAGTTCAAGGGTACTGCCTGCACCTCAAAACTGTAAGTGAATGATTCCCCCCGATTCCGATACTTCTTTATAACTCACCATTTATCCTGTGACCAGTGCTACCCGGGATTTTCTGTCGATGGAAAGGGAAAAAACGTATTTTCCTCTCGGGCGCCATCTTTTGGATTAACGTGATTAAGAACCTACAGTGCCCATCGGGTAGCTTTGAGACAATGAAGAGAGTCCAGACGTTCGTGGTCTACCAGATTCTGCAAATTCCGCTCTTGAATTGACTACTGAACTTTACACTAGAACACGGGTTGCAGAAAACAAATCATTTTATTGTCTCACTAGCTGACCCGTCAAATTCCATACTGCCTCACAATCGATAGTTAATGTTGTGCTATATGAATTTCTTTCACAATTTTCTTTTTTTTTTAGTTTTTCCCATGTTACAATGATTATTCTGTTATTCGGGGTGCAGATATAACAAACATAAAAAATAATAAGAATCCTTCCATCAGCAGCGATTTTCCAGTTAGGATGATATATCTGACAACATTTCTAGCGTACTTTTTTTTGAAATGCTTAAACTGAAAGCGTATCTATTGTTACAACACTTCCAATCCCAAATAGAACTAACATATCTAATTTGGACAAAATCCTCTGAAAAATAACAAAATTAAGCAAACATAACCTCACATTTTTGAATAAAAAATTTATCAAATCCCAAATAGAACCTCTATTATCTAATTTGAACAAAATCCTTTGGAAAATTACATAATGGTGCAAACATAACCTCACTTGGACGATTTATGGTAAATTTCTCTGAAATCAAACCTCAAATTGAAACCTTCATATCTGATTTGAACAAAATCCTTGGGGAAATAACAAAACTTTTCAAACATAACTTCACTATGTCATTTAAAAAAAAAATATTTTTATCAAATCTCAAATAGCCTACGATATATTATTTAATTTGAACAAAATCCTTTGGAAAATAACAAAATTAGGCAAACATAACCTCACTTGGTCAATTTTTGTTAAATTTCTTGACCAAACCCCAAATCAGAGCCTACATGATTAATTGAACAAAATCTTTTGGCAAATCACAAAACTATGCAAACATAACCTCACGATGTATGTAATGTTTCAAAAAATTTTTTCATCAAATCCCAAATAGAACCTACATATCTGATTTGAAAAAAATCGTTTGGAAAATAACAAAACTATATATGCGAACATAACCTCACCATGTCATTTTTTCTTTAAAAGTTTTGATCAAATCCCAAATAGAACCTACGATATTGTTATCTGATTTGAACAAAATCTTTTGAAAAATAACAAAATTAGGCAAACATAACCGCACTTGATCAATTTTTGATCAAACACCAAATTAGAACCTATAGAATTATTTCAACAAAATCCATTGGCAAATAATAAAACTATGCAAACATAACCTCACGGTGTCAAAGAAAGGGAAGTTGTGTTTCCGGGCTCTTAAGGGAAATTTTTTTTTTTTCATAACATCACTCCTCATATTTCAAAGAACATTAAAAAAAAACACCTAAATTGCTTCAGCCGTTCTCAAGTGATGGAGTGACCAAGAAAAACGGGATTCAAATTTATATATTAGATAAGATAAAAGCCTGGATAGAATCAGCATCAGCACTGTTTTAGTTTTATGTTTACGTTCACTGAATGCACCTATTTTAAGATTATGGCAACGTTGCTTTATCAGTCCTGACCTATGATTCTGTTCTAGTTTTAATTTCTGTATGGACGTAGTATCAACTCTGTAAATGAATGTGGTCTTTGTCTGTAACTCGCATTAACGGGTAGATATTCTAACAGACGCATACAACATCCCTGTATGGGCAAAAAAAAAACTCTTCTCTCATAATGTCATTTTTGTCTTGATATTGAAAATGGCCGCCACTGCTATGCTGTAGAGTTTAGTCTCTTTCATTTCTCAGGTCTATGATTTGAATTGACATCAATATCATTAGGTGAGTTCGAGTTTACGCTCTTCGTGCTCAGAGTGTTTAGAGCGGAAACTCGAACGCGCCTATTGAATTTACTCATTGACATTGACATTAGTTTGTTTTGTCACGGAGAGGTGACATTTGACATCCCGAATGAAAAGTTGTGTTTTCAGGTTTTTTCGGGGATTTTCCTGCTTTTCTCGCCATTAAAACAATCCCAAGACTTGAAGGAACAATTCAAAAAAACAAATGACTCAAGTTGCCCCAGCCGTTCTCAAGTTATTGATCTTCCAAAAGAAATCGGTACTCATTTTTATATATCAAGATTAGACTGTTCCGGATAGT
Source organism: Orchestes rusci (assembly GCA_958502075.1). NCBI lineage: Eukaryota > Metazoa > Arthropoda > Insecta > Coleoptera > Curculionidae > Orchestes > Orchestes rusci. The sequence goes on along the minus strand of OY293310.1, from coordinate 30,555,653 downwards.
GATTGGATAGTTAATTATGACGCGGCGTACGGAAAACTATATTTCAGTGAAAAGAGTTACGGAAATTTGTCAGTGTTTCAGGATGCAAACTACCATGGAGTTATTTATGTTCCAACCAACCAACTCTTATCAAAATAGACTTTATGGAACGACACACGCTTCTCTGACTAAATAATATGCAACATTATTCATAATACATTAATTTTGCCTTCCATAACATTTGAAAGGAGGACTCTGTGCCACACGAAGATTAATCGATCTGAAATTTCGATGAAAGACAAAAGATAAATTATAGAGTTGACGGCGAAAAGGCGACTGTCGAAAATGACGAGAACGGAAAGTTAATTAAACAATGATTAATAACTGATTAGAGAAAGCAGTTGGAGTCGCATCATCCCTAATTGATTTTCATCACTTTAATATATGAAGTCCTTGCGGGCATCGCTCAACAAACTGCAATCTTCCACTAATCGCAGCCGCATAACTACATCGGGGCCATATTTTACACTAACGAGTCCCTATGGCAATTTTGTCCTAGATCAGAGGACCGTTGCCCCTAATTGAGCCCCTAGAGCTTGTCGCTCAGACCTGTCGTTTTTATTTCATAAGGATTGAGAATAATTATACTTCCATATCCATAATATGATTTAACAGTAGCAGAACCTGATAGACCCACATTTCTCCCAAAGTTTGGCGCAAAAGTCCGTTATAGCATATTATCCCTCAAGACAGCAGGAAGAAACCTCTAAGCTCACATGTATTTCTCTCCGTTTCCGACTGCGGCTGCGGAAGGTAGCTGAAATTTTGGCCACTATCCCGTTCCATTTACAACCGGAATGGCAAAAATGTACTCCACTCCTGATAAAGTATCCTTTAGGTAAATATTTCTTGTATGTCGGACCTTTTTATTCGCCGGGGCACTTAGCAACGTCCGGTTGAAATATTTTAAAAAGGGATTGGAGGTTTTGTCTGTTGATGGACTAACTATCTCGGGCGCCACTTTCCAGATTGATGTTTTAAAAAGCCAACGCCTGTGAAGAAAGGTATTCCAGAGTGAATATAATAGTCTTTGAATAAAAATATAAATCCTGTAGGATTGAAGTTTCATTACCCATACTATATAAATAGTGATTGATTTTCTGTCCCAGCTACGCATCTTAGTACATCTGTTTATTCCGAAAGTCCCATTAAAGAAAATCCCGTCTCCATTCACAATACCCACGCCTTTTACTACCAGCAATAAAATTCCAGACAAGAAAGCGTGCGCCTTCAATTATTCTGTTGAAATAAAGTTGGCTCTCTCACTTCTCCATAATTCAAGCGATTGAAAGTTTTTCAATATCACGGTTAATTCAATAACAGAGCATACTAAGAATTGAATTTCTTCTAAAAGTGACGCTATAGAGGCTGCCAATGTGTCTTGCCTTTCTGGTGTCTAGTCCAGGTCCTTGCCAGGATAATTAATTCCTTCGCTGCGTTGTAAATTTCAGGGCCAACCTCGATATTCTACTTTGCCTATTGTGTCGCGATGATAAAAGACCTCTAGCGCAGTGTTATAGGGATATTTCTGGCTGCTTTCAATAGTGAGATTTTAGAATATTGTTGGCATAATTGAGTTTTTACATTAATTTTCTTTTGGGATTTGCAGTATGAAAACCTGTGGAAATAGACGTTTTCATCGTTTGATCGTATCCTTGTGAAACATGAAAATGAAGAATAAAAATCTCGGGCGCCACCCTCCAGATTAATGTGTTAAAGGACCCACGGTGCCTCTTGGGTAGTTTTTAGACAAAAATTATTCAAGTCCATAGCGCACGCTGTACTACTGAGTCCTCCAAAAAATTCTTGAGTATCGATTTTGACGTTTCTCTCATCTGAGTCTTTCTCTCTCGAGCTTAAATAATACTATATCACACCTCTATGGACTACAAGTCCCATTTCCCTACAAAATACGTATCGCATTTCCATTATCAAGCGCTGGAAATGCTGAACATGTCATTGACTGGAGACTCTTGAACATTAAACCTCATTCCAGGAACAATATACTTCAACGTCTCGCAAAAATCTATTCCGGAATCACATCCTCAGGCTATGAAATGAATATGCGCTAATGCAGAAAGAAAATGCTAAAAAATTAGCTGCATAAGCTCAGTCGGCAGATTTGCAACATGGAAAGTATTTTAGCTGTGCCAAAGTAGATTAGCGCCCTAAGTGGTTTAAAAGGACTTTTTGGTCTCGTTCGCGGCGCCTGAGGTCTATAAACATATGTCAAGCCATAAGCTGACACAATTTTATTGCGCATGATAGTCATTTGTCCAATTTATCTATAAAACATGAAGGTGCCTTGCGAATGCAAATATACTACTTCGTAGTCCATTAGCAAAAATTGGTCGTTGATTTTAATAGCAAAGGGCAAACTTTTGCCAGACTCTTGAAATATTCATCAACATTAAAACATATGGATCCCACATTCAAACCATAAATTCTAATCATCACTTAACATGGCTCTAAATTCAACCGAACTGAGACAACTTTCAAGTCATTAATCTTGAGGCAATGGCATACTAAATTTTCCCATTAATCCCCTACATTTTAAAGTAACAGATTGTTTTAAACTGCATTTGCATCGCAATCGCACTGCGCAATTGGCAGGTGCGAAATCTTTTCCGGTGCTCCAAAATCGAATTTCTCGCAAAGTGACTTTATATCTGCTTTATTATTTAAGCCGGGTGCGATTGGTGTTTCTGTTTGTATTGGCAAAGGAGCAACATTTAATCGGCGCTGAGAGAGTTTTTCTGCGGATTTTGCTGATGATTGTTTTTTCTTGAGATTGGAAAAAGTTGAAGTGGAAAACGTTTATGCTGTGCACTTTTATACGGATCTTTCCGCAAGCTCATGTCATCTTAAATTAATTGAAACCAGGGTCTGTTCCCTTCATCCTTGATATTTCTTACCACATCGAACAACTCCAGATTACTGAGAACACTTCACCAAAGATGCTAGCAGAACAGACTGCCTAGGCCACGAAATATGAATTGTGGTAGCGCTGCAGGCTCAGCTGAACTCAAGCTCAGAAGCTCAGTGGACATGAAAAGCATCAGAGGTACCTTAAAATGGAAAATAAAACTTGGAAATTGGATTGCAGTGTCCTTCATCTTCTTCTGATCAGACCCTTGGAGACGAACAAGGTCAGAGAGGGATTAAACTACTGACTAAAGGTTAAGCAGAGTGGAAGGTATCATCATCACTCACTTGAGGTGGGCAGGGGAAGTAAGAGGGACTAGACTACTCACTTAAGGTGGTAAGAGTCATTAGCTTCACTAACCACACTACTTTATTCTTGCTGGACGTGACTATTTATAGCAATAGAACTGCTTGCTCAACCTGACCCCAAATCTCGGTTGTGCGTCGATTATACTGTTGACGATTCACACCAGGTGTTTTGGCCTTTGATGCTCCCTCCTGCCCAAAGAGTACATTTTCCCCTACAACGAATTATGGAAACAATTTACAATTTTGTGTCCGAAAGTTCTTGCTTTGATCCTGTTATCCATTTGTCTCGCTTCCCTGAGTGCGGTTCTGACTCTACCGTACATTATTCAAAAAATGAGGAAGTGACAATCATACCTTGAAAGATTATGGAATCGATTAGTGGAGATTGTAAATGAATAGAAAAATCTATTTCCTCATAACAATGAGTGAGTATCTATACTGTCCCCAGCTGATGTGGACGAAATTGAGTCAGAGGTACCTCAAAATGGAAAATAATATCCAGGAAATAAACCTTGGAAATTGGATCGCAGTATCCTTCATCTTCTTCTGATCAGACCCTTGGAGAAGAACAAGGTCAAAGAGGGATTAAACTACTCACTTAAGGTTAAGCAGAGTGGAAGATATCACATCACTCACTTGAGGTGGGCAGGGAAAGTAAGAGGGACTAGACTACTCACTTAAGGTGGTAAGAGTCTTTAGCTTTACTAACCACTCTTCTTTATCGTTGCTGGACGTGACTATTTTAAAGCAATAGAACTGCTTGCTCAACCTGACCCCAAATCTGGGTTGTGCGTCGATAATACTGGTGACGATTCACACCAGGTGTTTTTGCCTTTGAAGCTCCCTCCTGCCGGAAGAGAACATGATCCCCTACAACGAATTATGAAAACAATTTACAATTTTGTGTCCGAAAGTTCTTGCTTTGATCCTGTTATCCATTTGTCTCGCTTCCCTGAGTGCGGTCCTGACTCTACCGTACATTATTCAAAAAATGAGGAAGTGACAATCATACCTTGAAAGATTATGGAATCGATTAGTGAAGATTGTGAATGATCAAAAAAATCTATTTCCTCATAACAATGAGTGAGTATCTATACTGTGTCCAGCTGATGTGGTCGAAATGAGTCAGAGGTACCTTAAAATGGGAAATAATATTCAGGAAATAAACCTTGGAAATTGGATCGCAGTATATCCTTTATCTTCTTCTGATCAGACCCTTGGAGAAGAACAAGGTCAAAGAGGGATTAAACTACTCACTTGAGGTTAAGCAGAGTGGAAGGTATCACATCACTCAGTTGAGGTGGGCAGGCGTAAAAGAGGGACTAGACTACTCACTTAAGGTGGTGAGAGTTATTAGATTTACTAACCACTCTACTTTATCCTTGCTGGACGTGACTATTTATAGCAATAGATCTGCTTGCTCAACTTGACCCCAAATCTGGGTTGTGCGTGGATTTCACTGGCGACGATTCACACCAGGTGTTTTTGCCTTTGATGCTCCCTCCTGCCCGAAGAGAACATGATCCCCTACAACGAATTATGAAAACAATTTACAATTTTGTGTCCGACAGTTCTTGCTTTGATCCTGTTATCCATTTGTCTCGCTTTCCTGAGTGCGGTCCTGACTCTACCGTACATTATTCAAAAAATGAGGAAGTGACAATCATACCTTGAAAGATTATGGAATCGATTAGTGGAGATTGTTAATGATCAGAAAAATCTATTTCCTCATAACAATGAGTAAGTATCTATACTGTCCCTAGCTGATGTGGTCGAAATTGAGTTCAAGGTTGACGCAGATTACGTTTTTACTTCCAAGAATTCCTTGATGTCCATGTGATCATTCTGGAACTCTTGATTGGCCATTACCTGTTGGTGGCCTGAATTGTGTAGGCACGTTTGCTCTATGAGTCATAATGGCTTGGTGTAGCTTCTCCACATCTGAAAGTCTAAACCAGGTTAAACATCCGATGAAGGAGGTTCTTCCAAGGAGGAGGTTGAAGTAGAGGTTAGCAATGGCGAAGGTATTGATGCGTACTTCACACTTTTTGATACAGTTTGTCATCGTTGAATGGATATGAGGCATGCCACGAGAGTTGTTTAATGCTGGTGGTACCGTTAGACTGCAACGAATCAAAATTACAATTCACTGATGGTTTCCTGGGAGTTTTTGGCTGTTAAACTGTGATTTCACTACATTTTGTGGATGTGATATGGGAAAGGAGTACCGTACATTCGTTCTTCTCGCCCGTTTCACTTTTGGACCTTAGGATGTACCGAAGATCAGATTAAACCCTTGGGGAAGAATAGGGAACGAGAGAGGAATTACACCACTCAATTAAGGTTGAGGATCGTGAGAGGGATAACACTACTTACTCAAAGTGGGGAAGAGTGGGACGGACTACACCCGTCACTTTGGGAAATATCCTTGCTAGACGTGACTATTCATAGCAACAAAACTGCTTGCTCAGCGTGACCCCAAATCTTGGTTGTGCGGCGATTTAGTGGCAAATAATAGGGTGGATTTTAACTAAATTGACTGGTCTCTGATACTGATAAGACAATATTTTGATTGATGAACTTACAATTTTGAAAATAAATAAGATGTTACGAGGAAGGTTCAGGAACTAGACGAATCTAGAAACCTCATTAAATGTTTGATATGAGTTCAGTTAGCATTTAAATAATGATATGCCCTACGTTCGCTTCATTAGAGAAATATTGACATCAAACAGATACACTTGGCGCAGCTGAGTCAAGTGAACGACGGGAGAGGTCTGGATAAATTGGTTTAATTACGGCGAGAAATCGACTGGAGTAAGTTGACGTCAGAACGTGTATTTGGTCATGAACATAATCCGTAAAAGGGCGATATGGGATCTGAATTGTCATCTAAATTGAGATAGTCGTTAAAATCAATCTCTCGAAAAAGGTTTGGGAATACCTCCCAGCATCTTGAATATATGTCTCTGAAGAATCCAAACTAGGAAATATTTGCTGATCCCCCTTACGACGGACGGTCGGGTCCAATTTAGTCGATACACAAACAATCCCACGGAGAAAAAGAAACTTTTCCATTCCCAAATAAAAATTGACCGTGGCGGCCATTCTTGTTGTTAGCTCTCCACCACTTAACATTTATTACACGTATTCGTCGAAAAGAACTCCGATATGGAAAATATTCCTCAGGATGCCTTAAAGGGATCGTTGTGGCCTCACAATAACGTTGTTCGCCAAGGTATATATGGATGCCGACTCTTGTGGAAATTGCCTTTTCCGCTTATGTATATGCGATATTCAGATTCTATTCGATTGAGTAATGGATATGCTTCTGTGCTCCACGTCAATGATTTGCAACGGGATATCTTGAAAATAGTTTGTCAAATTTGGCTTCGTTGTTTGATTGTGACGGCTTTGGGTGATTTCAACCAACCGCATCGGAACAGTTTCCGCAAACTTAGTTTGTATCTGCGACAATTGTGGAGCTTTCTTGGACTTGTAGTTAGTTGATGATAATGAACCAAATAAATTTATGCATTTGTGATTAACAGAAATGCAGGAAATATATATTTTACAAAAACTCGGGCGCCACCTCCAGGATTTATTTGGTAGGGAGCCAACGCTCTTATCGGGTAACCTTTAGACAATGAAGAAAATGATCCGCGCTGTTAAAAAAAGGCTAAATTAACAAGAATAATGTGACAAAATTGTTATAAATGAAATCAAACAAAAAAAATTCATCCAAAGTACTCACAAGCACTCTCCCCACCATTATCCTCCATGCGCAAACAAAGTTCAGTCTTATCTCGCAAAGTAATAGCCCATTTTCTCCACTACATCCCATAATACCTGTCCCTGGCAAACAAACAGTCGATTCCCTAACTAAACAAACTCATTCTAGTTATTTTACAAGCTGCACTCTATTTTAAAAAACAACAGGTAATTCCAGATAAGACCCTCACAAAAGCAAATCCAGTCGACTGCGCCACTTTCTTTATGACTATTACCCCGTATTTTTGTGTCAATGGAAAAGAAATCTGGAAATAGATAATTTATATTGCACGTGAAACTTGAAGTTTGTGGCTTCAGAGAAGAAGCTACTTCACAGAGCGGAAAAGGTTATTATGAGTGAGGGAACAAAGATGTTGTCTTTGTGTTAGAGGCGTCGTTTTGTTCAATTTTCAATTTTATTCAAGAAAACTATTCCAACCTGACAAAATAATATACCTAGCATGTGCTTGGTATAAGGACCTGATCAGGAATGTTCTTGGAATACTCCAACATATACTAAAAATATCCTTTTGTCAACCGTATCGTTTGCACATAGCAAGAATATGATACGCGCATATACTCTTAAGAATATATTTGGTACATGTTTACATATCCCTAGAACATGCTGATGAGGATGAGGATATTATGACTTGAAGCACATTCTGGGTACATGCTGTGGATATGAATATGCTTTTCATTGCTATGATGAATGATAAGGTTACTCTTCAGGACATTGCAAAAATACATATATTTGAAATTTGGTAAGGAAATGTTTTTTGTAGTTTAAAAGTTTTTAATCACTTTTTTTTAGCGAGTTAAATACGTTTGAGACTTTCTTTGTCTTTTAATATGGAGTTTAAAAGTTCTTTCTCGAGTACCAAGGCTTAAAATTATTTACGATGACTTATATTCAGGTGTTTTAGTAAATTTTCGTTTTTCTATTTTTCAAATGACTTAAAAATTAATTTGAAAGGTTTTTCAAAGGTTTGAAACTCTTCAACGTTTCCAATTACTGTTTCCATTATTTTAATCATTCGCAACATTCATTAGAGTTTCTGCATCATCTATCATTTTTCTGACTTGAATTTTTCTGTTGAGAAGGTTCAAAACAATTTAAAGTTTCCAAACGAATATTTTGGGATTTGACAAATTTTTTGCATTTTTTTTTCATAATTTTAATCTTTTAAAACATCTATTTTGTGTATAGGCATCATTAAAGTCGTTTAAGATGACTTAAAAATTAATTTAAGATTTTTTTTCATGGTTTGGATAGTTTGAAACAATTCAACTACTTTTTTGTATATTTTAAAGTTTTAAAACGTTTTTGCAGCATTTATACACTTTCAAGATGACGTAAAAGTTGATTTGAAAAGTTTTTCAAAGATTTATAACAATTTAATGTTTTCATAGATAATTTAAGTGACTTATTATTTATTTTTTTAAACATTTCTTCATATCATTTATGAACTTTTGAAATGAGTTAAAAAATCATCAAGAAGGTTTTTTGATATTATTTAAATTATTTTAAAAAATTTGTTTTTTTTGCAGCATTTGTGCACTTTAGATGACTTAATTTTTTTTTAAATGTTCAAATCAATTCAATGTTTCCATTGACAATTTTGGGGACTTGTTTGTTATTATTTTGAGCATTAAAAACATTATGAGTGTTTCTGCATCATTTATGGAGGTTTTAGATGAATTGAAAACTTCAAAATGCTCTCAAGGGTTCAAAACAATTTCAAGTTTCCAATGACAATCCTAACTACTTTTTTATTATGTGCATAGATGACTTTAAAGTACATTTAAAATGTTTCTCGCTGATTTAAATTATTTTAAAGTTTGCAACAACAATTTAAGTGACTTTTTGTCTATTATAATGAGCAATTGAAAAAAAATTTAGCGTTTTTGCAGCATTCATGAATAAAAAACTTCTTAAATGCTTCTCGGAGGTTTAAGACAATTTAATGTTTTCAATGAAAATTTCAACTACTTTATTATTATCTGCATAATCTTTAAAGTTTCAAGGTGACTTAGAAGTATATTTAAAATGTTTCTCGAAGGTTTGAATCAATTGTTTGAAGTTGGCAACAACAATATAAGTGACTTTTTGGTTATTAAATGCATTTAGAAGGTTTATGACCATTTAAAGTTTTCAATGGAAATGGGAACTACTTTTTTTATTATCTGCATATTCTTTAGTTTCAAGATTACTTAAAAGTACATTTAAAATTTTTCTCGAAGGTTTATATCAGTTTAAAGTTTGCAACAACGATTTGAAAGACTTTTTGGTTATTATTTTACGCATTTGAAAAAATTATTGGCGTTTTTGCATCATTTATGGAAGCTCAAGATAAAAAAAAATAGAATATGAAAAAAGTGTAAAACGAAAAAGCCTAATAATAAATAAATTGAGCATCCTTATAATTACCATGATGTATGATGTATGTATGATGATGATTCTAATCCAGTTTGTAGAGCAGTTTTTGTGATTAATTGATGATGTGAAAATTTTTTATATTGTTACAACTTTCTACCGCACAGTTAATTAATGCTGCAGTCAAATAAGAGTGAGAGAATAATTGATGTGCATCTCTGTGTACATATTTATAGCTTGCACAATGTCCACCATATTGACGACCTTTTAATGATTGACGACCATATCCTGGATTTGTGAAAAACGAATCCCATTCTCCTTTTCTATTTCTGCCTGGTACATGCCACAAACATGAATTGACCCTTCCACACGGTGGATTTGTTTGTTGATGGCATGTCGAACACAACTTGCTAGATATCGTATGACGAATTGCCACATCAGCATTCCGATCGGAACGAAACTATGCATATATGCGAAAGGTTTTTACATTTTCCCAAACCGCGAAATTTGCTTATTCAGATTGTTTATTTTCATTAGACGAACTATTCGCCTTTTTGTGTTCATCAAGATTTATGCCGTCATTTGCGGCTCTTTGTGCATCTCGACAGCGCTGAATGTAATTCCTTTTATGGCCAGAAACCGCAGTGCAAATTTGCAATCCGTCAAAGAAAAATATGCATTCTGGAAATGAAAATTTGTGTCGTGAATACTATTCCAGCCCTCAATTCATCAAATCGGATTGAAAAGATGTTTTTACACGAGCGCTACTCAACTAACAGGACAATAAAAACCAACATAGTCTTTCAGGGTAATAGATGGGCCTGCTAATCCCGCTGCAGGACTTTGTCTGACGGGGTGAATCCTGCGAGTCGGTAATTTGTCACGAGTGCTATTTATTTGAACATGGCCGTTTGATTGAGCGATATATTTTTTAGCTTTATCATCTCTCCACAGCTCACTGGCTCTTGTATCGGATGAGCTCAACTAATCTCCATACAAACACCAACAGCGGCGAGTAGATCGTAGATAACTCTGGTGTGGGCTCACTTATTTGTCGATGGGATGCCGACAGTTAACTGCAGCAACTACGAGAACATAAGCTCTGACAATGTGTTTCATAAATGAAAAAGCTAGCCCTTTGTTGGGGTCAAGTCATAAAAGCTGATGATTTTGATATAATAAGCTTACAAAGAAACCAATGATGAAGAAATGTGAATCACAGTCGATGAAGTTATGATAAACATCAAGGTAATGATATTTTGTTCGATTGATGTGAATGTTAGTCTGTGATGAAGAAACGTGAATCATACCCGATTAGGTTATGATCTTATCAGGGTAAATCTTGAAATTCTGTTCATTTGATGTCGATGTGAGTAACGTGAATCACATTCAGGTTCACTGTTTACTGAATTCAAGGTAGGGTGTGACGATTTAAAACATTTCCTACTGACAGTGGGATCAAACACCATCAGGAGAATTCTTGTTTTGCTTAGTTGATGTCAATGTGAATCCATGATGAAGAAATCCACATAATAGGAAATCAGTCAATTGATGTCATGACGGAACGTGAATCCAAATCAAAATCAAATATGCTTTATCAACATGAAAAATGGTGACATTTTATTGGTAAAGCAAAAAGTCATAGACCATAAGCACTATAAAAGTAGTAATGGTTTAAGATTAGAACGTAAAACTTGGTACACAAAAAAATGGATTGTAGATATACATCCAAGAAGACGATGAGGTGCAAAAATGAGCACAAAAACATGAAAAAACAACAACACATCATATTAACATTAACAACGTAATAACAGCAACAACAACAACAATCATATCATATTCAATGAGCAAAATCATGGTGACTCATGATAGTTTGTTCGTTTCATGATGATATGAGTCCATGATGATGAAAAAACGTGAATCATATTCCATCAAGTTATGAAAACAACAACAACACATCATATCAACATTAACAACTTAATAACAACAACAACACAACAACAACAATCATATTCAATGGAGTAATGAGCAAAATCATGGTGACTCATGATAGTTTGTACGTTTCATGATGAAGTGAGTCCATGATGAAAAAACGTGAATCATATTCCATCAAGTTATGAAAACAACAACAACACATCATATCAACATTAACAACTTAATAACAACAACAACACAACAACAACAATCATATTCAATGGAGTTATGAGCAAATGTTCGTTTCATGATGAAGTGAGTCCATGATAAAAAAACGTGAATCATAATCCATCAAGTTATGGAAACAACAACAACACATCATATCAACATTAAAAACTTAATAACAACAACAACACAGCAACCGCAATCATATTCAATGGAGTTTTGAGCAAAATCATGGTGACTCATGATAGTTTGTTCGTTTCATGATGAAGTGCGTCCATGATGAAAAAACGTGAATCATATTCCATCAAGTTATGAAAACAACAACAACACATCATATCAACATTAACAACTTAATAACAACAACAACACAACAACAACAATCATATTCAATAGAGTTATGAGCAAAATCATGGTGTCTCATGATAGTTTGTACGTTTCATGATGAAGTGAGTCCATGATGAAAAGACGTGAATCATATTCCATCAAGTTATGAAAACAACAACAACACATCATATCAACATTAACAACTTAATAACAACAACAACACAACAACAACACATCATATCAACATTAACAACTTAATAACAACAACAACACAACAACAACAATCATGTTCAATGCAGATATGAGCAAAATCATGGTGACTAATGATAGTTTGTTTGTTTCATGATGAAGTGAGTCCATGATGAGAAAACGTGAATCATATTCAATCAAGTTATGAAAACAACAACAACACATCATATCAACATTAACAACGTAATAACAACAACAACACAACAACAACAATCATATTCAATGGAGTTATGAGCAAAATCATGGTGACTCATGATAGTTTGTTCGTTTCATGATGAAGTGAGTCCATGATGAAAAAACGTGAATCATATTCCATCAAGTTATGAAAACAACAACAACACATTATATCAACATTAACAACTTAATAACAACAACAATCATATTCAATGGAGTTATGAGCAAAATCATGGTGACTCATGATAGTTTGTACGTTTCATGATGAAGTGAGTCCATGATGAAAAAACGTGAATCATATTCCATCAAGTTATGAAAAACATCACTATAAATCATTATATTTTTGTGAATGATGTTGAGATATGGAGGTGTTCTTTAGTTCTTTTTTATCAATATTATAATTTCATTTGGTGCCTTATTAACTATGAATAATGAATAATGTTACCATTACTTTTTCCAATTTGATCACCTTCTCTGTCCATCAGTCGATTGTTACGTCACACTGCTATATTCTCCAATATGTGAGAACTATGCAAATACCGAGGCAGCTCGTTCATAACACTATCAATGCCGCTGCGGCCCATTTGAAGTATAGTAATTGAACGGCGGCAAATAACTATACATAAACCACTCTGTCACCTTCCGGGGACTTCCACAGACAACCCCTTTGATATGATCGACGCTGACGTTCACTGAACCGATGACTATAAATATGATTATGGATAATTTCAATTGACATAGTTGAAGCACCATTGGACAAGTCAGCCGAATATACAACAATTGTATTCCTCGGAGACAATCGACGATTTCATTCAATTATGCCGCACTTGGGGTATAAGTTTGGGAGTGGTATCGAGCTGAGCTGAAATATTGTCATCACGTTCTGCTACTGTTGAAAAAATTTGCTTGGTGAAAAATTATAAACATGAACTCGCCCAGGCTGTACTTTTTTAAATAAACTTTTTCCCATTCAGACGTAGCTATGTTTGCTTATTATTATTCCGTCCAAAACGCGGAATTTGTTTTTGCTGTTGTGATTTTCTCCGCTGCTAAACCGGGCAGTTTACGAGACTAGACCGTTTTTGTCTTCTGCCTGCACTTTGCTATTCCGGACTGCTTTGTCGACAAAAAACAGAGCAGGATTTGCAGCGTTGAATTATCCTTGACCAGCTTTGTTTTGCTGGAAGGGTCATACCAAAAAAAATTTGAGTGCGTCTGGGAATAAAATTCATAATCCACGAGGATATGATTGACGTTTCTTCATTGTCTTGTTATATCTTGCAGTGGACCAAGATAACTGCTTTAGCATCTGTGGAACGGATAATGCTATACTATACGTCCTCGACTATTATCTATTATCTATATTATTAACTTCTGCACAAGTCGGAGGGTAGTTTGGTAAACGATGTGTCTAATAGCTGTATGGTGAACTTGCTCGAATTTGCATTATAGTTCGCCTAATTGCTACATGTGTTTCCTAATGACTGAGGGTTGTTTACAAATAATAATGATTGATAGATGAAGGGAAAATCAAAAAGTGAAAGAACCTAAATAAAATCGATAAAATTCTGGATCCGGATCATCCATGGACCAAATCAATGAAATATTCAAAAACATTTCCAGGGCAATATCAGTAAAGGAACAATATCCTTTCTCAATCAAATATCACGTAATTTTATCAAACCCACATATTTCCCAATCTCACTCCAGCCAAGAAATTGGGAGGCCCGGGGCAGTAAAAGAGGGGAATCGCCCAATTCCAGCGACATTTCTGCGCCATCGAATCTTATTAGCGTCAGGGTTACGTTAATCCCGTTTATTTGGGTTGTGTCGTGCATACACCTTACCCCCGCGGCTCTTTATAAGCATCGTTGCGCTTTTTATTTTGACTTGGAATAATAAAACCACCTGTTTCGTATCGAGTTTCAATTCTCAATAGAATGAAACAGCAGTAAAAATGAAGTTTAATTTAGGCTGGAAGCTCAACAGGAGCCCCGCTTTATTGGCAATGTCTTGGTCAGGAGATACGTTGATTTGAATAGAGTTGGAAGTTTATTAGGTTTTGTGATATAGGAGGCTTCAGTTTATTCAGGCAATTCTTTGGATCTTTTTGAGAGCTTCACCAAATTGGGTTTGACACTGATAGGTGCCAAATCAATTTCATTAGGGTAGAACGAGTATACAGTGAGGTAGATATGGAATGAGCTCACCAGATTGGTCCACTAGTTCAGTGAGTCCTTTCTAATCTTTTTCTTCATTTACCATGAGTGTCAACAGGGCAGAGTTTTGAGAACCTATTGCATTAATAATTTAAAGAAGAGAACAAAGAATATGATATTTTTTTAATAAAGCCGAGTCATTTATCTACTTATATCACAGACATGCACTCGTATTTTCCTGCTAGAATATGATAGCTTATCAAAAATAATTCACAGCATGTTTCAAAGAAGCTTTCATTTAGTTAATGGATATCCCCGCTTATTCACGTACCGAGACAGTCTATGATATACGACACATACGCCAGAGGAATATCACTATGCTTATTAAGATCCGCGGATTTCCGCAAAAACGTGCGTCACTGCTATTGAAATTTAAACCCGCATCAACTATTTGGCAGCTGCGATGATCAAACACTGGCTAATTTGGGGATGATTGAAAAATTGTCTGGTTTTGCTGGACCTAATCAAAATTCAATTAAAATGTTATGAGATATACGTAGAGAAAATGTCTTTTGTCGAGGTTCATCGTCTCTTTTGAAAGTAGCCGAATTATATTTGCAAATCAAGCGCTTTTGTTGGAAAATACATTGATTGGCGGGTAGCTTTTTATCAAGACAGTCGCATTTGAATATTTTTCTACGAAATATAAAGTCTAGATGCTTTGAATTTCTGATGTAAGGGTAACGTTATGAACTCACATAAGAGTTCTCTAGAATGCCATCCAAACGGTTGCAACTTTTTCTTGTATATTGACTAATAATTATTAATGTGACACTATATGCAATTTTCCGCCTCATACTGCAAGAATCTATTTTTTCTTTAAACGTCAGAAAAACGGACATTGTTCGACTGAGTATCGGCCGCAATGGAGGCCTCCGCCGGAGGAAAAGTAACTTTTGCTCCGCCGGAGGAAATGTAACTTTTGCTCCGCCGCGCCGGAGGGGAAAATAGCCATGACAATGAAAACGTGAGCCTGGCGCCGCCGCCCGAAGCTATATTCATGGCAAATTGGAAACATTATGTTTTTGCATAAATTATTAATTTGTTGACATTTGATGAAAAAATAGCATATTTGATTTGGAGGAAAAGTTACTTTTCATGACTTGCTCTCTATAAACACGAGCGCGTCAATAAAGTATCACTTTTCCTTCATATAAAATAATATACTATTTTCAACGATTGTACGGTAATATCACTATTGTGCAATTGATATCGATTCGTAAATGTAGTACATTGTAAAACTGTACGAAAATGAAACCATTCCCTAACTGTTGCCATGGAAATGAGTGCAAACTGAATGGAAATGATAATGACCTGGCACCTCCACCAAAAACCAAAATTAAGAATCGATATTAATCACACAATAGTGATATAAGTCGATAGTCGTAGAAAAAGTGTAGTGTACAACTCGCATATGAAATGACCATTTCCTATGGAAATGGGTATCATTCGCTGATCGAAAAGATCTCGATTCTACACCATTGTCCACATCATTTTTCATCCGTCATCATACAACAAGGGACATTTTTTATTTTCCACATTTATTGAGAATTCAATGCCAAACACAGCTGAATCAACCCGTGATTTTTCACACAAGATGGAGTTCAGAACCCCTGAATATATCATTACCGGCTGAAGAATGGGCCGATTTTTCTTTCAATTGGCAATTGATGGGAAACGATTTTTATTCGTAAATCTCTTTTAAATCAATTATCAGGCAAAAAAATTATTTTTTATGCTGACAATGGAACTTTATATTCTTGTTTTATCGTGACGTATTGGAAACTTCAAAAGTTCACTGTGCAACAAAGCCGGCAAAGAGAGAATAATATCCATTGAAAGTGACAGAAAAGAAATTGAATCCCGATGTGAGCGGACTCCATGTTAAGGCGATCGAACATACATATCAGTCACACATTATTTTCTTTTTCGTTGAATTTATACTTAGAAACTGCTTTCGAACGAGCTGGGAGTTCTTTGAAGTTTCAACAGGCTGACTCATAGATGTATTAATAGTTTCCGTTTTGAAATGTGGAAATAAAATTGATCTTTTGAGTGCAGTGGACGCGAAAGCAATTTCTTGTTCAAGTGAAACACTCTATAAATTTAACACACTCTATAATGCTTTTGTGATGTATGATCTATCAAGAGAGCAATGACTTTGAAAATTGATTTCTGCAAAAATTTCACAATTGATAAGTATATGATAGTCATTTTATTAAAAAACACTTGATTTCATCCGAATGCAATTATTTCTATTTTGTCAATAAGTAGGACGTTGTATGATGCTTATTCGATTTTTTAAGATTGTTAAAATTCGGATGGTGCAAAAAATCATAAAATCTGTTCTTTTGAGAGTGGGCACTCTCCACACGGGTTTGCAAAATAACACATCATCCCCTTTTGTACTAAACGAAATGATCAAATTATGGTCAACAACTCAAGGACACATGATATTCCACTCGTTTGATGCCATGATAAAATGTGAATCATATTCAATTGAGTTATGAACAAAATCATGGTGACTCATGATGATGCAATACTCTAGAAATTTGAAAAAAGAGTATATTCTGACAGCTTTCATGATATATAATCTCTCGAAATTGATTTCTGCAAAAAAGCCGCCGATTTATTTCACAATTGGTGAGTATATGATAGTCATTTTATTGAAAAACACTCAATTCTATTAAAATTGGATTATTTCTATTCAGGTCAATGAGTGGGACTCTGGATGATGCAATATCTGCAACCGGATCAATTTGACCCAAAATTGATAAGTATATGTTAGTCATATTATTAGAAAACACTTGACTTCATTTGAATTGAATTATTTCTATTTATGGAACAAATTAAAGAGATGTTCATACTTCCTCATCCCTTGATACCCCTTGTCCATTGAAACATCAGATTTCAATATCTACAAAAAAGTTCATTTGTTTCACAATTGATAATTATATGATAGTGATATTATTATAAAACACTATATTTCATCTAAATTCAATAATTATTTCTATCCAGGTCAATGAGTGGGACTCTGGATGATGCTTATGTGAGCTTGAAACATCAGATTTCAATCTCTGCAAAAAGATCAATTTGTTCCACAATTGATAAGTATATGATGGTCATTTTATTAAAAAACACTTGATTTCATCCAAATGCAATAATTTCTATTTTGTCAATAAGTAGGACTTTAGATGATGCTTATTCGTTTTTTTTAAGATTGTTAAAATTCGGATGATGCAAAAAATCATAAAATCTGTTCTTTTGAGAGTGGGCACTCTCCACACGAGTTTGCAAAATAACACATCATCCCCTTTTGTACTAAACGAAATGATCAAATTATGGTCAACAACTCAAGGACACATGATATTCCACTCGTTTGATGCCATGATAAAATGTGAATCATATTCAATTGAGTTATGAACAAAATCATGGTGACCCATGATTGTGCAATACTCTAGAAATTTTAAAAAAGAGTATATTCTGACAGCTGTCATGATATATAATCTCTCGAAATTGATTTCTGCAAAAAAGCCGCCGATTTATTTCACAATTGGTGAGTATATGATAGTCATTTTATTGAAAAACACTCAATTCTATTAAAATTGGATTATTTCTATTCAGGTCAATGAGTGGGACTCTAGATGATGCAATATCTGCAACCGAATCAATTTGTTTCACCATTGATAAGTATATGATGATCATATTATTAGAAAACACTTTACTTCATTTGAATTGAATTATTTCTATTCATGGAACAAATTAAAGAGATGTTCATACTTCCTCATCCTTCAATACCCCTGATCCATTGAAATTTCAAAACATCAGATTTCAATATCTACAAAAAAGTCAATTTGTTTCACAATTGATAAGTATATGATAGTCATATTATGATATGACACTATATTTCATCTGAATTGAATTATTTCTATCCAGGTCAATGAGTGGGACTCTGGATGATGCCTATGTGAGGTTGAAACATCAGATTTCAATCTCTGCAAAAGGATCAATTTGTTCCACAATTGATAAGTATATGATAGTCATATTATTATAAAACACTTGACTTTATTTGGATTGAGTTATTTCTATTCATGAAACAAATTAAAGAGATGTTCATACTTCCTTATCCTTCAATACCCCTGATTCATTGAAATTTTAACATCAGATTTCAATATCTACAAAAAAGTCAATTTGTTTCACAATTGATGAGTATATGATAGTCATATTATTATAAAACACTATATTTCATCCAAATTGAATTATTTCTATCCAGGTCAATGAGTGGGACTCTGGATGATGCCTATGTGAGGTTGAAACATCAGATTTCAATCTCTGCAAAAGGATCAATTTGTTCCACAATTGATAAGTATATGATTGTCATATTATTATAAAACACTTGACTTTATTTGGATTGAGTTATTACTATTCATGAAACAAATTAAAGAGATGTTCATACTTCCTCATCCTTCAATACCCCTGATCCATTGAAATTTTTACATCAGATTTCAATATCTACAAAATAGTCAATTTATTTCACAATTGATGAGTATATGATAGTCATATTATTAGAAAACACTTGACTTCATTTGAATTGAATTATTTCTATTCATGGAACAAATTAAAGAGATGTTCATTCTTCCTCATCCTTCAATACCCCTGGTTCATCGAAATTTCAACATCAGATTTCAATATCTACAAAAAAGTCAATTTGTTTCACAATTGATAAGTATATGATAGTCATATTATTATAAAACACTTGACTTCATTTGGATTGAGTTATTTCTATTCATGAAACAAATTATAGAGATGTTCATACTTCCTCATCCTTTAATACCCCTGGTCCATTGAAATGGTAACATCAGATTTCAATATCTACAAAAAAGTCCATTTGTTTCACAATTGATAAGTATATGATAGTCATATTATGATATGACACTATATTTCATCTGAATTGAATTATTTCTATCCAGGTCAATGAGTGGGACTCTGGATGATGCCTATGTGAGGTTGAAACATCAGATTTCAATCTCTGCAAAAGGATCAATTTGTTCCACAATTGATAAGTATATGATAGTCATATTATTATAAAACACTTGACTTCATTTGGATTGAGTTATTTCTATTCATTAAACAAATTATAGAGATGTTCATACTTCCTCATCCTTTAATACCCCTGGTCCATTGAAATTTTAACATCGATTTCAATATCTACAAAAAATTCAATTTGTTTCACAATTGATAAGTATGTGATAGTCATATTATTATAAAACACTATATTTCATCCGAATTCAGTTATTTTTGTTCTGGATTATGCTCGAATAGGTTCAACTTGAGAAACATGACTTGATTTTTTTTGACGTGGTCAATTAGGCAATGTTTTCTGTTGAGGGCACCAATGAGTAATATATGGATATCTCATGTGAAGAGGAAAACATCCATCAAATTCAAACAAGTTTCCAAAATCATCAAAGGACTCATCAAAACTAAAGCAAACAAGTTCCGTTCACGTTGTAGTTCAAAAGAGTTTTTGCCCTATATTTCCCGGAAATTGAATTCGAATCTGGTTGCACAAAGACAAAAATCGACTAATTAACCAGCCCTGAACGCACTTGCAAACCGGATATAGTGGCTCGATGCATCCGAATCTGAACAAATAAGCGCCGTTCAAATTGGCAATGACCGGTCGACGAACCGTTACGGTTTTTTGACCAAAATCATTTTATGCCGGTAGGAATAAAATCCACAGCACTGCCGCAACTATCTCTCTCTATGCCCGTATTCTTATGCAAAGCTTATTTCTTGCTACACTGACTACATATGCGAATGAATTTCATGCTTCCTCAACTTTTTTACAATTTTGTTTGCCCATGTTTGATTGAAGTCGAAATTTCTGCCATCCAATCTTCATTCCACGTGCCCCGAGTGCATTCTGGAAGTGGGACACTTTAGGCCAAAATGTCGGTGTGGTTGGGTGCAATTTTATATCGCAGTGGTTGCGAAAAAACTTGGTCGTGGCCAAGTTTACACAATTTTGCCAGATCGTCGATAAATTGCGGAGGAATTACAGCATGCGGCGATATATCAAGCGAAAGGCTGTCTATAAATCCATATTATCTGGAAAGTCATAATTTCCGGGATGGGTGATGCGGAGTGCTAAAAAGTCGTTTCTATGACCGTCCTATTTTATAAGCCGTTGCGTTTTTGCCTGGATTAAATAGGATCGGGAATGGACAGTGTGTATTTGTGAGGGAGATATTTTTAGAGGACGCAGTTAGTGGACAAGAAATGATGATCTGTGATATGTGTTGCTGAAATGGATAACCGGATTTAATGACAAAGATCATAGATGAACCTTGATCATTTAGAACAACCATCAACTGTATGATCCACAATCTGGTTCCAAAATCTCAAAATCACATCGATGCATTCAAAATTGAGATTTTTATTTTTTTTTTGTTTCCCTGTAGGGCCGGTTGTGATATGTGTTGAAGTGAACATTTTTCTTCAATTTGACGCAAAAATCACTTCAATATCTTCAAAATAGTGATTTTTATGAATTATTTGCTGCTTCAATGTCCGTGTTCTATAAATTGTATATCTTGACTTCTTGAATCTGGAAAATCGATTTTCACTTTTCCTCATAAAATTGGTTATACTATGTGTGAGAGTGAACACTTTTCTTCAATTTGGAGCAGAAACCACTCCAATATCTTCAAAATTACGATTTTTATGAATTATTTTCTGCTTCAATGTCCGTGTTCTATTAATTGTATATCTTGACTTCTTGAAACTGGAAAATCGATTTTCACTTTTCCTTATAAAACTGGCTATAACATGTGTGAAAGTGAACACTTTTCTTCAATTTGGAGCAAGAACCACTCCAATATCTTCAAAATTACGATTTTTATGAATTATTTTCTGCTTCAATGTCCGTGTTCTATTAATTGTATATCTTGACTTCTTGAATCTGGGAAATCGATTTTCACTTTTTCTCATAAAATTGGTTATACTATGTGTGAGAGTGAACACTTTTCTTCAATTTGGAGCAGAAACCACTCCAATATCTTCAAAATTACGATTTTTATGAATTATTTTCTGCTTCAATGTCCGTGTTCTATTAATTGTATATCTTGACTTCTTGAAACTGGAAAATCGATTTTCACTTTTCCTCATAAAATTGGTTATAAAATGTGTGAAAGTGAACACTTTTCTTCAATTTGGAGCAGAAACCACTCCAATATCTTCAAAATTACGATTTTTATGAATTATTTTCTGCTTCAATGTCCGTGTTCTATTAATTGTATATCTTGACTTCTTGAAACTGGAAAATCGATTTTCACTTTTCCTTATAAAACTGGCTATAACATGTGTGAAAGTGAACACTTTTCTTCAATTTGGAGCAAGAACCACTCCAATATCTTCAAAATTACGATTTTTATGAATTATTTTCTGCTTCAATGTCCGTGTTCTATTAATTGTATATCTTGACTTCTTGAAACTGGAAAATCGATTTTCACTTTTCCTCATAAAATTGGTTATAAAATGTGTGAAAGTGAACACTTTTCTTCAATTTGGAGCAGAAACCACTCCAATATCTTCAAAATTACGATTTTTATGAATTATTTTCTGCTTCAATGTCCGTGTTCTATTAATTGTATATCTTGACTTCTTGAAACTGGAAAATCGATTTTCACTTTTCCTTATAAAACTGGCTATAATATGTGTGAAAGTGAACACTTTTCTTCAATTTGGAGCAAGAACCACTCCAATATCTTCAAAATTACGATTTTTATGAATTATTTTCTGCTTCAATGTCCGTGTTCTATTAATTGTATATCTTGACTTCTTGAAACTGGAAAATCGATTTTCACTTTTCCTTATAAAACTGGCTATAATATGTGTGAGAGTGAACACTTTTCTTCAATTTGGAGCAGAAACCACTCCAATATCTTCAAAATTACGATTTTTATGAATTATTTTCTGCTTCAATGTCCGTGTTCTATTAATTGTATATCTTGCCTTCTTGAAACTGGAAAATCGATTTTCACTTTTCCTCATAAAATTGGTTATAATATGTGTGAAAGTGAACACTTTTCTTCAATTTGGAGCAAGAACCACTCCAATATCTTCAAAATTACGATTTTTATGAATTATTTTCTGCTTCAATGTCCGTGTTCTATTAATTGTATATCTTGACTTCTTGAAACTGGAAAATCGATTTTCACTTTTCCTTATAAAACTGGCTATAATATTTGTGAGAGTGAACACTTTTCTTCAATTTGGAGCAGAAACCACTCCAATATCTTCAAAATTACGATTTTTATGAATTATTTTCTGCTTCAATGTCCGTGTTCTATTAATTGTATATCTTGCCTTCTTGAAACTGGAAAATCGATTTTCACTTTTCCTCATAAAATTGGTTATAATATGTGTGAAAGTGAACACTTTTCTTCAATTTGGAGCAAGAACCACTCCAATATCTTCAAAATTACGATTTTTATGAATTATTTTCTGCTTCAATGTCCGTGTTCTATTAATTGTATATCTTGACTTCTTGAAACTGGAAAATCGATTTTCACTTTTCCTTATAAAACTGGCTATAATATGTGTGAGAGTGAACACTTTTCTTCAATTTGGAGCAGAAACCACTCCAATATCTTCAAAATTACGATTTTTATGAATTATTTTCTGCTTCAATGTCCGTGTTCTATTAATTGTATATCTTGCCTTCTTGAAACTGGAAAATCGATTTTCACTTTTCCTCATAAAATTAGCTATAATATGTGTGAGAGTGAACACTTTTCTTCAATTTGGAGCAGAAACCACTCCAATATCTTCAAAATTACGATTTTTATGAATTATTTTCTGCTTCAATGTCCGTGTTCTATTAATTGTATATCTTGACTTCTTGAAACTGGAAAATCGATTTTCACTTTTCCTTATAGAACTGGCTATAATATGTGTGAGAGTGAACACTTTTCTTCAATTTGGAGCAGAAACCACTCCAATATCTTCAAAATTACGATTTTTATGAATTATTTTCTGCTTCAATGTCCGTGTTCTATTAATTGTATATCTTGCCTTCTTGAAACTGGAAAATCGATTTTCACTTTTCCTCATAAAATTAGCTATAATATGTGTGAGAGTGAACACTTTTCTTCAATTTGGAGCAGAAACCACTCCAATATCTTCAAAATTACGATTTTTATGAATTATTTTCTGCTTCAATGTCCGTGTTCTATTAATTGTATATCTTGACTTCTTGAAACTGGAAAATCGATTTTCACTTTTCCTTATAAAACTGGCTATAATATGTGTGAGAGTGAACACTTTTCTTCAATTTGGAGCAGAAACCACTCCAATATCTTCAAAATTACGATTTTTATGAATTATTTTCTGCTTCAATGTCCGTGTTCTATTAATTGTATATCTTGACTTCTTGAAACTGGAAAATCGATTTTCACTTTTCCTTATAAAACTGGCTATAATATGTGTGAAAGTGAACACTTTTCTTCAATTTGGAGCAAGAACCACTCCAATATCTTCAAAATTACGATTTTTATGAATTATTTTCTGCTTCAATGTCCGTGTTCTATTAATTGTATATCTTGACTTCTTGAAACTGGAAAATCGATTTTCACTTTTCCTTATAAAACTGGCTATAATATGTGTGAGAGTGAACACTTTTCTTCAATTTGGAGCAGAAACCACTCCAATATCTTCAAAATTACGATTTTTATGAATTATTTTCTGCTTCAATGTCCGTGTTCTATTAATTGTATATCTTGCCTTCTTGAAACTGGAAAATCGATTTTCACTTTTCCTCATAAAATTGGTTATAATATGTGTGAAAGTGAACACTTTTCTTCAATTTGGAGCAAGAACCACTCCAATATCTTCAAAATTACGATTTTTATGAATTATTTTCTGCTTCAATGTCCGTGTTCTATTAATTGTATATCTTGACTTCTTGAAACTGGAAAATCGATTTTCACTTTTCCTTATAAAACTGGCTATAATATGTGTGAGAGTGAACACTTTTCTTCAATTTGGAGCAGAAACCACTCCAATATCTTCAAAATTACGATTTTTATGAATTATTTTCTGCTTCAATGTCCGTGTTCTATTAATTGTATATCTTGCCTTCTTGAAACTGGAAAATCGATTTTCACTTTTCCTCATAAAATTGGTTATAATATGTGTGAAAGTGAACACTTTTCTTCAATTTGGAGCAAGAACCACTCCAATATCTTCAAAATTACGATTTTTATGAATTATTTTCTGCTTCAATGTCCGTGTTCTATTAATTGTATATCTTGACTTCTTGAAACTGGAAAATCGATTTTCACTTTTCCTTATCAAACTGGCTATAATATGTGTGAGAGTGAACACTTTTCTTCAATTTGGAGCAGAAACCACTCCAATATCTTCAAAATTACGATTTTTATGAATTATTTTCTGCTTCAATGTCCGTGTTCTATTAATTGTATATCTTGCCTTCTTGAAACTGGAAAATCGATTTTCACTTTTCCTCATAAAATTGGTTATAATATGTGTGAAAGTGAACACTTTTCTTCAATTTGGAGCAAGAACCACTCCAATATCTTCAAAATTACGATTTTTATGAATTATTTTCTGCTTCAATGTCCGTGTTCTATTAATTGTATATCTTGACTTCTTGAAACTGGAAAATCGATTTTCACTTTTCCTTTTAAAACTGGCTATAATATGTGTGAGAGTGAACACTTTTCTTCAATTTGGAGCAGAAACCACTCCAATATCTTCAAAATTACGATTTTTATGAATTATTTTCTGCTTCAATGTCCGTGTTCTATTAATTGTATATCTTGCCTTCTTGAAACTGGAAAATCGATTTTCACTTTTCCTCATAAAATTAGCTATAATATGTGTGAGAGTGAACACTTTTCTTCAATTTGGAGCAGAAACCACTCCAATATCTTCAAAATTACGATTTTTATGAATTATTTTCTGCTTCAATGTCCGTGTTCTATTAATTGTATATCTTGACTTCTTGAAACTGGAAAATCGATTTTCACTTTTCCTTATAGAACTGGCTATAATATGTGTGAGAGTGAACACTTTTCTTCAATTTGGAGCAGAAACCACTCCAATATCTTCAAAATTACGATTTTTATGAATTATTTTCTGCTTCAATGTCCGTGTTCTATTAATTGTATATCTTGCCTTCTTGAAACTGGAAAATCGATTTTCACTTTTCCTCATAAAATTAGCTATAATATGTGTGAGAGTGAACACTTTTCTTCAATTTGGAGCAGAAACCACTCCAATATCTTCAAAATTACGATTTTTATGAATTATTTTCTGCTTCAATGTCCGTGTTCTATTAATTGTATATCTTGACTTCTTGAAACTGGAAAATCGATTTTCACTTTTCCTTATAAAACTGGCTATAATATGTGTGAGAGTGAACACTTTTCTTCAATTTGGAGCAGAAACCACTCCAATATCTTCAAAATTACGATTTTTATGAATTATTTTCTGCTTCAATGTCCGTGTTCTATTAATTGTATATCTTGACTTCTTGAAACTGGAAAATCGATTTTCACTTTTCCTCATAAAATTAGCTATAATTTGTGTGAGAGTGAACACTTTTCTTCAATTTGGAGCAGAAACCACTCCAATATCTTCAAAATTACGATTTTTATGAATTATTTTCTGCTTCAATGTCCGTGTTCTATTAATTGTATATCTTGACTTCTTGAAACTGGAAAATCGATTTTCACTTTTCCTCATAAAATTGGTTATAATATGTGTGAAAGTGAACACTTTTCTTCAATTTGGAGCAGAAACCACTCCAATATCTTCAAAATTACGATTTTTATGAATTATTTGCTGCTTCATTGTCCGTGTTCTATAAATTGTATACCTTGACTTCTTGAAACTGGAAAATCGATTTTCACTTCTCCTCATCAAATTGGTTATAATATGTGTGAAAGTGGAGACTTTTCTTCAATTTGGAGCAGAAACCACTCCAATATCTTCAAAATTACGATTTTTATGAATTATTTTCTGCTTCAATGTCCGTGTCCTATTAATTGTATATCTTGACTTCTTGAAACTGGAAAATCGATTTTCACTTTTCCTCATAAAATTGGTTATGATATGTGTTAAAGTGAACATTTTTTTCAATTTGGTGCAAAAAACACTTACGATTTTTATCAATGAATTTCCTGGCCCTGGAAAATCAATTTCTAGTTTCTTTAAGTGAGAGGTTCTTTGGCATGATGTAAGGAAACCAGTTATCTTCAATATGACGCAAAAGTTTAATCCATATCTTCAAAATTTTGTATTTTTTTTCTCCTTCAAGGTCCAAAAATTTCAACCTTCCGACCCTGGAAAATAATTTTCCAGTTTTTCTTAGTTGAAAGTGGTTTGATATGATCAGAAGAAAACAATCATTATCTTCAAATTGACGCAAAAATTGATTCGATATCTTCAAAATTTTGACTTTTGTGATTTTTTTCTCGCTTCAAATAAGAAATGAAAACTCCACTTTCCGACCCTGATAAATCCTTTTTTTTAGGTGAAAAGTTTCTTGATATGATGTGAAAACTTCAATCAACTTGACACAAAAATTGAATCCATATCTTCAAAATTGTTTTTTTTTCTGCTTCAAAGTCATGAAAATTTATTTGCGTTGATATGATGCGAAGAAATACACCGTCTTCAAATTGATTCAAAAATTGAATCCATACTTTCAAAGTTTCGACTTTTTTGTGATTTTTTTTCTGCTTCAAAGTCATGAAATTTCCACTTTCCGTCCCTGGAAAATCAATTTTAGTCTTCGTCAGTGGAAGATTATTTTAAATTATGTAAAGAAATCAGTTATTACCAATTTGACACAAAAGCTGACCTCATATCTTCAAAATTGCGGCTTTTGTGATTTTTTTCAACTTTCCGACCATGGACAATCAATTTACAGTTTTCCAAGTCAAAGGTGCTCTGATATGATGTAAGGAAACCAACGATAATCAAATTAATGCAAAAATTCCATCTATATTCACAAAATTGCGACTCTTATGATTTTTTTTCTGCTTCAAAGTCTTGAAAATTACACTTTGCGTCCTTTGAAGTCATGAAAACTCAACTTTCTGGCCCAGGAAAATCAATTCCAATTAACAGAAGTGAAAGATGCTGTGATGTGATGTGAAGAAACTGATTCCCCAAATCAAGTCAACGACGGCAACGTTGTATGACGTAGCTTGGATGGCTCAGAATGTCAAATGAGCTAGAGCGACGTTGCCGCGTTGATTTTATACTATTATCTTTATTGAGGTATTTCTATTCTTTGCTAAAACGTTCTTGGAAAAAAAATCATCAGAGCCATTTATTCATTTATAATGCCTTTTATTATGCTTTTTAAATGTGTATAACAAGGTAGCAAATTTGTTGAACCAAGAGTGATCAATTATGTTGACATGTCATTGTGTACTCAAGCTAAATCAGAATTATTGATGACTTTTCCTGTTCCCTGATAGATGTAGATTTCAGGTGAGGGTGGTAAGTACCACAGCACATTCTAGGCCACACAGCGGGCCCATAGCGCACCTCCAAGGGGAGCCTCCAGGAGGAGAGAAGTTGCTCTCTTGGATCATTGTCGTCAAGCCTTCAGCCATTCAGCATAGGCGACAACATAGGTGTCAAGCCACAGCATTTAGCTTAGGCGACAACGTAGCCCAAGGGCGGTCCCTCTGACCTCCCGTATGCCGTAGTTCTAACTAAGGTGCTGATTGAGAACATCACCTAGTTTTAGTATTGAACATGCAGGATCCAAATTATTTAGGCTAATTTAGTAACTTTTTGACTGACAGTAATCAATAATACTACAGCCTACGCAGTTCCATCAGCCATTGAGAGTGCCACTAAATACAGAACAGAAAATAATTTCTGCTCACCGCGGGGATCGAACCCACGTCAATCAGAACTTACGGTCTCTCAAGCCGGCGTGTTACACGCTCGGCCACCGTAGCCCCCCTGTTCCCTGATAGTCCAAAACATCAATCATGTCAAACAATCATAAGCAACAACATTTTATTATCAATATTTTCTCATACCAAAGCATCTTCCGTACGATCTCATGCAAATGGCCCAAATGAAATATTCATACAGGCGCCCTCAATCAATTACGCCAAATTTAAATTCATCGGTTTATATTTTACAGCAGCCGGTCATTATTCTATGGGCTCCACATGAATAATTATCAACACCGCCCTCAAACCGTTGATTTTCATTGATTTTTATCTCATACTAATAGAGAGTTATTTATTATACAGACGAGTTATTTTCAATTGTCCAAATAACATTGAATATCAACCCAGCACGCGTCGATAGAATCAATGTTATAAATGGTTCTCATAATTGAGTCTACCAGTCCCAATTATGCAACGGGAATAACTGCAGTCAGCTCTAATTTCAAACTTTAATTAGTTTCGTACATTTCCATTTTGTTCCGTTTAAATGTGGAATTAGACGTGACGACAACTAAAGATGTCCTTTGGCCGTGTTTCTGTGTGTTGGGTGCCGCAGAGTGTGCATGACGTTGTCCCTTGGGGTAAGCAAGTTGCCTTATTGCCTAAATGGGAGTTTGGGTTCAGGTCTCTTGACCTGTTGGGAGGGAGTTTGAAGTTACTTCAAACATAGAGACGAACACCGTGTGATTAAACGCGTCCTACAAACACCTGAATTTATAGGAGATAAGGAGAAATTAGTGGAGTTCCTTTCATCAGAATTTTCTGATTCATTTTGCCGTCTTTAATTGAGCCGCAACTAGCTCATTTATCTGTCGAAAGACCCCGTATTTTCTCTAAATCAATGTTGGCCGTGTGACAATTAATAATTTACTGTTCAATTTCTGTCCGACAACAAGGAATCTGCGCGGAATTCAAACAAACCGTGTTCCCCACCTTAAAATAGATCAAGGCCGAGTAGCTGGGTGGTTCCCAAGCTACTAGAACAAGTTAGTTCATTAGCTGAACCGAATTGAAAACCGATTCGCTATTGGGTACTACTTCTATGCATATTTGCAACGGTTTATTTGAATTTCTCGCAGCCGGAAAATCAGACAATCAAGGTCCAAGTTTTCTTCAACAAATTTCCCTTGCCCTCTCGTCTTATCTTGTCAGGAAGCTAACTGACCCCGTCGCGTCGGTTTTTCCGTATCATTTTATCTCTACGCCGTCGGAAAATTCTCCTTCCAAATTTCCTCTGTTTATTTTGTTAAAATTTTGCCTTGTAATATGTTGCTACAACTTCACACGCCACTACTGTTTTCGAGTTTTGTGAAAATCAACGATTGTGATGCTTCCACATCGCCAAACCAATCATACAGTGCTTTGTCTGTAAATGATTAGATATATTCGCAAAATAAGTGTCGTTTTGGTTTGAATACAAAAATAAATGTCCCTAGAAAGTCCATTATTGTCATCAATGACTCAAGTCAATAAATATCAATTGATTTAGCCAAACAAATTTACAAACCAACCTGAAAAAATTCATAAAACATAACAAATATCGAATACGTAGGGTAAAAAGTCGTTTAAGTACGCGAAAATAGTATCAGGTATTAATAACTTTCAATGGCGGCTATTAAAATGATGTAGGTGAAGTGCCACTTCACCAAAAATAAATGATAAAACAACATATCTACCTATTTTTCAATTTAAAGACTGATATTTTCAAATAAAAAAACCCATTTTATAATCTATGAATCGCTGGTGGCTGCGGTTTTCTGCTTCAAATGATCAGAAATAGACCACTGGTGCGACAGCCTATCTCAATATATTATGCTTTCTCCCAACTATAAAACCATACATGGTAGCCATGGGCGTGGTGTATTATGAATCAGCTGATGCTTTATTATGTCGGTTGTCATGGCGACGCGTCGTGACAGGCCCCTTGTATGGGTTGCACAGAGTCAATAAGGAACTTTCAGTCAACGTACGTTTTTTGGGATTCGGTAAACCATGTAATATATTTTTTTTTGTACAACCTACACGTAAAATCCACTTTTCAATGCATGCAAAGCAGGCGGAAAGTCGCTAATTTTGGCAGCCGGGCCTAAAAGTACTTTCGCGCCCGCGGGCGCAAAAGTAGATCGCTTAGCAACGGTTCCTTGGATCCCAACGCCTCTGGATCTAATAACCACATGAAAGTCTAGCATACTTAAAGGAACTTATCACGTGACAATCTTGGTGACAATGAATCCGCACCACAAAAGAATAAGTTGCCTTATTGCCTAAATGGGAGTTTGGGTTCAGGTCTCTTGACCTGTTGGGAGGGAGTTTGAAGTTACTTCAAACATAGAGACGAACACTGTGTGATTAAACGCGTCCTACAAACACCTGAATTTATAGGAGATAAGGAGAAATTAGTGGAGATCCTTTCATCAGAATTTTCTGATTCATTTTGCCGTCTTTAATTGAGCCGCAACCAGCTCATTTATCTGTCGAAAGACCCCGTATTTTCTCTAAACCAATGTTGGCCGTGTGACAATTAATAATTCACTGTTCAATTCCTGTCCGAGAACAAGGAATCTGCGCGAAATTCAATCAAACCGTGTTCTCTACCTTGAAATAGATCAAGGCCGAGTAGCTAGGTGGTTCCCAAGCTACTAGAACTAGTGAGTTCATTAGCTGAACCAAATTGAAAACCAATTCGCTATTGGGTACTACTACTTTGTGTATTTGCAACGATTTATTTGATTTTCTCGCTCTCGGAAAATAAGACAACCAAGGTCTAAGCGAGTTCTCTTTAACACATTTCCCGTGCCTCACTCGTCTTATCTCGTCAGGATGCAAACTGACCCCGTCGCGTCGGTTTTTCCGTATCATTTACTCTCTGCTTATGATCTTCCTCTGTTTTTTTGTTAAAATTATGCTTGAAAATCCGTCGCTACAACTTCGTTCACACGCCTCAACAAGTTTTCTTTAAATTATATATATTTTGATAACTGTAGAAGTGGCACCCTAGTTTTGTTAAAATCAACGATTCTGATCCTTCTACTTTGAATAAGAGATGGGATAATAAAATCGGCTCAATTGATTTAAACTCGACAAACCAATCATACAAGGGTTCTTATGTATATGATTAGACATGAGCAAAATATGTGTTCTTTTGGTTTGAATACAAAAATGAAATGAAAAGTCAAGAACAAATTGACTCAGGTTGATCGCTAGCACAATAAATATCAAATGACTTAGCCAAACAAATTCACAAACCAACCTGAACAAATGTATAAAACATAACAAATATCAAATACGTAGGGTAAAAAGTCGTTGAAGTATGCGAAAACAGTATCAAGTATTGATAACTTTCAACGGCGGCTATTCAGATGATGCAGGTGAAGTGCCACTTCACCAAAAATAAATGATAAAACAACATATCTACCTATTTTTCAATTTAAAGACTGATATTTTCAAATGAAAAATACGACATTTTATAATCTATGAATCGCTGGTGGCTGCGGTTTTCTGCTTCAAATGATCAGAAATAGATCACTGGTGCGACAGCCTATCTCAATATATTATGCTTTCTCCCCACTATAACACCATACATGGTAGCCATGGACGTGGTGTATTATGAATCAGCTGATGCTTTATTATGTCGGTTGTCATGGCGACGCGTCGTGACAGGCCCCTTGTATGGGTTGCACAGAGTCAATAAGGAACTTTCAGTCAACGTACGTTTTTTGGGATTCGGTAAACCATGTAATTTATTTTTTTTTGTACAACCTACACGTAAAGTCCACTTTTCAATGCATGCAAAGCAGGCGGAAAGTCGCTAATTTTGGCAGCCGGGCCTAAAAGTACTTTCGCGCCCGCGACAGTTGTCACTTGTCAGTTGTCTGACTTGTCAGCAGTGTAGTGCAGTGTATCGATTATTTATTTTTGATTTTCATAATTATTCTTTTTCAAATGATTAAAAACTGGTTGTACAAAAAGCACTGTTTGCACCACGGACGAAAAATGATTTTGACGAGGGTATCAGTAGCAGCACGAGCGAAGCGAGGGCAGATACGAGTACTTTCCGCCCTTGATACAAAATGTCCTATTTGTGTTGGAAGAAAACGGATCAGGAA
Organism: Orchestes rusci; assembly: GCA_958502075.1. Classification (NCBI taxonomy): domain Eukaryota; kingdom Metazoa; phylum Arthropoda; class Insecta; order Coleoptera; family Curculionidae; genus Orchestes; species Orchestes rusci. Next base: position 30,523,012 of record OY293310.1, on the reverse strand, counting down.
CGTAATGAGAATGATAGTAAACTGTTGCTCCAGAAGCATACCTAGTCAGGTATCGGGTGAACTTATGGTCTGTGGAAGACTGCAGGGAACGCTGCTATTCAAGTAGGTGACTCAGTACATTTTTTATCCCTGATTTAAATCCATGCAATTTTTTTTTACCTAAACATTATTGTAAGGAGTTGAGTTAACTCGACCCTCATTTTAATTTGATTATTTTCAGCTATGAATGTCTCCAAATCTTGTTTCAATATATATAAAATGATTTAAAAAGGGCAGAGACACTAGAGAAATTGATTGTATATTCGTAGAACATGCTAATGGCGTGACATTTAGCATATGACTTGGAGCACGTTCTTTGTATATGCTGTGCAGATATGATTATGCTTCTCATTATTATATAAGCCAAATAAAATAAATTCGAAAACGCTCTGACATATCAATTGGTATTTCCAGCTGCGCATCTTTTCAGCAAAAACATTCTATATCCACAGATATATTTTATTTGAAAATTCAATCTGGCATTGTAATTACTTTTGGCTTCCCAAATTACGAACAAAAACTGTTTCCCTCAAAAACACACGCAAAGCTGCCGCAAGGGCAAGTATTTTCAGATACCCCATCATTGGAGACTAAAACTTTTCAACCCTCCTCGCGACTCTTCAAACATTTAGCCTAAACAACTTCTGATCGAATTTTTATCGCAAAAAAGATACAATCTCCTGAAGAGAAAGAGTGTTTCAAGAGCACCAGGTCCTGCAGATCTTCTGCGCCTCGAAATCGATGTGGCGGCGCTTCAAACGCCCTATAGCCGACCAGTATCGTTTTGGACCGTGACGGGGCCGCATCTCATCACGTGATTTTGTGAGGATCGCGTAATTTTTAACGGAGTGGAAATTTGAAAGAGTGATCTTTTGACTAGTGGATTGGATTTCTGGATTGTGTGTAGGCAAGTTATCATATTTTATGATATATCGAGGTAATCATATTCAAAGCGTAATGATATGATTAACGACACCACTATCAATTTGCATAATCGTACTCCCATGCCAATATTTTTGCAATCAGCTGTGGATCATCACCCGACCAGTTGTGAAGGGATCATATTTGGTGGTTTTGTCAATTGGACAAGTGAGACAAATTGCGAAAAGTGAATTATATCCGGATATGTTCCACAACTAGATTACTAAGTTGAGTTACAACGCCAGCGAATTCCCCATCTATCCGGGATGTTTAATTAGTTCATGCAAATGTACGATTTAGTGCTGGAGTTTAGAGCTTACAGTTCCCGAAGTTCCGTAAGACCCATTTTCACTCCTTCACGATAATGGAAGAATTCTTGAGTATCTTCGATTGTGCTTGAAGAAATTATCAGCGCGACAAACATTGGATTTTATTTTTTTTCATTTTGTTGACGTTTTCCACATTCTGAAACCAAGATTCGAAAGTTTATTATTATTTTCTGTTTTTTTATCGGTGTAGAAATTCTATTTCCTAATAGGATCCTGGATAGTGTGACACTCTTTGATCTTCCTGATCTTTACCCAGTCCAGGTTGTGGTTTAAGGCTTTTTTCCTCCACTTTTTTCCAAGGACCATAAAGGTTAGAAGATTGCCTCCGCCTTCTTCAACCTTCTCACAGGATCTTCCAAGATTTAGTTTTAAGCTGATTCTGGGTGCTCAGCACTTGCAGAAACCACCTTGTCTTGTATAACCTCGGTTGTATCTCCGAACACCTTTAAAAGTTATGGAAGTTTGCTAACTTCCACAATTTGGAGTTGATTGTGATGATCTTTTTACCAAAATCTGGATAAAAGCTTGGTTCACAAAAAATTGTATTTTGAAAAATTCTCCTGAACTAGCTATGGAGATGGAAACTTTTTTTTCCAAGTTTTATGGCGAAAATAGTCACACGTTTTTGAGGACCTGTAGTTCCGTTAATTTCAGCATTCTCTATGAAAATTGTGATTCAAAAAATTCTCAAAAATTTGAAAGTCTTTGAGCCATGGAGGTCGAAACTTTTTTCCACAAGTTTTATGGCGACAATAATCACGCATCCTCGAGGGCTCGTATTTCCGTTGATTTCAAGTCGAATTGGATACATTTTTCACAAAAATAAAGCTAAAAGCTTGCTCTTTGAAATTTGTACTTTGAAAAACTCCCAAAAATATTGTAGCCTTTGAGTTACGGTCGAAACTTCTTTTCTCGATCTTTGATGAATGTTTCTGAGAACTCGTAGCTCGGTTGCTTTAAGTCGGATTCAAATGATTTTTTCACTAAAATATAGCTCAAAGTTTGCTTGACTAAAGTTTTATTTAGAAAATTCTGAAAAATGCGATATTTTCCGGACTATGGATATCGAAACTTTTTTCCTCAATTTATATTGTTAAAATAGTCACCTTTCTTTGAATGATTTTTTTACTGAAACATAGCCCAAAGCTTGCTCTTCAAAAATTGTATTTTGAAAAATTCCCAAAAATTTTATCGTTTTTGAGTTACGGAGATCAAAACATTTTTCCTCGATTTTTGTTGCAAGTCTCGTTTTTTATCACCAAAATATAGCTTTAAAAATTTTGCTTTTAAAAATTCTCAAAAATGCGTTATTTCACGAAATATGGAGGTTGAAACTTTTTTCCTCAATTTATATTGTTGAAATGGTCATGTATCTTTAAGGACCCATAGATTCATTAATTTTAAGTAGATTCAATTTTTTCAAACAACTCTAGAACAGCTCAAAGCTCAAAGCTCTTCAAGAGTTGTATTTTGGAAAATTCCCAAAAATTTTATAGTTTTTGATTGTAAATCTTTGAGAACTCTAAGCCTAAATTTTCCACCAAAATAGAGCTGAAAGCTTTTTGTAGTTATAAAATTTATACATATTTAGAAAAAATCGCAAAAACTTCGTCTAAATTCGAAACTGACCTTAGTTTTATCCTATCACATTCCAATTTTTCCATTAATCGAGATCTTGGAATACAAAGAAATAAAAATAAAATAAATAATGATAGCATACGCAGCACCCTCCAATTCCTTCATTAAAACTAATACAAAATTTAGATTTCTCACTTTGTTAAACCCCCGAAGAATTTTGTGTGAAAATTCAATTTTTTGCAAAAGTTATTTGAAATAATTAAAAATTGAATTCCCAATTCAACCCTCCTACCCAAAACAAAGCCCGGTAGCAAAATTCTCTATTGAAGTACATACTAAAATCATTTTGGGTCCGATTAATAACCTCCTGACATTTTGATTTTTTTTTTCGAAAATCAGATAAATTTATTTAAATTTAGTATTTGCACTTATTTTATTTTTTGCAAAAATATCTCAGGTGATACACAGGAATAGATAAAAAAATTGGAATCAGTGCATCAAAATTATATAAAAACACATCAAATATAAAACATCTCACAAAAAGTCTCATTTTCTAGACCTGCGTGATTTTTGAAATATAAAGGTATAAACTTTTTTCCCGAAGTTTGCTGTAACGGCTATCAACTCTAAAACCTCATTGCCTATTAAATATAGCTTGATGTTCTCTCTTCAAAAAACCTATTTTCAAAAATTTTCGAATTCCTCATTTTTCAGGACTTATGTTCAAAAAAACTGGTGAGAGTAACAAAAAAATGTCGACTTTGAAGCACATAAATATTGAAGAAAAATAATAAGAATAAAAAAAAAATAAAATAGATAAAAAAAAATATATTGAGTTTTGACAGGTAGTTGTTGAGTTCAATCGTAATAATTTGTTCCAAAATATATGCAGTTGCAACATAACCCATTAATTTTGCAATACCCTGTATATTCAAAGACTAAAATTGACAAAAAATTAGCATATCAATGTTACTGGAATAACTTTTTTCAAGTGCTTTCAAAGATAGATAGAATAAATAACAAAAATATCCTCGTTACCATCTCCTCAATCATAGTAAATCGAGTTGTGACCATCCATGATGACGTTTCAAAATTGGAAAATTCGAAGTAAATTGGAAAGCCTCATTCAAATGCAGTTTATTACTGAATTTGAATTTTGGATGAATAATAGCGAGATCCTCATCAATATATAAACGTCAGTCAATAATCATATCTAGTCATCAACAATCCATGAATATGTTTTTCGAAATGAGGCCTTCATCGTCAGTGTGTCAACAAATTATTGGAAATCATGATGTATCGTGTGTTTATCATTTTATTTATTGCGAGTCAAGCATTTGTCATCGATATTGTATTTTCATTACTTTTATATTTGTTTTTCCTTATAGATATTTTTCTTATTTTCCCAATTTTATTCCACAGTTGATTTTTTCAAGGTTAATTTCCAGACAAAGTTTTTTTTGGTCTGTGACTTTTCTAAAATATTTTCGATTTTTTATTTCTGGTTCCCTTTGTGACTTTTTTTGGCCTCATCAGTTTTCAAGTATTCAATTAACTTTTTTATGATTTTTAAACAGAGATTTTTTAGTCATGTTATGATCATTATTTTAAGCAATGTTCAACTTTCAACTTTAACCTAAATTTTATTTAAATTGAACAAAATTAAACTTCACCATGACACCCTGTATATATTTGTCAGATCTAAGGAGAATATTATCTGCTGAATCCTCTGATGCAAAAATATTTTTGAGTCATACATTTTCTTGGAACTTCTCCATAACACTCTGTATATGTTTTCCCCCTTACCTATAGTATTCGACTTTGTCTCGATTTTTTCTTAAACTTACATATTACACTATATACAGGGTGTTTCAGAATAACATGCTAATAATAAAGGGGGTGATTCTTGGGCTCATTTTAAGAAAAAAAGTTCATATGAACGTATGTCCTAAACGCCTTAACTTTTTTCCCAAAAAATATGCAAACCAAAACCCGCATGGACGGCACTGGTTAGAATAATTAAATTGTTGGTGCATCAAAGAATGAGTATTAATGCCTAAAATACATGACTCAAATTTCATAAAGATATCTACAGTAATGACAAAGTTATTGTAAAAAAAGTATCTATTTTTTAAAACTTTGACACCTTGTATCTCAAAAGTTAAGGCGTTTAGGACATACGTTCATATGAATTTTTTTTCTTAAAATGAGCCCAAGAATCACCCCCTTTATTATTAGCATGTTATTCTGAAACACCCTGTATACAGGGTGACAATTTTAAAACTTGAAATCTACATATTATCTTGGGAACAAAAAACTGAATCAAAAAACGCTCAAAACGATAGAATCGGTTTAATATACAGGATGTCCCAGCAAGGGTGGCCACCGGCCATATCTCAGAAACTACTGGACCTAAAAGTTCAGGAAAAAAAAATTATCACTAAAGTGGCCACGAGAAAATGCTGGGAAATATTTTTAACTTCGAAATTTTGCCGCTAGGGGGCGCAATCAAAGCTTAAATATTAAAATTCGAAATTTCTCCGGAAATTCTCAGATTGGGGTATATCTTTATCAACATGGTTAGAAAACCTAGACAATTTCACGTCTTTTTGGTGCAGGGCTCATTGGCGTACCGATCTTCGTGTGAGTAGGGGAAGGTAGTGAAAGTGTAATTGTTCAAGTGGCTCTAACTTATAAACGACTTGTCCGATTTTGTTGCGTATAGGCTTGTTTGGAAGATAAATGTGAGTACTTTCGTATATCGTATCCAGTGATGCGTGATTGTCTCCAGAAAAGTTGCTAGAAGGCGTAATTTGAATTAAAAACTGTTATTTTCGTTTCACCGCAAAAATTTAAATGGTACGGTATAATTCTGATAACAGAATCGAAATGAAGATTGAATTTACAAGAAAAAACCTTAAAAAAAAAACCTAAAAAACCTTAAAACATTATATTTTACATAATTTGGACATAATTATCGACACTCTCTGCTGTCATTCCTGTTGATATGAAACCTAGTCAAAATTTTATTTTTTCATTTTATTTTATTCAATAAATAATTACTCGCAAGAGTAAACTTCCCCATACTAGGAGGATATGATGAGGGACTGAAGACCTTTAAAACGAGTCAGGCCTTTTGACGAGGATTTCTTTCAACCATTTTTTTTTTTTTTTTTTTTTAATACTTCTTTGGAGTAAAAATAGTATACCTCGTTTTGAGGGTATTCAGTCCCTCATCATATCCCCTCAGTATAGAGAAGTTAACTCTAGAGAAGAATTATTTATTGAATGAAATAAAATTTTGTCAAGCTGTTACATCAACAGGAATAACAGCAGAGGCTTGAAACTCGGCAGTTGTAGTGAGGGTCGAAGGGCCTTCAAAATAACCTCCCTTTCTATTCAAGATTTCAGGGGTGTATCTCACGCTGACTTAGGGGTTGCAGATAAGGGTGAGTTTATAGGCTTTTTTTGTTCCCCCTCCGTTTTATAGAGTTTTTTTATTCAGTTTTTCCCAATTTCAAGTTTTAAAATTGTCACCCTGTATGAATTTATTTGTAGAGAGTTTCATGCTGAATCCACTGGTGCAAATATCAAAACGATATCTTTGACTATTTTTGAGTTATGATATTTTTTTAAGAACAATGATTCTTCTAGAATTACATAGACAGTGATAAAAAAAAATACTATAATCGATGAAAAAGCCAAAATATCAACAATCATTAATGCCAAAGTCATCTTTTTCGAGCATCTTCTATAATTGAATCCATTCCCTTTTTGCCTTTGGGACATACAGTATACACAGATAAAAACTGACACTTTTCCATCTCAAAGGACCAATAAAGCGCTGCTGCGAATAAAAACAGTCAATTAAAACTTGACTCAATTCAAGACCAGCTTTTGTTTATTTTCAGTAAAAATAACAGTAGAATTGTAGAAAGAGAGTCTTGGATGTGCGCCAACGACTTTATATTCCAAACGTGTTGAAATGGAGTTATTCAGTCTGCAGACATGCCGGCGACGGTTCACTAATGATTTTTGGATGGGCTACACTGATACCTATAAATTATGTATGCGCATGTTTCCATTAGGTCATGTCTGGTTAACAAAAAGTATCAGATTCGATATTACCTGCCTAATATATTAATATAACTTGTCAATTAACGGCAGTCCCGGGGGAAGTCTTTTACGGAAAAATTGAGCTGTATCGGGTTTACGAAGACAAATAGGCACAATTAGCAGGGAGAAATTAATGTACTATCGCTAGACCCCAACTTGTGGCTTACGGTCCATTTTTTTGAAAACACGATACATGTTCGTCCTTAATAATTTTTGCTTGAGGGGTCGTACACATTTTGTGTTCAACCTGCTTGATGGATGTGATGAATGTGTACCAGTTTTTGCCATTTATCTGTATTATGCCACACCCTACCAACAAATTCTTATAATAATTAGGTTACACGGATTCTGATGGATTTCTGATGCCAATGTTGTCTGTTCGACAAAAAATTGTGTACGACGTCTTTATATTTATATTCAAGATCAAAAAGAAATTGTTACCTCTATATTTATGTAATAGAATAAGATATTTTAGTGAAGTACATAGCTATAATACCCGAAATTGCAATGACTTTATATTAAACAACAGATGTTACACTAACCAAATGTTGAATTCGGTTTTGTATAAAGGACTCCTCGATTTTAATAATCTACCTAGTGACCTGAAGAACTGTGATAATCTGTACAGATTCAAATATTTGTTAAAGGAACATCTTATGAACACATGATATTTAATTTATCTATTCTGAAGTGAATATTGTAAGATTTTTGAACTGTTATTTTTGTATGTTCTATTAGTATACCATATTATTTCTTTTTTACTTTGTAGCAATTTGCTAAATAAACGATTTATTATTATTATTATTATTATTTTGATTGTTTATCGTTTGATTGCTTCAAATTTTCTGAAAAATTTGCACTTTCAACAGAATATCTCAAACTACTGATACTCAACACGGATTCTGTTATTTACCCTGAATTCTTTCCAATTTCTTGAGAAATACACAGTTTCAACAGATTTTAACTGGATTTTTGATGCCCAGCACGGATTCTAATACAATTTCAAGCTATGTATGTTTTTTTTGTATGATAAATTAACACTTTCAATAAATTTCTGTATATTTGATGCATAGCACGGATTCTGGTGTATATATAAGTTATTAATCATGAAATTTTGTCATATCGTCACCTTTTCTGAGACATTATCACTTTTAATGGAATTCAACCGTATTTTATCTGATACTCAAAACGGATTCTGATTAAATTTTTGTGAAAAAATTGATGTCCATCGAATTCTGATGCCATTTTCAGCAATTTATCATAGAATCCAAATTTTCTGAGAAATTTTCAATTTCAACAGAGTACAGCATATTTCTGTTACTCTACACTGATTCTGATGGGATTTTAAGTTGTTTTTCATAAAATCCTCTCTAATATACACATACCCAGCACGGATTCTGACATTATTCATGGAATTTTGTCACGTTTTCTATGGGATCTTCACTGAAATCAAATAATATTTTTTCTGATACCCAGCACGGATTCTGATTATTTTTTTTTAGTTATCATTGAATTTCTCAAAATTATCGAAATTTAATTTAAACATAATTAAAAGGCATCTCTGATACCCAACACGTATTCCGATGGCATTTTATGTTATTTATGATGCCATTTTCGGTTATTCATCATGGAATTCAACATTTTTGAGAAATTTTCACTTTTTACAGAGTTCATTCATACTTCTGATACTCCACATGGATTCTGATGCGATTTTTTTTAAGAAAATTCTCTCTAGTTTCCTAAAAAAAAATCACGTTCAACAGATTTCAACTCTATTTATGATACCCAGCACGAATTCGATAAAGCTCGTCACATTTTCCAAGAAATTTTCACTTTCAATATAATTCAACCTTATTTTTCTTGATACCCAACACGGATTTTGACGTCATTTTACGCAATTCATGATGGAATGCCGTCAAATTTTCTGAGAAATGTTAACCTTCAACAAAATTCAAGGATTTTGATGCTATTTTGAGTCAATACATTATCACTTCAACAGAATTCCATCTTATCTACATTTTCAACATATTTCGATTGGATTTCTGATGGTCAGCACGGATTCTGATGTTATTTTGAGCTATTTATCATGGAATTCTGTCAAATACTGATTTTATAGGCGATTTTCACTTTTAATAAGATTCAACCATATTTTTTTCTAATACCAGGTACGGATTCTGATTCTATTTCAAGTTAGGTATCGTTGAATTTTTGAAAATTGTCTGATAAATTTTCATTTGAACAGAATTCAATCATATTTCTGATATCCAACATATCCGATGACAGTTTTAGTTATTTATGAAGGGGGTTATTTAAATTTTCCAAAACATTTCCACTATCAACTAAGTTGAATCACATTTTCAATGACCATCAGATTCCGATGTCATTTTCAGTGATGATTTATCAATTTTCACTTTAAACAGATCACACCATATTTCTGAACTCAACACGGATTCTGATGCAATTTTAGGTTATGTTTCATAAAATTCTATCCAATTTCAATAGATATCAATTGAATTTTAAATGCCCAGCACGAGTTCTTATATGATTTTAAGCTTATGGAGAGATTTTCACTTTCGATGAAATTCAACCATATTTTTTCTGATACCCAACACGGATTCTGATTCCATTCCATGTAAGTAATCTTTTTCTCAAAATTGTGTGATAAATTTTCACTTGAAGATAATTCAATCACATTTCTGATAACCAACACGGATTCTGATGCCATTTGTACAGTTTTCAACTGGATCTCTGATGCCTAGCACGAATTCTGATACCATTTTGAGTCATCTATCATGGAAATCCATCAATTTTTTTGAGAAATGTTCACCTTCAATAGAGTTCAACCAAAAAAATGACTTATGACTTCCAAAAATTAATGAGTATCATAGTATATTGAATTGTGAAATTATCATGAATCACATTTGATGAAAGTGTTGGATCGGAAAGCATCATTATTTATACGATAATGGTAGCATAATATCCGTCCTTACTAAGATTTGGGAAGTTCGTAACTTCTCTAAGCTTTCTTCAAAAGAAACGTTTCTTAATAAATATAAAAGTTGACCGAAACAGCTTTGCAACAAAAGTTTTTCATTCTACTTTGGAAAACTAAATTGAAACTTTCGTTGCTTGGTAATTGTGACTTATCATCTGGGATAAGGCTTTGTCCATTTCTGCAAACGGTCATCCGTTAGACTAAACGTGGTATTTGAAAATTGAGAGAAAGAGGTTTAAAAATTACAATCCATGGCTCTGAGAGGCAATTACATACATTAAGACTAATTGATTGATAATTACACAATAATGAAAATTAATTGTCTGAAGTTGAAGTCCACTAATTCAATGCTCGGATCCTAAATAGAACTTGCTCTAACAAACTTCCTTCGCGATTGTAGATAATTTAGATACACTCCCCACCCAAACGACTCAGTTGCTAATAAATGTTTATCAAAGGGTAGGAAGAGGTTTAACCAACTCGGAGGAAACTCTCCCTTCGAATGGGACCATAGTTACACAGAAAATACCAACAGGATAAGTCTAGTTGCAAGGCTGGAGAATTTGCCATATCGATCGTAACCATTAGTTTCCATATTTGCCCCATAACTCAATGCGAACCAATTTTCCGACTGATCCATATCAAGTTGTCATCCATCCGTAACTGGGCAAACAAGGCCAGGATTTGCCAAACTCAGCGGCTGAAAATAAATTAGCAGACATAACTGGAGGCTTGACAATAAATTTAATTAAGATTGCTATCCTACAGTTGGCGTGACGATCGTCATTTGAAATTGTGTATTACATTGTACTCGCACACGGATTAAGTTAATCAAGGAGTTGCTAGATTTTGCTGTTATCAGATTCACAGCGCAATGAATGTGAGGTCACTTACATTTTTATTAACAAGACAATAATTCCTGGTCTGATGGCCAATCTCATACTTGACTCGTAAAATGGAAAAACGAGCGTCATCTCAGCATGAGTTATGAACAAAGTGCTCAAAGTCCTCTTTATCGATGGAAGAGAGAATCGTGAAGCTGTAGCCATTAATTATAATCAGATCGCATTGAATTCTATTTAACGCTATAAATATTCGTATTAGATCTTGATACAATTTGCCACCGCTTTCATTACAGGAGCGATCGTCGATGCTTACAAAGAAATTTTATTATTTACCTTTTATGTGAAATCCAATATGTCCACAATAAGAAAATGTGAAAGCGTCTTCGGCACAATAGACTTCGGTTTCACATCTTGAATGGTTCTTTTGATCGTCGAGCAATGATGAAGGGCTTCAGTTTTTCTTTTTATCGACTATATGAAACAATATTGAACTTATTTTTATTAAAAAAATTGACGCTCTTAAATTCCACTTTTCCCTTTCCGACTGTCATCAAACGGTATATTTGCCAGCAAGATTAAAAGTCTTCATGTCTGCCAGAGACACTTTCGAGTGATTTATTCGCAAAAAAAAGGTTGAAAGATTAAACTTGGACGTTTAAGGATAATTCTTGAGAAAGTTTTTCATGTCATGTCGTTAGCCAAATGCCAGGTAAGTATTATAGTGGGAGTGAAGTCTACCAGATACACCAACATAGCAGATGACCGTTATTGTGTGCAACTGCAATGTCTCCTCAGAGTCCGTAATGATCAAATAACTTGGTCAAAAACAGATTAAGGGAATTTGGAAGCAGTGCCAGAATGTCGGTTTCTGCTCCATTGTTAGCCAGTGTAGAACGTTTGAGGTTCGCAAGAGAACACGATCATCATTGGCTGGGATTATGTTCACTTTTTGCATCTGCTTTGAAGGTCACACAAAATGGGGTAGGAAGTGAATTATCTTCTATCACACCAAAAATCAATCTATGAAGTGAGTGATGGTTAAGACAATTACTTATAAGTTACCAAAAATGAGAAACCAAATTCACGGTATGATCCTCAATCTTCAATCTTCACAACATTGTTCCTATCATATGACGCAAATGGCTGCCAACTTGCTCAGTCAAACATTGTCATAAACTGGCAACACTGACTATCCTGGAGCAAGAAACTCTGGTGATCTCTTATTTGTCAACCGCTGACGGCAAAATGCGTTGTTGGTAGAGAATTTGCTAGGTCGAGACAGAATGGTATCAAAATAATTGCAAAATAGATGAAAATAATGGTTAGTAGGATTGTCCAAATGTTGGCGGATTCTTCACAGTATCTGGTTATAATTTTGGAAGGTTTCCAGATCTAGTTGTTGCAGCTCTACTGTGAACGTGGTCCAGTTCCACCTAATGTCTTCATTCTGTAGATTTACAGATCTTCAACAGTAAAGAGCCAAAACATCAACAATTTTGATTGAGATTTTTTTTATGGGACGATGAATGAACGATTGTATAAAGATGCCTTGATTAATTATCAAAATAAATCTATTATGGACTTAATCATTGGGAACTGTGGATTTAACATTTAATTTCTATTGTAAAATCACGCTTTCACAATTTGAATGGTCATGATTCGCATTTTTTCATCGACGATAGATGGAAGATTGTATGAAGATGTCTTGATTTATCATCAAAATGAATGGATAATGGACTCTTATCATTGGAAAATGTTGTTTTGAAATTTTATTTCTATGGTAAAACCACCTTTTCACAATTTGAATGGTCATGATTTGCATTTTTCCATAGATAATAGATGGAAGATTATATGAGAATGTCTTGATTTATTATCAAAATACATGGATAATTGATCCATATAACCGAAAAATCTGATAATGAGATTTCATTTCCATGGTTAAATCACGTTTTCACAATTTGAATGGTCATGATTCGCATTATTTCATCGACGATAGTTGGAAGATTGTATGAAGATGTCTTGATTTATCATCAAAATGAATGATAATGGACTCTCATCATTGGAAAATGATGTTTTGAAATTTTATTTCTATGGTAGAACCACGTTTTAACAATTTGAGTGGTCATGATTCGCATTTTTTCATAAATAATAGATGGAAGATTATATGAGAATGTCTTGATTAATTATCAAAATAAATCTATTATGGACTTAATCATTGGGAACTGTGGATTTAACATTTAATTTCTATTGTAAAATCACGCTTTCACAATTTGAATGGTCATGATTCGCATTTCTTCATGGACGATAGATGGATTGTATGAAGATATCTTGATTTATGATAGAACCTGATTCTGAGATCTCATTTCCATGGTTAAACCCTGTTTTCACAATTTGCATGGTCATGATTCGCATTTTTTCATTGACGATAGATGGAAGATTGTATGAAGATGTCTTGATTTATCATCAAAATGAATGGATAATGGACTCTTATCATTGGAAAATGTTGTTTTGAAATTTTATTTCTATGGTAAAACCACCTTTTCACAATTTGAATGGTCATGATTCGCATTATTTCATCGACGATAGTTGGAAGATTGTATGAAGATGTCTTGATCTATCATCAAAATGAATGATAATGGACTCTCATCATTGGAAAATGATGTTTTGAAATTTTATTTCTATGGTAGAACCACGTTTTAACAATTTGAGTGGTCATGATTCGCATTTTTTCATAAATAATAGATGGAAGATTATATGAGAATGTCTTGATTTATTATCAAAATCAATGGATTATGGATCCATATAATTGAAAAATCTGATTCTGAGATTTCATTTTCATGGTTCAACCAAGTTTTCACAATTTGAATGGTCATGATTCGCATTATTTCATCGACGATAGTTGGAAGATTGTATGAAGATGTCTTGATTTATCATCAATATGAATGATAATGGACTCTCATCATTGGAAAATGATGTTTTGAAATTTTTTTTCTATGGTAGAACCACGTTTTAACAATTTGAGTGGTCATGATTCGCATTTTTTCATAAATAATAGATGGAAGATTATATGAGAATGTCTTGATTAATTATCAAAATAAATCTATTATGGACTTAATCATTGGGAACTGTGGATTTAACATTTAATTTCTATTGTAAAATCACGCTTTCACAATTTGAATGGTCATGATTCGCATTTTTTCATGGACGATAGATGGATTGTATGAAGATATCTTGATTTATGATAGAACCTGATTCTGAGATCTCATTTCCATGGTTAAACCATGTTTTCACAATTTGCATGGTCATGATTCGCATTTTTTCATTGACGATAGATGGAAGATTGTATGAAGATGTCTTGATTTATCATCAAAATGAATGGATAATGGACTCTTATCATTGGAAAATGTTGTTTTGAAATTTTATTTCTATGGTAAAACCACCTTTTCACAATTTGAATGGTCATGATTTGCATTTTTCCATAGATAATAGATGGAAGATTATATGAGAATGTCTTGATTTATTATCAAAATACATGGATAATTGATCCATATAACCGAAAAATCTGATAATGAGATTTCATTTCCATGGTTAAATCACGTTTTCACAATTTGAATGGTCATGATTCGCATTATTTCATCGACGATAGTTGGAAGATTGTATGAAGATGTCTTGATTTATCATCAAAATGAATGATAATGGACTCTCATCATTGGAAAATGATGTTTTGAAATTTTATTTCTATGGTAGAACCACGTTTTAACAATTTGAGTGGTCATGATTCGCATTTTTTCATAAATAATAGATGGAAGATTATATGAGAATGTCTTGATTAATTATCAAAATAAATCTATTATGGACTTAATCATTGGGAACTGTGGATTTAACATTTAATTTCTATTGTAAAATCACGCTTTCACAATTTGAATGGTCATGATTCGCATTTTTTCATGGACGATAGATGGATTGTATGAAGATATCTTGATTTATGATAGAACCTGATTCTGAGATCTCATTTCCATGGTTAAACCATGTTTTCACAATTTGCATGGTCATGATTCGCATTTTTTCATTGACGATAGATGGAAGATTGTATGAAGATGTCTTGATTTATCATCAAAATGAATGGATAATGGACTCTTATCATTGGAAAATGTTGTTTTGAAATTTTATTTCTATGGTAAAACCACCTTTTCACAATTTGAATGGTCATGATTCGCATTATTTCATCGACGATAGTTGGAAGATTGTATGAAGATGTCTTGATTTATCATCAAAATGAATGATAATGGACTCTCATCATTGGAAAATGATGTTTTGAAATTTTATTTCTATGGTAGAACCACGTTTTAACAATTTGAGTGGTCATGATTCGCATTTTTTCATAAATAATAGATGGAAGATTATATGAGAATGTCTTGATTTATTATCAAAATCATTGGATTATGGATCCATATAATTGAAAAATCTGATTCTGAGATTTCATTTTCATGGTTCAACCACGTTTTCACAATTTGAATGGTCATGATTCGCATTATTTCATCGACGATAGTTGGAAGATTGTATGAAGATGTCTTGATTTATCACCAATATGAATGATAATGGACTCTCATCATTGGAAAATGATGTTTTGAAATTTTATTTCTATGGTAGAACCACGTTTTAACAATTTGAGTGGTCATGATTCGCATTTTTTCATAAATAATAGATGGAAGATTATATGAGAATGTCTTGATTAATTATCAAAATAAATCTATTATGGACTTAATCATTGGTAACTGTGGATTTAACATTTAATTTCTATTGTAAAATCACGCTTTCACAATTTGAATGGTCATGATTCGCATTTTTTCATGGACGATAGATGGATTGTGTGAAGATATCTTGATTTATGATAGAACCTGATTCTGAGATCTCATTTCCATGGTTAAACCATGTTTTCACAATTTGCATGGTCATGATTCGCATTTTTTCATTGACGATAGATGGAAGATTGTATGAAGATGTCTTGATTTATCATCAAAATGAATGGATAATGGACTCTTATCATTGGAAAATGTTGTTTTGAAATTTTATTTCTATGGTAAAACCACCTTTTCACAATTTGAATGGTCATGATTCGCATTATTTCATCGACGATAGTTGGAAGATTGTATGAAGATGTCTTGATTTATCATCAAAATGAATGATAATGGACTCTCATCATTGGAAAATGATGTTTTGAAATTTTATTTCTATGGTAGAACCACGTTTTAACAATTTGAGTGGTCATGATTCGCATTTTTTCATAAATAATAGATGGAAGATTATATGAGAATGTCTTGATTTATTATCAAAATCAATGGATTATGGATCCATATAATTGAAAAATCTGATTCTGAGATTTCATTTTCATGGTTCAACCACGTTTTCACAATTTGAATAGTTATGATTCGCATTTTTTCATCGACGAGATCGGGGATTGTACAAAGATGTTCCAAATAATTATCAAAATAAATAGATCATGGACCCAAATCATTGAAAAATATGATTCTGAACTTCTATTTTTATGGTAAAACCAGGTTTTGACAATTTGAATGGTCATGATTTACATTTCTTCATCAACGGTTATTTTCATGGTAAAACCACGTTTCCACAATTTTAATAATCATCATTGACATTTCTTCATTAATGATGGACCAACGATTATATAAAGATGTCTTGATTGATTATTAAATTGATAAATCATGGACCCAAATATTTGGAAATGTGGTGCTGAGATTTTATAATTATGGAAAAACCACGTTTTCATAATTTGAAAGGTCATGATTTGCATTTCTTCATTGACAATAGATCAACGATTACCAATATGAAGATGTCTTGATTAATTATTGTGGAATGAAAAAAAAAATTTGAACAACAAAGAAGTATAGACAAAATTTTATTATTATGTACTATTTTTTTTCAACAAAAATCAACATATTCTAGATCAAGACATAAAATTTATTTTCCATAAAGAAATGGTCAAAAATTGCAAATTTTTAAACTGTTTTGCAAGTGTCGAAAAACATTGTCATGCTGAAGAATAAATGTCGAAGACCGATTGTATGACAATGGACATCCAAAACCTCAACAGGTTTAGTTGTGATGTTTTTTTTTAATGAAAAAAACCACTTGGTTTTTTCCTGAAATAATTTTCATAAGATTTTTTGACATGTCCCCTTTTGTGAGAGGTTATGATTCATCCCAACAGTCTTGCTCACCTTTTGTTGTACCAGAGAAAATGAATCGAGTAGAATATAATGCATAAAAAAGCAATTTGGGCTTTGACTTATGGAGTAGAAAAAGAAAAAAAAAGAAGAGCACGACAATGCGCGTAAGTTGCGCCAATCCATCTCTAAAGCAGACAAACGAGACAATAGTTCATCTTATGGAAAGATTCCCAGCAATATCAATAATAATCAATCTTGAATCTCGATAAAAGTAATAATTTCAAAGCTTTACTCTCGTTCACAGATTATGGAACAGCTCAGCAACTGGTAATATCTACTATTCCGCAAAGTACCTATTGAATTTTTTTCAAATTGAAATTTTTAGAAGACTCCTGCGAGTCATTTTTACAAAATGAACGTCTTATCAACTACATGGTTTCAAAAAGAGTGATATTTTGAGAGCATGTTGTACTTGTTGAGCATGAAGTCAAAAGAAATCCACACCAACGACTTAATATGGAAGTACAATCACTCCAGTACTTGACTTATGATCAATTAAAGAGTAATCACTCAACAATATGATAAAATAAAATTGCATATATTATAAAGTTTTCCAATATTCAGTTAAATTTGAGGGGAAGTCTTAACGATAAAAAAAAACAATTTATAACATGAGTACGCTAGATCATAATCGCTTACCTTAATTTAATTTTCCCTGTCCCGTTTTTCCTGGTGAGATAATGCCTCTCTAATTGGCTCCACTCAGGCCGTGCGTAAATTTCGGATTACACTTCATTTACGAGCTGTCCCTGTCCTGTGCAAATAAATTCCGAAAGCACCCTGTGAGCCATAAAATATTGGATGGTAAAAAAATCTTACGGTTTTTGCACA
The DNA here is from genome assembly GCA_958502075.1 of Orchestes rusci. Classification (NCBI taxonomy): domain Eukaryota; kingdom Metazoa; phylum Arthropoda; class Insecta; order Coleoptera; family Curculionidae; genus Orchestes; species Orchestes rusci. Next base: position 30,505,110 of record OY293310.1, on the reverse strand, counting down.
TGAAAAGAATCACGTTTTTGACAGAAAGTGAAATGCCGATCATACCCCATCAAGTTGTGTATGATTTCACTTGAACAACAAAAGTTATTGGCAAATGTCCCATTTTAATTACGTTCTATAATAATTCATGCATACAACAGAATTTTCCCGGATGGTTTATGCGGTCATTCCGATTTGATGCACACCATAACACTTTGCCATTTGATGGTCTTTTTACTGGTTTGTTATGTTGCCATCCTTATGCGGTCTAAAGTTTTACAGTATCAAAGTTTCCTGCGTAAATGGACATCGTAAAAAAAGTTTTATTCTGACGGTGAGAAAGGTTTTCATGTTGAATGTATGATAATGAGGGTGTTTGCGATGATGAGCAATAAACCGGATTTTGTTTCTTCACAAGTTTGTTTTTTTGAATAATTTGAAGCCTTTCACTTTTAAAGCAAACTGGGATTGAGAATGAGTGTTGTCAATTTTTCATTTGAAGTTTGCCGCAAGATTTTCAACATTGTAGACCCAAAACGTCAAGTTTGATTGAGATTTTTTCATGGAAAAAACACGTTTTCACAATTTGAACGATCATGATTCGCATTTCTTCATCGACGATTTTATGAAGATAATTATCACTTATAATCTCCACGGAGCTTGAATTATTTCCGGAAATTTTGTCGAGTTGCGAATTTTCTTGAAAAATTCTTAACGAGAACAAATTTTCGGATTTTTAATTCGAGCTCGCGGGCGATTTGGCAAGAAAATTTCATGCCAAACCTGATCATTGGAAAAAACATAACCCAGGACTCACCTCGCATTTAGTGGAAGAAACCAACGGCTCCTTACTCTACTCGCCATTGAAGAAGAAAGAAGGGAATCAGGATTTTATAAAACATTTGGAAGTTATAACCAATCTTGTCCATAATTGATAACATTGCAACTTTGTATTGGAAGTTGAAAATAAATCATTTATCAAAAATATTTGTCAGTGTTTTTAACAGCTGTAAAGCACTCGCGGCTGGATGTAGCTCCCATGCACCAACCACAGTGTTGCCGTTTGCCTTATCTCTGTCTGTGAAAGTTGGGTTGGGTTGGGATTGTTAGGGAGAGTGGGGACGGCAACACTGTAATCATATGGGAGCTACATCCAGATGCAAAGCCAGGGCGATTTTCACTTATTAATCTTTCAGTCACGTGATTATGAGCAGGGTGATTTGCGATAAAATCAGGTCGTTGCCATAGCAACATGTTAAAATGCAAGCCAATGATTGGTTAGAATTGACTGGTAGGAAATTTTCACTAATAATCTCCCCGGAGCTCGAATTATTTCCGGAAATTTTGTCGAGCTGCGAATTTTCTTGAAAAATTCGCAACGAGAACAAATTTCCGGATTTTTAATTCGAGCTCGCGGGAGATTCGGCAAGAAAATTTCATGCCAAAACTGATCATTGGAAAAAACATAACCCAGGACTCACCTCGCATTTAGTGGAAGAAACCAACGGCTCCTTACTCTACTCGCCATTGAGGAAGAAAGAAGGGAATCAGGATTTTATAAAACATTTGGAAGTTATAACCAATCTTGTCCATAATTGATAACATTGCAACTTTGTATTGGAAGTTGAAAATAAATCATTTATCAAAAATATTTGTCAGTGTTTTTAACAGCTGTCAAGCATTCGCGGCTGGATGTAGCTCCCATGCACCAACCTCAGTGTTGCCGTTTGCCTTATCTCTGTCTGTGGAAGTTGGGTTGGGTTGGGATTGTTAGGGAGAGTGGGGACGGCAACACTGTAATCATATGGGAGCTACATCCAGATGCAAAGCGCCAGGGAGATTTCCACTTATGTATCTTTCAGTCACGTGATCATGAGCAGGGTGATTTCCGATAAAATTAGGTCGTCGCCATAGCAACATAATAAAATGCAAGCCTATAATTGGTTAGAATTGACTGGTAGGAAATTTTCAAAATAAATGGATTATATGGACCAAAATCATTGATAAATGTGAATCTAAGATTATATTCAAATGATTTTTCTCTATTGTACAAGAGATGTTGAGCTTCTGGTCTTTCAATGTTTCAAGGTTATTATCGTCATTTCTAGAAGTCAGTCTGGTAATAAACTATGCAAAATATAATCACTTTATGACAAGTGCATCGGTTTATGTTCATTTTCTCAAGATTTCACAAAACTTTATTCTCACTTCATTTCAACATATCATGAAAATACTCAAGGGCGGATATAAAAGTGATACAAAATTTATATCGGATAGTTAAAAGTAATAACGCAGCTACTCAGGGAAATTCTCTCTTCTATAATAATTAAGTTTGCTTCTAGGGGAATGCTAAAATTTATATTACGGAGATAAAGGGATGGGAGATAATGAAGGGTCAAAGCTGGAATGGGAAATTTACGGAAAGATTATCGTAGATCAAATTCCTGTACACACAAACCTTCGTGCATTCCATTTGTACCTGACTTATTATTATTATTCTACTATTTCCAACTCCACACATATTATTAGAAGTTTCAGTGAATATCAATAAAATCACAAAGATGAATTTTTGTTGACATATGCATATGGTTTTAATAAAATACGAAACTAGACAACAAAAATACAATTCAATTTCACTTTGGGAAAACACTTTTAGCTGCCTAAATATGTTTAATTAAAACGGCAACAGAGAAAATACGTGCCCAGTGAATTTTCCCCAGAATTACCATTTTTCGAGAGAGGTACGTTGGCGGAGTGCTCTGAGAAAAAGTTGATTTGATATTAGTTCAGACCGTATAATACACGCTTTGAGAGACTTTTGTTATGTTCATGTAAATCTGATTTTTCTTTGATGTGTTTGTGGGTTTTTATGATGATGTTGCAGAGACAGGGTCCATTATTGTCTGCAGTATCATATTAACCAACATCACACGCGCTGTGAATTCATTGTCCTTGATATTGAGTCGTCCTTTTAGGCCGCTGGCCCGACGAACCTATTTCAGTCCGTATAACAAGCAGAGGTTATTTTCGATTCACGTCATAATTGCCACCAAGCGAGTTATTATGTGATTTGCTGGTGACCAAATTTGGCCACCAGCAAACTTCATAACAACGAGCTTGGTGGCAACGATGACGTAGATCCAAAGTTGTTTGGCGTTTACTATATCTATATATATATACGCAGTTACTGTCCTTCAGCTATATATATATATATATATATATAAAAGAAGAAGGTGAGTGACTGACTGACTGATATATCAACGCATAGCCCGAAACCCTGAGTCTAGCTAGAGGCTTGAAATTTGGCACAAAGGTTCTTTATATAACGTAGGCGGGCACTAGGAAAGGATTTTTGAAAATTGAATCCCTAGGGTTGTGAAATCGTGAAATGTATTGTATCTTATTCGTTTGTTTATTTATGCCGACATTTAATCGACTAACTCCGGACAAACTATGACAGTTGACAAATTGATTTTGTGCTGAACGTTGCCAGATTGCACCCAAGTAGGTGGAGCGGGTGACACTGAAAAAATACTCCGATACACGTTTTTATAGTTACCGTTCTCATCTCCACAACATCTGAATTGCTCGATCAATACGGTCGATATCAACTATTATTGGCAATCAATCTCGAAATCGATCCCCAGGCAGCAGGGGAAAGAACTACGTCATCGGTGTGCCCCGGACTGCAGCGTGTCGATTTATGAGACTTTAACGTAGAATTATTCACGTTGTGTTTATTTTGTGATTTTGTTCGAAACGTTACTGTTTTATACTGTTTTAGAAGTTTGAAGACTTGAATTATTAAGGTTTTTTGGCTCCTTAGTTCTTTGGTTCTTTAGTTTCTAAGTTCCTTGGTTCTTTGGTTTTTTGGTTCCAAAGAAGGTTCTGAAGAGCTAGTACGTTATATCCACTGACTCACTTGGTTAATATCTAGTTATTTTTCCATAAATTTAACACAAGACTGCCAAACACAATTAGGGCAGAAATCCAAAATTAAATTTATAAGGTGACTTGTTGGAAAGTTTATCCGCAACCCCTGACAAGTTCCAAGCATAGCAAAAATTACCCGCGATTAAAACTCGCTGTAAATATTCATAAATTATTCCGATCAACTAGTCGACTTATGAATTTTGCCGGGAAACTTCTTTGTTAGTTAACTCGAGACTAAGTGGTGGATGATTTTAGTAAATTTCCGAGTTTTCCCACAAAACACAAAACTTGGCTTGCAACTACTTCACGATATTATGTCCTTAGTTAAAGATAAGAAACGTTCTTGAGTGTACAGTTCGATATATTCAGACAAAGTTTTCTCTATTGCAACCACTCAAATAAAACACTTGAAGTTTGAGGAATTTTGCTTCGTTTAAAATACAGGAAGTCCTTTGAAAGTTTAACAAAGGATTGTCGGAGTGTCTAAATTGTTTTCGAAATCTCCTCGGGGTTGTAATGTCTTGAAAAGTTTCGAGATTTTCAATTTGGGTGTCTAATGCCATGGTAGTCAACATGTTTAGATGAATGAAACGGTGCTTAACTTTTATTGGGAAAGTTTAGCGAAGCGTCTTACCGGAAAGAATACGCGTTTATGACTAGAATACAATGATGAATTCTGTTAATCAGCTTTCGATAGTCTTAGCTGAATTCGGGTGTACACAGGTTTTTAATTAACAAAACACAATCAAAGAGCTTTTTTGGGCAAAAAGCTCGACATCACAAACGAACGGAATGTGAGGTTTCATTTGGAAATGTCTGTGGTCAAATATTTTAGTCACAGAGTTATGTATAATGAAAATTATAAAGTGGATAACATCCTCTCATGAGTTATGAAAGTAGATTGCAGAATGTTCGCCTTTCAATAGCTCCATCATTTTGCCACGAATACAAAATTCCATTTGCCATCTTCCAACGTTATTACATATCCGAAAGAAGCTTTCACCTGTAAGGTCTCCAGAAAAAAAGCCGCCCCTATTTCAATCAAATGTAAATTTATCCTGTATGCATACGGGAGCGATTCAAAATGCGCACAAACTTTTTACGAGAAGATGCTGCTTTTTTCGCCAAATTAGGTTTCTCGATAAATTTCCAATCGCGCGCCAAACGGATTATTGGGAAACGGTCCGGATACATTTGGAATTAGAAACTCGGATTTTCTCGTGGAAATCTTTCAGAGAATTGTATGTGTCGTTATTCCGGGGTGTGTATGATTGGGGTTTTTGTCAAAGAGATTTTGTTGGATTTGGTGAGCGAAACGCAAGGCATTAAGGCAGAACGTGTAACGTATTAGCAATGGGCAGTTTTATCATCATTATCAACTGCTTCATCAATTCTTCCACTTCTAGTTTTATCTCCAGCAGCGTCATCAGAATTGGTTTGGGTAGTTTTTCTGCTTCATCAGAACACAACCTCCATCAAAAACTTGTTTGCTGAAGTATTGCTAGTGTCTTGGAGTCTCCAACCAGTTGCAATTCATTATCCTCCATCCAAGAGGCCATTGTGGAGAGAGAATTGACTGGTGATGGCCTATGTCATCTTTCCTTTCCCCTAGAGATAATTATTTTTCTGTCTGAAACATGGGAGCTGATCCCTTTGACGAATCCACACAATTGAGAATTCTTGAGAGTACAGGATCACTTGGTATGATTTCCTTGAGGACCCTGTCCAAGGTTTTATCCGGTTTCGGACCTTTCTGAATGTGTTAGCAGCGAATGATGTGGTATGTCCTCTTCACTGTTGGTTCTGGCTGGGTACTGTGTGTGGATGAAGGGATGAAGAGCACCTCAAACCATTTCTCCTCCTTATCCCAGGTGGACATCGAAATAATTACTGACCCAAATCAGCCAGGACTGTTTTTCTGATATCTTTTTCCTTGTTTATCTTCGTAAAGTTCAGGGAAACCGGACATTTTGTGAACAGGGAAGATTTCCATTGGTTCAAGGTGTTCAAGTTCTCAATCACCGTCCCTGAGAAAGTACCGGTGTTATTTTCAAAAGTGTCTTCTGGATTCGCACTGAACATTCTTTACTATTTGAAGACTACCTGATAGGTACTGTTAACACAAAAATCCAGAGGGTGGCGCCCGAGTTATGTAAAAAATCAGGGTGTTTAGGGTGAAATAAGTGACAAACACATATTCCTTGCTCAAAAATAAGGCGATCTAGGCAAACTTACCTATATACAAAATTGCTTCGATAAGTCTACAGAGAGCGTCAAAGATTCAAATTTTCAAAAACGAGCAGATCGATCTTGATAATTTTATGTAACAAAAATCGTCATTTTATGGTCCCAGACAAAGTACCTAAAATTATCCAAATAGATTTTCACGTTTTTGAAAAATGTAGGAAATAGTACATTTTGTATCAAGGGCGGAAAGTAGATGATTTTGACCAGGGTATAAGTAGCAGCACGAGCGAAGCGAGGGCAGATATTAGCCGAGTCAAAATCATCTTTTGTCCGTGGTGCAAACAGTGCTTTTTGTACAACCAGTTATCATTCAAAAAAGAATAATTATTATGAAAATCTAAAATAAAGGCAACTGATAAGTGACAACTGTCAATCATGGTTACAATAGGTGTGTTCCCGTATTCTTTTGTGATGCGGATTCATTGTCACCGAGATTGCCACGTGATTAGTTCCTTTTAGTATGCTAGACTGTCACGTGGTTATTATATTCAGAGGCGTTTGGATCCAAGGAATCGTTGCTAAGCGACCTGCCAAAATCAGCGACTTTCCGCCTGCTTTGCATGCATTGAAAAGTGGACTTTACGTGTAGGTTGTACAAAAAAACAATTTTATGTTATGTTTTTTTATAGGCGCCTTTTTGTCTAATCGACCCCATCTTGCAGTTTCACGTTCTCCAAACTCCATTTCTCAAAACTTCCCGCGAAAATTGATAAACCCGATTTCTCGATGTCACCGCATGGGCCAAATACACCAAAGTCATAACTCACGCTGCAAACTAGCGTAAAAGCATTTTTGATTTACGTTGCCTCAAGTGATTAATATCACATCAGAAAATGGTTTATCCGCAAAATACGAAACGGTTCACTTGATGTTCTTTTTCTCAGCTGGACTGCATATTTGCTTCCAGACAGCGGAAAATATTTGCACACTTATCGTGTCATATTACACAATCTACTCGGTAAAATTGTCGTTAAAAATAGTTGGAATTAGGTCTCGAAAAAGGTTTGTTTGCATGTACCATTCCAGAAAACGATTTTCTGATTTGTTTACATGGGGATTGCATGATGTGGAAAGCATCGTAAAATATATTTATGCAAGAATAAATGAACGTTATATAAAATTTGATGAGGAAAGTGTGCGTATAATGAAATGTTCCGCGCAAATGTTGCCACTTGTTGTAGTGAAGGGGATGAAATTAGAGATGATTAGAATTTAAACCTTAATATAGCTGACTACATCTCCTGTATCTTTTAGTTTTATGGAGGTCATTTTCATATGGTAAACATAATCCCATTTGATATGATACACCAATCTCTATTTTTTTTTTTTTTTTTTTTTTTTTTTTTTTAATTTAACCCTTCACAAGTTACTGTAGGTATCATTTCCTCAAAACAAGGATCTATCTCCTTGTTTCGAAGAGCCATGCAAATATTTAAACAGTATCATCTCTATTCAACAGGAATTCTTTTTTATTTCTCCAAGCATCAACCCCAATTTCCAAAACAATGTCATGATAGTTGAGATCTCATTCCCCATAGACCCATACGTGCTTAGCATTTTATGCTTGAGGCTTTCACAGGAAATAAGCCCATTTTCAAAAAACCACAAAATATTATTTACTCAGCAAGCTTTATTGGATTTTATTGGCTTGTTATTCCATTTGGCAAGAGGTTGAAGAACTGCGAAAGCGGATTAACCTTATAATTAGGTTTTCCTAAGGCAAGTGGAGAACGCCTACGGATGAAAATTCAATTATGTTTTGTTTCGCTGAACTTGAACTTTTACGAAATTGATAATCGGGGAATATATATAAATAAACTTGTCCAGCTTATAAAAAGTTGCTCAGTGCTACAGCAAAAGTTCTACTAATCAACGTGACGTAATGACTGTCAAATTACAAATTCAAGCGGACAGTCGGACATGACAGCCGCGTCATAACTCACTTTTTTGTCCCAATTTTCCACGAATCAAAATGTTTAATGGTCGTTCCCACAAGCCCAGATAAATGACCCAACATTTTATTTTATTTATGCGGACAAAATCTGGATATTTACGTCCGCTTGCTCCCTCCAGTATTCTGGATGTTTGATAACAGGACTGCTAGATGAATTCTCTTGTGGCAAATTGTCTAGAATTGTCCGCATTTTTTGGGGGATCCGTGCGTGGATTGTTTTCTATGGAGAATTGTATGTCATACTTTGTGCAGTTGTGTACGTGCAACGTTGGTTATCTTACCAGTGAGAAAATTGGATTGCTTGCTCGACAAGGCACGTCTGAATGATTCGATAAATATGACAATCAAACCAAAAGCAAAAAGAATAATGACATCATCAGTTGTCTCCATATTAGCCACATAACAGAACTTCGCACTCATCCCCCGGGGGTGGCCAAATCATAAAGCAAAATCGAAAAACAATTTCATACACTCGCAGAAATCCCGGCCATTGTTGGTGGCGCACGTTCCGACAAAGTCAGAGTCATTATTTAAAGGCCGACTTCGGGAATGGGCTCTTTTCTCCAGAACGAGCTTAATTATGAATGGCCTTCGAGTGCATTTCTTGCATTGGACATTGGCTCCATTTGGATCTCGTTTAGTTCTTATTTGGGCTTTATTTATCGATCATGAGGTGGGCTCCATTGGAAATCTCATTTATTTATTGCGTCAACAGCTTTTGTTTGGGTTTCACAATGCAACCTGTCATTGGAATTTGTATATGCTATTTTGTTTTACCATGGTTTTTGCAAACACGACACTTATCTGATTTCTATACAACCCCTTATCTTATTCTTGTTTATCTCACTGATATCTTGTATTGAAAAAGTGGATATCAGGCCAAAAAAGATTATGGAAATCATAGTGAAAGAGGCGAGTTATCTTCATACCAAGAAAATTATTCCTCAAGACACTTATCTGTTTGATAAAAACTCTTTTTCTATTGTTTCCTGTTGTTTGATGGATTTTTTGAAGATGAATCTTTTGTATTGGAGAAGCGGATATCAGGCCAAGAAAGATTATGGAAGTTGAAATGAAAGAGTTATTTTGATACCCAGCAAATTAATCCCTGAAGACACTCATTTGGTTTCTATTACCTCTTTTCTCACTGTTTCCACTTGTTTGATGGTATTTTTGTGACTGGATATTTTGTATTGGAAAAGTGGATATTAGGCCAAAAAAGATTATGGAGGTTGTAGTGAAAGAGATGGTTTATCTAGATACAAAGCAATTGAATCCCTGGAGACACTCATTTGGTTTCTTTAACCCCTTTTCCTACTGTTCTCTCTTGATTGAGGGTATTTCTGAAGCTGAATATTTTGTATTAAAAAAGTGGATATCAGGTCAAAGAAGATTATGGAAATCATAGTGAAGGAGGAGAGTTATCTTGATATCAAGCAAATGAATATCTGAAGACACTTGTCTGGTTTCTATAACATTTTTTCCTGCTGTTCTCTCTTGTTTGATGGTATTTCTGTGGCTGGATATTTTGTATTGGAAAAGTGGATATCAGGCCAAAAAAGATTATGGAATTTATAGTGAACGAGGTGGGTCATCTTGATACAAAGCAATTGAATCCCTGAAGACACCCATTTGGTTTCTTTAACCCCTTTTCCTACTGTTCTCTCTTGATTAAGGGTATTTCTGAAGCTGTTTGTATTGAAAAAGTGGATATCAGGCCAAAGAAGATTATGGAAATCATAGTGAAGGAGGAGAGTTATCTTGATATCAAGCAAATGAATATCTGAAGACACTTGTCTGGTTTCTACAACATTTTTTCCTGCTGTTCTCTCTTGTTTGATGGTATTTCTGTGGCTGGATATTTTGTATTGGAAAAGTGGATATCAGGCCAAAAAAGATTATGGAATTTATAGTGAACGAGGTGGGTCATCTTGATACAAAGCAATTGAATCCCTGAAGACACCCATTTGGTTTTTTTAACCCCTTTTCCTACTGTTCTCTCTTGATTAAGGGTATTTCTGAAGCTGAATATTTTGTATTAAAAAAGTGGATATCAGGCCAAAGAAGATTATGGAAATCATAGTGAAGGAGGAGAGTTATCTTGATATCAAGCAAATGAATATCTGAAGACACTTATCTGGTTTCTATATCATTTTTTCCTACTGTTCTCTCTCGTTTGATGATATTTCTGTAGCTGGATATTTTGTATTGAAAAAGTGGATATCAGGCCGGAAAAGATTATGAAAATTCTAGTGAAAGAGGCGAGTTATCTTGTTACCAAGCGAGTAAGTCTATTAAGACACTAATCTGGTTTCTATGACCTCTTTTCCTACTGTTTCCTCTTGTTTGATGGTATTTCTGTACCAGGATATCTTGTATTGGAAAAGTGGATATCAGTCCAACAAAGATTATGGAAATTAATGTGAAAGAGGCGACGTTGTCAACAGTTATCTTGATACACAGCAAATGAATCCCTGAAGATTTTGAATATCGGATCGATAACTTTCACGTTCGCAGTCACAAACATTTCTTCCAGAAAAAAGAAACATCATTTATCAGACCCAGAACGAATCATCGCTGCTATTATTTTCTTTCCGACTAAAAGAATATTCCATGTTGTTCACCCACACTGGAATATTTATGACTTTATCGCTTCACAGTGATTGAAGCCACCCTCAACATATTTTCATTGGTACGAGTGCTTTCAGACTTAATGAGCTGTGCAGAAAGCCATTTTTCAAGAAAAGTTTTCCAAAACACCGATTTTTTGTCCCAATTGGCATTCACGTGGCCGAGCAACGATTTGTGTGACACAGACTTACTTAAAAATACTCAAAAACCCACAAAATACTGCTTGCTCAGAAACATGTCCAAATAATGCAAAATAGTCAACCCTATTTTGTTTTATCGCCGATAAACCCACTGATTTTCGTATGACAAGGGTCCGGAATCTAAAATGAAAAAAATATGGGCTTTTTGCGTTTGGATCCTAAGGGATTTACGTAAGAAGGGATTATCTTTGAAATTCAATACTATAAGGAGGGGTTTTTGTCCGGACCGTCATTTAAGTCGTCTGGAAGGTTTTCCAGGATTGATATTCATTTCTTTGGCTGTGTTTGAGAATAGATTCCAGTTGAGATAAAGGCGAAGCGGAAATTCGGTTACTTTGGCGAAAGTGTCGTGATTGGTTCTTGATGATAGTTGATCACTTTAGTGTTATAAATAGTCAAACATATGAAAATTCGTTGAAGCAAGATTACTTTTTTCTTATAGGCCCATAGTTTGAGTTGGTTTGGGTTGGTTTTTTTGGTGTAAACCCCATTTTGCTGAAGAATTTAAAGCATTTTTCAACAAGCAGATGAGGTCTGTGTGACCTGGGGAGGTCTGTGTGACCTGGATAGGTCTGTGTGACTTGCAAGCTCGAAAATAACGAGTTAAATTGTTATTTTGGCTTCAATAAGAATACGGGAGTGCTTCCACCACAAATATATTTTTTAACCAGATAATGTTCTGCACATCAAGCACGAAAACTAATATATTATTGTATCTGTAACGCCTCTTACATAAAATATCATGCAAAAACATAAAAAAGACGTCAAATTTACGGAAACTTTGGAAACTTTATCACGTCCATCAATATGAAAAGTGCCTCCATAACCAAACCTGTTGAATTCCATCCGCGATCATTTATGGACTTTCTGATATCGACAAAGCCATGTTGTGGCTCTCTCTGCTCCACTTTACTTTGTTTGATTCGGCGTGACTGAGGAGGTTTTTGAATAATTGAGCAGTCTGTACCATTGCAGCATCCCTGAATTATGCTCAAGATAAGTTTGTGCTAAAGTTTCTGTTTGGTTATAATTAGGATGGAGATGCTTTGTTGACGTGACTGTGAAAATTCAGCAGCTCATTAGATGCAAGTGGAAATACTTATTGTTGGATCAGTTCTTATTAATTTATTCCACTTTTGTTTCTGGATCAACTCATGTGAACTACTAAGATAAATCACGTTGTATGATCCAAATTCCGTTTCTGTACAGTCAGTGAAATATTTTCCTATTTTCAAACAAAATATTCAAGCTTTTTTGATTTGCACACTCGATACTTCCCTTCAGAAAGGATTGCGATTTTTCAATTTGTTCTCATGATTGTGTTTGGAAATCCATCTCTAGGTCAATCGTATTTTTTTTTTAAACCGATGAAGCGTGGATTCACGTAGATCAAAGAAAATATTAGAATTTGTGATTCATGATCGTTGTTATCAAGTATCATTTTAAGTGGTTACGCTGCATGTGTTAGATCAAACATAACTCAATAGTACATGATATCCATTTTCTATTTTTTCTCCCGCAATGCTATTTTTATCGAATATAATGGCAACCCACTATACACAGCTGTAAATGGAAGTCCAACAAAAACCCTCCACTCTCAACACAATTAATCATAGCCCAAGAAAAAATACATCCCATAAAAACTTTCATTGTGAGCTCAGATAATCAGGATATAATGATAAGGGATGAGCATCCGAGGAAACTACCGACAAGAGTTATTATACTTCAGATATGTTCAATCGATCCATTGTGAAATTACAATGAAAGAGGAAACTTTGTAGAATACACAGAGAAAACTTGCTTGATGGGATAAATCAATACGACTTCGGATAAATGCATTTTGCATTCTGCCTGTGTTTCTATAAAAATATAGACTGGGGACTGATAAATAAGCTGTCGGGATTGGTTTGGAGTAGGGACTGTTTTATGGAGAGAAATGTTGACAGTTTCACGTTGGTTTGATTGATGGATGTGGATAAGCTTTGTTTTACGAATATACGACAATAGATGGACATGGGGATTATCAAAAAACGTTTATGGGAGAAGTATGCCAGATTTTATGAGAGATTTGGGTGACACTCTCCAGAATTTGCAGTCACTTTGTTACCAAGGCAAGCTCAACAAGAAAAAGATGAGATTTCTCCTCATCAACATTCCATTAAAATAGTTCTTAGAATGTTTGAGTTCCCCTAGTTGTGGTACCTTGAAATTGATGAGCACCGGACTGTCAAGGGTTGGTTGGATGTATCTGGAGAGAGGTACGCTTTTCAAACTCCAGTGTCAACGTCATTTCACCAATCCAGTTAGCCTCCTTTTTTCCAGTTTGGTAACAATGTCTGTTCTATTTGCTATTTGCACAGAGGTTGCCGAAGTAGAGATACAAAATACTTTTACAAAGTTTTGACTGACCTGGAAGGGTTTTCCAGCCAATATTTTTCCGGTACTCCAAGTCCAAAATGATCTTTTCTGACCAAACAGCCACTCAGGCTTTTTTTGTTTGGCACTTTTCAAAAATTCGTTGTAATTTTTCTAGTTGATGTGTGGAGTTGAACTGGATATTTTCCAATAAAGAGAGGTCTAAACTCCACTTGATTGGAATTTCAAGTCAAAATTTTGTTCCATTTGAAAATTACAGCTTGTCAAAATTAATTGTGGAACTTGGATATTTTTTGTTTGGCACTTTTCAAAAATTTATTGTTATTCCAGTTGATGTATGAGGTTGAACGGAAAATTTTCCAATAAAGGAAAGTTGAATTTCCACTCTTTTTTCAAGTTTCACTTGATTCAAATTCCAAGTCAAAATCTCAATCCATTTGAAAATTACAGCTTGCCAAAATTATGCTTGAAATTTGGACTTTTTTGTTTGGCATTTTTCTAAAATTCATTTTTATTTTTCTATCTGATGTGTGAGGTTGGACGGAACATTTTCCAATAAAGGAAGGTTCAAGATTCAGTTGATTTGAATTTCAAGTCAAAATCTCAATCCATTTGAAAATTACAGCTTGCCAAAATGATGTGTAGAATTTGGACTTTTTTGTTTGGCATTTTTCAAAAATTCATTTTTGTTTTTCTAATTGATGTGTGAGGTTGGACGGAACATTTTCCAATAAAGGAAGGTTCAAGTTTCAGTTGATTTGAATTTCAAGTCAAAATCTCAATCCATTTGAAAATTACAGCTTGTCAAAATGATGTGTAGAATTTGGACTTTTTTGTTTGGCATTTTTCAAAAATTCATTTTTGTTTTTCTAATTGATGTGTGAGGTTGGACGGAACATTTTCCAATATAAGGAGGTTCAAGTCACACTTGATTCAAATCTCAGGTCAAAATTTCAATCTTTTTGAAAATTACAGCTTGCCAAAATTATGTGTGGAATTTGGACTTTTTTGTTTGGCATTTTTCAAAAATTCATTTTTATTTTTCTGGTGGTTGTGTGAGGTTGGAGGAAACATTTTCCAATAAAAGAAGGTTCAAGTTTCACTTGATTCAAATTTCAAGTCAAAATCTCAATCCATTTGAAAATTACTTGCTTGCCAAAATTATGTGTGGAATTTGGACTTTTTTGTTTGGCATTTTTCAAAAACTCATTTTTATTTTTCCAATTGATGTGTGAGGTTGGAGGAAACATTTTCCAATATGCGAAGGTTCAAGTTTCACTTGATTTGAATTTCAAGTCAAAATCTCAATCCATTTGAAAATTACAGCTTGTCAAAATGATGTGTAGAATTTGGACTTTTTTGTTTGGCATTTTTCAAAAATTCATTTTTGTTTTTCTAATTGATGTGTGAGGTTGGACGGAACATTTTCCAATATAAGGAGGTTCAAGTCACACTTGATTCAAATCTCAGGTCAAAATTTCAATCTTTTTGAAAATTACAGCTTGCCAAAATTATGTGTGGAATTTGGACTTTTTTGTTTGGCATTTTTCAAAAATTCATTTTTATTTTTCTAGTGGTTGTGTGAGGTTGGAGGAAACATTTTCCAATAAAAGAAGGTTCAAGTTTCACTTGATTCAAATTTCAAGTCAAAATCTCAATCCATTTGAAAATTACTTGCTTGCCAAAATTATGTGTGGAATTTGGACTTTTTTGTTTGGCATTTTTCAAAAACTCATTTTTATTTTTCCAATTGATGTGTGAGGTTGGAGGAAACATTTTCCAATATGCGAAGGTTCAAGTTTCACTTGATTTGAATTTCAAGTCAAAATCTCAATCCATTTGAAAATTAAAGCTTGCCAAAATTATGTGTGGAGTTTGGACTTTTTTGTTTGGCATTTTTCTAAAATTGATTTTCATTTTTCTATCTGATGTGAGAGGTTGGGCGGAACATTTTCCAAATAAAAGAAGGTTCAAGTTTCACTTGATTCAAATTTCAAGTCAAAATCTCAATCCATTTGAAAATTACAGCTTGCCAAAATTATGTCTGTAATTTGGATTATTTTGTTTGGCATTTTTTAAAAATTCAATATTATTTTCCTAGTTGTTGTGTGAGGTTGAACGGAACATTTTTCAATAAAGAAAGCTTTAACCTTAACTTGCTTCAAATTTCAAGTCAAAATCTCAATCCATTTGAAAATTACAGCTTGCCAAAGTCAAATGTTTAGAATTTCGGCTTATTTATTTGGCATTTTTCAAAAATTCTTTGTGATTTTCCATTAAAGGAAGGTTCTAATTCAACTTGATTCAAATTACAAGCCAAAATTTAATTCCGTTTGTAAATTACCGCTTGCCAAAATTAGTTGTGGAACTTTTTTTTTCTTTTTCTTCAAGCACTTTTGAGAAAAAGCGATGTGATTTTTATAGTTGATGTAAGAGATTGAACGGAATATTTTCCAAGAAAAAAATGTTCAAACTTCAGTTGATTCAAATATTAAACCAACATTTCAATCTGTTCAAATATTACAGCTTGTCAAAATAAATACTCCAACTTTATTTTTGCAATTTTCAAAAATTCAATGTTATTTTACTAGTTGATGTGTGGGGTTGAATTGATCATTTTCCGATGATAAGAGGTTCAAACTTCACTTGATCCTAAATTTCAAAAAAAAATTTATTCCGTGAGAATCACAGCTTGCCAAAGTTAGTTTTGAGACCTCGACTTTTTTTCTTTAAACAATTTAAAAAAAATTATCCAGTTGATGTGAGAGGTTTCTTTAGAAGACACGACTTACCGGATACAAGATTTCAAAAAAAGAAAAAAATTATTGTATAATTTTGCATCAGCAGAAGCTGGAGCAGATCGCAATCAACACTTGGCGCAGAATTAAATGTTTTGACAAATTTCATTGGTCACAACAGTCACTTGATGCCATATGACTTCAGAGGAATTGATGTAAAGGTATAATCACTTCAGCACCATGATCAACGAGTGATCACTCATTCAATATGCTTTATGGAAAAAATGACAATCGTACATCAACAAGTTATGACATTCTCAGAATTTAAAGGATGAATGAATCATGTCCACAAAAAAAGTTGTTTTTTGTTAATATTCTTATTCACATTCAACATACTTCCACAATATGCAATATTTTATAGATACGAAGGTGAATGATAATCACCCTGTTTTTGCAACGATAGTCACAAAGTGATAAAAATCGTGATATTTTTCCACTCGAACTAAAAGAGTTTTCAGGTTTTCAAAGACATTAAATGCCGACAGTTATGTGGGCAGACGTCACTTGGAGACACATTACAGTCGCTGACCCAGCAACGAACACTTTCAGTGGCGTTCCACTAAATTGATTACTAATTTATCACTGACTTGCTGCTGCAGAGCACTCTGTTGAATTTTTTGTTATTTATTAGCTTCGTTCAACGTAGATAATGCACGAATGATTGGATTGTAATAATAACGACCTATTATTCAGCTTCCGTCCGTTCCTTGTTAACAAAACTGATATTTTTGGCCAATCGATTAATAATATTCCCAATTAAACCACATATTTCAATGGAATAATTATCGGATATACGTCCAGCTTTTGATTAGTTCACTTTGGTCTTGTTTGATAGAATGATTTTGTTATGGCCTCTGGTAATGAATAAATCGTTTACAATGTTGACAGTTACAACTAAATTGATATTTGCGAGTAAACTTTATAGCTGTGATTTATTATATGAGTGAGCACAACTAATTGTATTCGCTCGATAACAAACCTGGAATGGAAGTATGTACCAAAAACCACATTCACGCTTTCAAATCAAAAGTCATAAACCTCAAGTTCGTACAGCCTTAGACTTCTTTGGGAGAAACTCCATGTAAGGAAACTTTGAATTTGAGAAATACATTTTTAAATACAATATACGTTCATCAGACATTTGTTCAACGTGATCCTGCTTCCTTGGGATCAGCGCGGGATTGTGTAAGTCGGAGATTGGCGTCCTTCTTGGGAAGTTGAGAGCAGCGCGTCATAGGATATTTTGAATATTTGTTTATAGAATAAATTATGCCGATAAATCTGTGTAATATCTATCACATAAATGATTTAGTTGACATTGGTATAAACTCCATTTCCTATCATTCGATTATTTGATCCTCCACTCATATGATGCAACAAAAGCTTCAATTTATCTGCTAATCTCGCACCTCCATTAAATAAAGTCCATGCCAATCAAAAATTAATTTTGTTTATCACTGCATTATGCGTTAATCATTTTTGCCTCTCTCTATAGAGTGGATGTTTATTTTACATTGAAAAATGGCAAATCAAATTTGGGAGGGCAACGTAACTTGTTTAACTGACTAGTTCTATTTGGCACAATCATATTTGGATTGCATATTGCATCAAGTCTGTTTTGACAAGTTATATGGGAATATTCTATGTATGTTAATGTGTTTTAATTTATGATTTAAGAAGATGTAGCCACTTTTCAATGATGAGAAGAATATAAAGAATTCTCCTCTTCATACCTCTATTTTTTCCAAATCTTTGACCAAACTTCAAAGAAATGGATATCATAGCCTCACAAGTTATGTTTCTTCCACATAGTCTAGTATGTATGTGCAGTTTCACATGGCGAGTCAGTAAAAAAGGAATTTATGTTAGATTAGACGAGTGTTTGATAAGTGCTTCTCTTTCAGTACTTCGATCGACTTTGAGGAAGAAATTTTATTTATACACGTACACGTAAATGAGTTATTTCTCCATCCTTACCAACTTATTCTCTCGAGAGTTGAGTCAATTATTCGCAATATCCCAACCTCATTGTTTCGTCTATAAACAACCCAAATTCAGAATTATGTGAGGTCTAAGGTCGGCCACAAATTCAGAACAAAGAAAAATCTTGCGGGAGAACCTTTTTTCTGATTAACGATCGCACGAGAAAGTAATTTGAAGAAAGAGATGAACAACGTGGATTTATGGTGTTATTATTAATAGCAGCAATGTTTCTGTTTGAAAATTGCTGGTGGACATTTTTTTTAATAGGAAAAATATTGAGATTAAGAAGTGATTGAGTGACGTCATAGTTCTATTGCGAGATTTTACACATCATCATTCAAGTGGCTTATTATTATTGGTCATAATTCATTATTATTGCTTGTTTTGATACACATGGCTTCAGGGCTTATGACTATAAAGCATGGTTTTGTTAGTGTTGATTCATAGACTGATACTAGTATGATGGACAAAAAAAAACTCTCGATCAATTCATTGATTGAATAAAATAAAATCGAACTGACCAATCCCAATTTAGCCATTCAAACTAAGCCATTTAAACTAACCAACCCAAACTAATCCAAATCAAACTTACTCATTGAAACTAACCAACCAAAACTAACCCAAATCAATCAACTCAAACTAACCAGTCCAAACAAACCAATCCAAAATAGACAATCCAAACTAACCCATTCAATCAAACCAGCCCAAACAGACCAATTTCAAACTATCCCAAACCAACCACTCCCAACTAACCAATCCAAACCAATCCAATCCCAATTAACCAATCCAAACTAAGCTAACCAATCTTAAGTAGCTTATTCAAACCAACCACTTACAACTAACCAATCCAAACGAACCAATGGAAACTCACTAATCTAAACTAACCAATGCAAACCAACCAATCCACACCAACTAATTAAAACTTACTCATTCAAAATAACCAACCTAAACTAACCAAAATCAATCAACCCAAACTAACAATCCAAACCAGCCAATCCAAACCAACCGATCCAAACCTACTCATTGAAACTGATCAACACAAACCTACCAATCCGAACCAACCAATTCGAAATAACCTAAACCTCCACTCCCAACTTACCAATCCAAACTAACTAAACCAAACTTACCCATTCAAACTTAACAAACCAATCTAGCCCCAACCTACCAATCCCAACTGACCAATCCAAATAAACCAATCCAAACTAATCAACCCAAACTAACACAAATCAACTAATCCTGACTAACCACTCCAAAATAAACCAACCAATCCCAACCAATCAATAAAAACTAATCAATCCAATTCAAATTGACCAGCAAACTAACCAATTCAAGCCTAATTCATTAAAACTTACCAATTCAAACTAACCAATCCAAATTGTTAAAATCAACCAATCCAAACCGACTAAACGGATCCCAATTAACCAATCCAAACTAAGCTAACCAATCTTTAGTAGCTTATCCAAACCAACCACTCCTAACTTACTAATCTAATCTAAACTAACCAATGCAGACGAATGCAGACTAATCAATGCAAACCAACCAATCCACACCAACTAATTAAAACTTACTCATTCTAAGTAACCAACCTTAACTTACCAGAATCAATAGACCTAGACTAACAATCCAAACTAGTCAATCCAAACACATTCATTGGATCTGACCAACACAAACCTACCTATCCGAATCGACCAATTCAAAATAACCTAAACCCCCACTCTCAACTTACCAATCCAAACTAACCAAACCAAACTAACACAAATCAACCACTCCTCCAAAATAAACTAACCAATCCCAACGAATCAAAAAAGACTAATCAATCCAGTTTAAATTAACCAATGCAAACTAACCAATTCAAGCTAAACTTACCACTTCAAATTGTTAAAATCAACAAATCCAGACTGACTAATCGAATCCAAACGCAGCTTACCATTCTTGAGTAGCTTATCCAAACCAACCACTCCCAACTTACGAATCCAATCTTAACTAACCAATAGAAACTTACTAATCCAAACTAACCAATGCAGACTAACCAATGCAACCCAACCAATTCACACCAACTAATTAAAACTTACCCATTCAAAGTAACCAACCTAAACTAACCAAAATCAATAGACTCAGACAAACAATTCAAACTAGCCAATCCAATCCAACCAATCAGAACCTACTCATTGAAACTGACCAACACAAAATCCGAATCGACCAATTCAAAATAACCTGAACCCCCACTCCCAACTTACTGATCCAAACTAGCGAAACCGAACCCCACTCAACCAATCCCAACTGACCAATCCAAATTAACCAATCCAAAATAACCAATGCAAATTAACCAATCCAAACTAGACTAACCCATCCTAACTAACACAAAGCAAGAACTCTTGACTAACCACTCCAAATTAAACTAACCAATCCCAACAAATCAATAGAAACTAACCAATCCAATTCAAATTAACCAATGCAAACTAACCAATCCAAGCTAAATTCATTGAAACTTACTTATCCAAACTTACCTAACCAAACTTACTCATTCAAACAAAACAAACTAAACTAGCCCGAACCAACGAATCCCAACTTAGCAATCCAGATTAATCAATGCAAACTAAACATCCTAAGTGACTAATCCAAACGAAACTACCTCAATCAAACTAATTAATCAAAACTAACACAAATCAGACACTCCCAACTAACCAATCCAAACCAACCAAACCCAACGAATCAATAGAAACTAACCAATCCAATCCAAATTAACCAATGCAAACCAACCAATCCAAGCTAAATTCATTAAAACTTATCAATTGAAACTAACTCAAATCAATAAATCCAAATCATTCGCTCTCTTCCAATCAATCCAAACCAAAATAACCAATCGAAACGACTTTTCATCTCCAACTTCCAACTAACCAATCCAAACGAACCAATTGAAATTAACCTATCCGATTCAACCCAAACCAACCAGCCCAAACTAACCCAAACCAAACTAAACCAACCAATCCAAACTGACCAACTCAAACTAACCAATCCAATATGCTTGTTATACGGACTGAAAACATGGTGTCATGTTATAATATTTTCTTCCATATTCTATCAGTTGTTCAGTTGTTGAAGGCCGTTAACCCTGACTCCCATTAGCAGTTCGCCGGGTTCGCGGCTCTAGAGGACGAAGTTTGTATAGTTTCGTTGCACAAGATCGTTGCAGCATGTCTTTCAATCCAATCAAGACAAGGTACAAATCTGAGTTTGTCATAAATAACTGGATGAAAATGCTTGCGCGAAGCGTCGAACCGTTTTCTATTTTCGTTGTGACAATATTTTAAAATTACGACCATAAAAGCAAATTGGGACCTGAAGTGTAGCTGAGAAGGAAAGAGAACGCTCGCCACAGGACTTAAACACTGAGATTTCATCGATTTTATTATTGCACTCTGATTTATACGTATGTTTCTGCTAGTTGGGGGTTTGGACAAATAAAAAGAGTCGTTTGTTTCGGAAAGGTCGATTTTGAGAAAATCACAGAGTATGAGGCTATTGGAAAGCTGCGATTGGATTTTATACTGTTGCAGTCCCGACGCCAATATGTCTCGTTAGTAGAGCTACATAAAGCTGACTGTTCAAAATTGGATGTTTAATGGCAATTAATTCTTGTTGTTATAAATTGCTGATATTTCAACTGTATCCAAGCTAAATTCATTGTTTCTGTGGTGCTATTTTTTTTTCTAGTTATTTAATTGAAAACGTATTTTTTGCCCAATTGGGTTTATTCAACAAATATGTTTTATATTCAGGACAGCTGCCAATCCGTCCTTTATATTTATTGAGTGCAGAGATGATCTGAAAAGCGGATTTATTTTCCGATGAGATTCTGATGTGATGGTTCGAATTTGATTGATGAAGATCTTCAATCTTCTCTGATGCCTCTTCTATTAAAACACTCATCTCACATTGTTTATACCCCGTTACAGACTACTCAAACTATCTAATTCCCAGCACAGCTGCTATAATTTAATTTGTGATGTCCTTGAGTTACACAAAGTAACCTCATGTCAAAGATACCTCCCTTTCTCTCCCAATTTCCACAAAAGACCAGTTCAAAGGCTCCCAATAAGGAAAATAATAACACCGGCAACATATTATGCAGAGCTGTGTGCCGAGTTGCGATCCGGTCTTTTCTAATCTTGAAAATATGCCCTAAGGGCGAGACTTGAGTTACGAGTGGCGCTTTTATTCCGTTCATAAACCGCCAGGCCAGCGCCGGCCCTGAATTAACCGCAAAAAGTAAATTCCCACGAACTACGCTTGCATCTTTATTTATGCACATTGCACATTGTGTAGATGCCGTCGGATTGAATTTACGGTGTTTATTTAATTGTTGGGAAATGCGAGAAACCGCTGGAAGAACCACGAACAAGTTTTGGAATTTTGTCTTGCCGCAGGACGGTTTATATCTTCGAGTTTGCAGTGCTAAGTTCGCTAGTTAGCTGAGGGGCAAACGGAAGTGCTGAATAAGACATTTAAAACTGATTTAAGCTATATTTAGATTCTCAGATTCTTGCTCGAGCGAAATAATACTGGCTTCTTATGGCCTCTGACGCATACTAAGTGCAACGGACGGAAACGGCGCGGTGTTCAGAAGAAAAACCGATGGAAACTTCGTACGGTGATTGAAAATAGTTGCCTGGTCTTGTCCAATGATATACGCCACCTTACAAACTCTCTGGGGACTAGGAAACTGTATGGTGCACCCCTCTATTGAGTTATGCGGTGAGCTTGAGGGAATTTCGGCAACATTACCGGTGAAGAGTCCTACCTCGTGGTATTTGATTAAAAATAACCAACAGTGTCGGAAACGGCTGATGCGGACGGTCGCTGATAGCAATGTGCTGCTGGAAAAAAAGTAGGACACGTCTTCCCACTTTTTTGAAGAGATGTTCTCGATGATATTGATGTGCATTTAAACGGTAGAACCTTCACTGTAAAAAAAAGAAAACGGAAGTAAATTGGTGAATTCACTAACCCGTTGAGAAGAGTGGTCGTGGGTCCCAAACTTTCAAAAAAGCAGATTTGAGACTCAATTTAGTCGCGAGAGAAGAGAGCTTGCATTATTTAATCATGAAAATAACTATTGTGTAGTTCCTAATCTAATTCTTGTTCTCTTTTCAGGCATTGTTGAGATATCAAGAGGCAATAAGATTTTGATTATGTGATCTTGGATGATAATTCTTGTTGGTAAGTACATTTTATATAATGGCTGTCCCAGCTGAAAGTATCCAGTAAAAATCGAGTCTGAAACTTTGTCCTAAAATCCTACGATAATCAGACATTTGTTCAAAGTAATTCTGAACCCTTGAGATCCGCGCGAGGTTGTGTAACTCAGCGATTGTCGTCCTTCTTGGTGTGGGTGAAAACTTTGCGCCTTTTTTGTGTTCCTATACCTACTGTTTCATCAATGATAATATACATACATAAATAATCTTATTGGGTGAGTGATAGGAAAGACCATGTTTCAAGAATAATCATCATATCACTCGATATGTCGCCACGCTCTTTGTTTCTCTTGGAGTAGTACAAAAGAAAAGAATGAGGTAACAAAGAAAAGGGAACAAAAAAAAAGTTACTCAATTTCCGGAATGAGAGGGTGGTTTACTGCGTGAGCAAATTAGGCCCTAGTTCAATGTCGGAGAGAGGGTGGGATAAGCGCCACCGACTCAAGTCTGAAGAAGTCGGAATTCTCTCGTTTTTGGCACCTTCCCAATTACAGAAATTATCAAATCGAAAATCAATTACTTAGTCTATGAGTTACATAAAGCCAAATAACAACATAAAAATTCAATGGATAAAAATGTATTACTTTATCCCTTATGTCTCTAAAGTGATCACTTCAAACAAAAATATCTAATAAAAAAAAACTTAGATCAACACAGCCTTTTTTCTGTTGGAAGGGGCTTGACAATGGTGCCTTAGCTGTCTCGGCTCTTGTAGGGCTGCTAGTTATACCAACAAGCCATCAGCCTGAATTGTGATTGATAACCCTAAGAAGAAATACGGTTGTAATATCGAGATTTTTGGTATCAGCGCGAGGTCGTGTAACTCCGTGATAGGAGTCCTTCTTGGTAAGTTGAGGGAAGCTCTCAAATACAGATTCTGTGTTCTTTGGGTGCTCGCAAACTGTTATACCATATACGATAGTCATAAGTTATAGTGACTTATATTGCATAATTCTAGGTAAAATAACTGAATGAGAATCAACACTCATTCAAATCTTAGTCAAAAGAAACTTCTACTCAGCGACTTAAATAAAATCAACTCAGAAATATTCATTTTCAGTCTAATTCCAGAGTTGTCGAGAAAAAAAAACGACTCAAAAGTCCATCCAGCGGATGATTAAAAATTAGCACAAATACTCACAATGGCAGAATTTCTTCGAAGAAAATCACTTCCGTTGCGACATCAAGGAAACGAGAAAACTTGTTTAGAATCCACTTAGCATTTATTTTGTTTTCGCAGACAAGTAATTGCAACAGTGTAGAAAGTTTAAGTGAAAAAGTTCCACAAGCCCCCCGTTTTTGTCTTTTATTCGTGCCTGTTGAAGGGTTTTTTTCTTTAATTGACTCGTAACAAAAAACAGCAATGTTAAAGTTGATTCTTCATGATTATCTAGTGTAATATTTTACGTGTCAGTTATGAGATGACGTATCAAAGAAAACAGTTTTATTCGCCATATTACATCGACATTGGGAGATGAGAAATGATAATTTTGTTTGGCACAGCGGACATGGTTCATGAAAGATTCATCGGGGAAATAATTTAGCCGCAAACCAAAGTAAAAATCATCATGGCGACGGAAACACCACCGGAATAATGATCAAAGAAGTGATGTATTGGCCGATTTGGATACAAGATCGAGAAAACGGCGCCAGGATAAAGTGAATGTATTTGGGGACACGTTTGTCGTACAGAGTCTTCGGAATTTGTTATCATATTTACATAAAGGTTGCCAAAATGATTTTATAAAGCATGTCATCAATAAATGACTGTTTTTATAGGGATTCTTGGAAATTGAAACACTACACAAACAAGAGTACATTGACGTATTCTAACTCAGCAATCAGATATCGTCATTGAGAAAATGGATGTCATATCCACTAAGGTTATGAAGAAAACCATGATAATTTAACAAATCAATGAGTCTGTAGAAAATGACAACAAGTTTCGTCAAATCAGTTAAGAAAAGTTAACAATTGAATTTTTGCAAAGGCTTCCATGAAAAGCACATATTTTTCCAATAACATCCAAAATGAAAACAATTCATCCCAGAAACCCTTCATAAGAAGTAAAACTCACAATGCCGTACAAATCCCCATTTCGTTTGTTGATACAATTATTCAAAATACAATATGAATCCATTTCAATGTGAACAGTGGCAAAAAATAAACCATCTAATATTGACTTGAAGATCGGAATAATTTCCAATCACTTGAATAAATTCCAATTTGCGCGTATTCCGCTAAAAACGCAAAAGCTCGTATCGACCATAACTTCACACAAAAATGGCGTTTCGGAAACCGTCACCCCAATGATACGAATCCACTTTTTATAATTGCAAAGTTAACAAAAGCCAGTTGAACTGTATCGATGTTGCACAGTTCCCTTTTTTAATTGGAATGAAAATTCTGGTTTTCATCGGATGGATTCATAAGCTCTTCAATAGAATAAATAGGCTTGTGATTTTGGGAAAAAATAATTGTTAACCTCCCTATTTCACGAGATCTGTTATATCTGTTGAGTGAGCTCAATATAGCCCCAGTAACCAGCAAAGGTGAACTGGGGGACCCCAATTTCGAAACCACCATCCTTTCTTATCAAATTATCAAGCAATTTACACTATCTATCAAACCTTCAATTGAAACCAAACCAGGGGTGAGCCCACATTTCCTTCATGCATAAATCTTCACCCTCAGTTTCATTACAATGGAATTGTCTTTTCCGGTCTATCGCCCCTTAGATTCCGGTGTTTGTCTTGGTTTGAAACTTGAATTAGAGGTGAATAGGGGATTACATGTCAAATATAATATAATAGTTGGTAATATCGATTCAGCTCCACATTTGAGATCGATACGTTGCCTCAACTGCAGACTTTGTGCCTTCCTAAAACTCCAAGAAAATATCATCTGCAATTCAAAGAAACTAGGGGGGGAGGATGAGTCTCATTGCTCCCTTCTTAGAGCATTTCGTCCCGTATCGACAACTGTCCCCAAATGTGATGCTCTCAGAGTATATAAGTTAGTTGAATTGTCAATTGAAGACTTCCTCAACATACAATTTGAAATTATCAAAACCTTTTCATATAAACTGAAGCTGCCCACCTTCATTCACCCATAAAACTACCAGTTTTATTTTGCAACATCACAAAAACATTTTTCCACTAATATTGCGCATTTCCACTGCAATTTTGGTTGCAGCACGTCCATTTCGCTAAAACTTTTTTTGCGGTTTATCAACAAATTACGGAAACTCATATGGGAAAACACTGGCTAATAACTTTATGAGCAGATAGTAACACAACATGATGGAAGTTTGTATTGCATTTTTCAAGCTGCATACGTGAATAGCTGCGATGCAGCTGGTGGTGTTCACACAGTATTTCTGAGTTTAACGTGCCATTTAACGCGGAAAATATTTAATTCAGCCACGTTGCTGAATAAAGATGCTGGAACATAAATTGTAGAGGAAGTGGCGTGGCAATGATGAGCGAGACTGGTGACGAGGGGATTTATCTTTTACCGTGGTTTCTTACAGAGTTTAGTGGTCTTATTTGGAATTTAATTGATATCTTGGGGTAAAGGTGGATACACAAGAGGTACATCATTTTGCTGATGAGATATGAGTTTGTGGCTTGAGTAGATTGATCTTTAATTTTTTTTAACTCACTAGATTTCTAGTTATCAGTTTAATTATTTTCAAGGTTCTATATGGTGAATATAGACATTGAACATATCATGTAACCGAAATTTTCAAAACAATATTGAATTACACATTGGGGTGTTATTTATATCAGAAGTAACTTTTCAAAATACAGGGTGATTCAATAAATTTTTAACTATTCATACTATCAAGGTGAAGTAGGTGAAGTGCCACTTCACCAAAAATAAATAATTAAAGTTTACAAAACCAATATTTTTCAATTAATAGACTTCATTTCAAACACAAAAATATGACATTTCTTTTGCATTCAAATGATCAATAATGAACCACTGGCGCGATAGGCTTTCTTCCCACTGAATTACGAGCAGCAGAATAAGTTGGCTGGAGTCTGGCGGGAAACTGGGGATTATGCGACGAGATGCTGGATTCTACGGTTTTCCATGTCGGTTATCATGACGAGGAGGAAGAAATGAGAACCCTAAATTCCATTAACAGAGATATACAACAATTTGACTTTCAGTTTTGGGCCTGGTGATCTGTAGGAGAATAGATGGAGCTCCAATAAACGTTTATACAAGAGTTTTCAGATACACCTTGTATAGACTGGACCATTTCTCCAGTTGCTTTGTGCTTCACCTAACATTCATCATGAAGATTTGTGGTCCATAAACCAATCAAACCTATGACATCACTGGCAACAAAATCAGAAATATCACACACTTTGTGAAAACTTCTTAAAGTACAAGAAGAGGTGGGTGTTTAACCAATTCATGATCCACGAGCTTCAAATCATCATTAAAACAAGATGACAATCGTATATCTTCAAATTGTGAAGATATGGTAAATAGTTGGGAGAAAGACAGAAAACTCAATAAAGACACTAACTTTAAGAGATCTTCATAAAAAATAGAGGAAGAGAGTAGTTTTGTTGCTGATTTATCACTAACGAGTGTCAAATCATTATCAAAGACAATATAGCAATCGTATATCATCAAATTGTGAAGAATTAGAAAATAGTTTGAGAAAAGTCAGAAAAGTGAAGTATTGAATTTATGATCCGATCCTGAAATGGCTTGTAGGTTCAGTAGCTTTACATTATTTATCCTGATTATCAAGTTATTTTTTTTTAAAGTGATGTTGAACCATCATAATATGATCCATAGCGAATCGCATCATCAAAATATCAAAGAAGACAGACATAAACCGCCGCTGTAACAACCTCGATTACAATATAAAATCACAGACTTCTCATATATCTATGTAACACAACACCACCCCCAAGCTACAAAGTGTTAGAGCCCATTATCTCGTAACAGACGAGGTAAAGACACCGAAAAACAAAACAACCTACACAAGAGGTGCACAGACAAAAGACTTAAGTATTTGGTTAAAGAGCGATCCAGTTTGATGAAAGAAGCAAGATGTGTCTGGATAAGGCGACTGCAAGTGCAGCAGGATTACAAATAGTCTATCAAGGCTGTTTACGTTTTCAGCAGGACAATGCCAGTTGTGTCTTTCCGCTGCCGGAAACGCCTTCATGAATAATCCATAGACGTCAAACATCGACAGTGACTGATTTTGAATAATGAGCACTTTTTTATTTATTTTTGCTTAAAAGCATGCTTGGATTTATAGATGTAAGCCTTCGAGTTGACAGTGAAATATGATTATGCATTGGCTTTATTAGTTTTTGTGCGGTGAACAATAACATATTCGTGCAAGCACTCTAGAGGACGAGTTTGATACGTATATGACTTCAAGTTTAATAAACTCCACCTCTGCTTTATGGAGAAGATATATGTGACGCATTATAAGTTCTCGCTTTTCTCTTGGCGCACGGATTTTCGTGGAATGGGAAGTTAAATTTCAGAATGGGCGATAAATTGCTTATATTAGTTGAGTTGACTTTTCTTTTGTTGGCGCTACATAAGAAGATTGCAATTTGCAGATTGAATTCAATATGATGAGAGTGTTGAGATCTGGCTTTCGGGTTGTATGATTTATGAAATATTTGCAAAAAACTGATACGGTGATTGAACCTTCAATTTGTAAGATCTACTAGAGTCCATCAAATTGGCTCAAGCAAAAGTACCTCAATCTTGTAATTATGGCTCAAAAACCTAAACTTTGTGAACAGTACCTGGTGTAAATTTCAACTCATTACGTCCAGTACTTGTCGAGAAATTTGCAATTAGATTTATTGGATCTTCTGGAGACCATCAAATTGGAATCTCAGGGAACACTCCTAAGCAAAAGTACCTTAATCTTGTACTTATTACTTAATAGCCTCAACCATGTGGACAGTACCTGATACAAATTACAACTCATTACGTCCAGTACTTGTCGAGAAAATTGCGAATAAATTTATTAGATCTTCCCGAGGCCATCAAATTGGTATCTTGGGAAACACTTCCGAGCAAAAGTACCTTGATCTTCTAATTAAGGCTCAATAACACTACCCTGTTGTACACTACCTGGTGCAAATTTCAACCTATTACGTCCAATACTTCTCAAGAAATTTACAATTGGATCTATTGGATATCTGGAGACTGTCAAATTGGTATCTTAGAAAACACTCCCATACAAAAGTACCTCAATCTTGTAATTATTACTCAATAACCTCAATCATGTAAACAGTACCTGGTACAAATTTCAACTCATTACGTCCAGTAATTCTCGAGAAATTTGCAAATAGATTCATTAGATCTTCTCGAGACCATCAAATTGGTATCTTAGGGAACACTCCCGAGCAAGAGTACCCAAATCTTGTAATCAAGGCTCAATAAAACTACCCTGTTGTACACAACCAGGTGCAAATCTCAACTCATTACATCCAGTACTTCTCGAAAAATTTACAATTATTAGGTCCATTGGATATCTGGAGACCGTCAAATTGGTATTTTAGGAAACACTCCCGAGCAAAAGTACCTTGATCTTCTGAACAAGGCTCAATAACACTACCCTGTTGTACACTACCTGGTGCAAATTTCAACCTATCACGTCCAGTACTTCTCAAGAAATTTACAATTGGATCTATTGGATATCTGGAGACCGTCAAATTGGTATCTTAGGAAACAGTCCCAATCAAGAGTACCTTAATCTTGTAATTATGACTCAATGACCTCAACCATGTAAACAGTACCTGGTACAAATTTCAACTCATCACGTCCAGTACTTCTCGAGAAATTTGCAAATAGATTTATCAGATCTTCTCGAGACCATCAAATTGGTATCTTAGGAAACACTCCTGAGCAAAAGTACCTTGATCGTCTAATCAAGGCTCAATAACACCACCTTGTTGTACACTACCTGGTGCAAATTTCAACCTTTCACGTCCAGTACTTCCCAAGAAATTTACAATTAGATCTATTGGATATCTGGAGACCATCAAATTGGAATCTCAGGAAACACTGACAATCAAAAGTACCTTAATCTTGTCACTATTACTCAATAACCTCAACTATGTAAACAGTACCTGGTACAAATTTCAACTCATTACGTCCAGTAATTCTCGAGAAATTTGCAAAAAGATTTATTAGATCTTCTGGAGACCATCATTGGTATCTTTGTAATCACTCCCAAGCAAAAGTACCTCAATGTTGTGATTAGAGCTTAATAACCAAAACCATATGGATATTATCTGGTGTCAATTTCAGCTCTTCAACAATGATTCTTCTGCAGCAAAGCAGCTGCTGTACTAATTTTCCTGTTTATTGCACCGTTGCGATATGCAGCTGGATCGAATCTAATCCATCCAAATATATCTTGGCTTTTGCGGATTGATAATTCCGAGATTATGTGTAGGATCTCTGCTCCACTAAAATGCGAAACGTTTCCGCCCTGAAGTGGCCAACAACCATAAGCCCTGAAACCAATCCAATATTTACCTAAAATCAATCAAATTTTGTCGAAGCGTCGCGTTCAGGACGACCATCTCGCGCTATAATTAATGTCCAGACTGTGGACAATGGACTGCCATGTTAATTGAAAGCCACTAAATGCGACCAATTGTGCAACTGTTGCATGTTTGTTGCAGATATAAATGCTACGCCGATAATTTATATACCTGTGTCCACACACCGTGCCGTACCCGTTCGGTTTCCATGTTTTTATTGTTGTTCGGATCTGTTGGCAATTGCGTTACCTTTTGTCGGTTATAAAATAGCCTATAGGGAGTTGTTGGCGTTCTAGTGATTTCGGTTTTATGGCTTTAAATCGAGCATAGAACGTTGTAGACCATGTTGCGACGAGCTACATGAATTAATATGCTCGACTTTTATTTGGAATTTTCTGGATTCGGTAACCAAAACTATCCATCCAGGGACAATGGATGAAAGTTAGAGGCTGTGCCAACTTTGCTTCTAAAGTGGGTTTGGGAAGTACTAATGGATTTTCAAAATGTTTGCACTACTTTATTTTAGATTTAGTTGAAGTTCGACAATAATTCGATAGAATCAAGTCATGTTGGTTGTTTCTAATCCTCACAGTCCACAACCTAACTGAGTTGTCTTTCATGTTGATTTGACGCTCTTCAATAAATAATTGGCAAGAAATCAACTCCACATGGCTCGTCTGTCATTTTATTTGAATTTTTTTGTCATTCCTACAACTTTTTTAAGTTTTCCACAACTTGTTGGTATACGATTGTCACCTTGTTTTTTTTCATGATATGACGCTCGTGGATAACGGATTGGCTCGACGACAAATATCTCTCACTTTCTGGAGTTTTCTTGAAGTTTGCTTGATATTTTCAATGATATTTTTGCCTTCATTTCAGCTTCTTCTCATTCTTCACAATTTGATGGTTTACGATTGTCACTTTGTGTTTCTTCATGATTTGCCGCTCGTGGATAATGGATTAGCTAAACAAGTACTTTTTTCCAGTTTTTAAAGTTTTCTCAAGGTTGACCCAACATTCTCTCTGAATTTTTTGTTTTTGATTTATTTTTATATTTGTTTTACTACTTTTTGGAGTTTTCTTTAAGTTCGCCTGACATTTTCTATGAACTCAACTTGATTTCAGTTTTTCTGAGTTATCACAATTTGATGATATAGGATTGTCATTTTGTTCTGTTGGCCAGTCAACCACTTTTTTTAGATTGCACATGGTTAGTCTGCATTTTCTTTGAATTTTGTGTCTTTCCTGCCACTTTTCTCAAATTTTCACAACTTGTCAGTATACGATTGTCATCTTGTTTTTTTTAATGATTAAACGCTCGTGGATAATGGATTGGCTTACCAACAAATCTTCCACTTTCTGGAGTTTTTTGAAGTTTGCTAGACATTTTCTATGAATTCTTTGACTGCATCTCAACTTCTGATTCTTCACAATTTGATGGTATACGATTGTCATTTAGTCTTTTTTTATGATTTGCCGCTCATGGATAATGGATCCAACTTTATATCTGTTTCACTACTTTTTGGAGTTTTCTCAAAATTAGCTTGACATTTTCTATTGATTTTTTGACTTTATTTCAACTTTTTTCTATTTTTCACAATTTGATGATTGTCATTTTCTGACGCTCGTGGATAATGGCTTGGCTTAAGAACAAATTTCTTCTACTTTCTGGAGTTTTCTTGAAGTTTGCTCAATAGTTTCTATGAATTCTTTGACTTCATGTCAATTTTTTTCTGATTCTTCACAATTTGGTAGTATACGATTTTCATCTTGTTTTTTTCATGATCTGACGCTCGTTGATAATGGATTGGCTCAACAACAAATTTCTTCAACTTTTTGGAGTTTTCCCGAAGTTTGCTTTATATTATACAAGAATTTTTTGACCAAATCCCAACTTTTTTTGATTCTCTACAATTTGATGATAAAGGATTGTCATTTTGTTTTTTTATGATTTGACGCTCGTGTATAATGATTCAACTCAACAATTTTTTTTTACTTTTTGGAGGTTTCTTGAAGTTCGCTTGATAGTTTCTATAAATGTTTCGACTTTCTCAACTTCTTCTGATTCTTCACAATTTGATAGTATACGATTGTCATTTTCTCTTTGATAATGATTTGACGCTCGTGGGTAATAAATTGGCTCAACAACCATTTCTTGCCACTTTCTGAAGGTTTCCTCAAGTTTGCATGACATTTTCTATGAATTTTTTTGTCATTCAATTTTTTGGACAATTCTTCACAATTTGATGGTATACGATTGTCTTTTTGTGTTTTTTCATAATTTGACACTCGTGGATAATGGATTGACCTAACAATAAATTTCTCCAACTTTTTGGAGTTGTCTCGATGTTTGCTTCATATTTTTCAAGAATTTTTACACTTTATTCCGATTTTTTCAATTCTTTACAATTTGATGATATACGATAGTCATTTTTTTTTTGTTGATTCACTCAGGTCAATGAATAATTGGCGGATAATCAATTTTTTGAAGACTGCACATGGTAAGTCTATATTTTTTCTAAATTTTCTGTCACAACTTTTTCGAAATTTTCACAACTTGTTGGTATACGATTGTCATCTTGTTTTTTTTATGATTTGACGCTCGTGGATAATGAATTGGCTCAACAACAAATTTCTTCTACTTTTTGGAAGTTTCTCAAAGTTTGCTTTATGGTTTCTATAAATGTTTTGACCATTTCAACTTTTTCTCATTCTTCACAATTTGATGGTACACGATTGTCATTTTGTCTTTGGTAAGGACAAGCGCCAATCGTGGATAATGAATCTGTCTTTTGGACAGTCATGGAGCTGTCTCAGCATTCCTCTTCATAGAAGTGTGTCAACTTTTGACCTGGTCACCCTATCCAGATTCATCATCATCTTATTAGATTCAATCGCTAGCGATCTGCACAACTCCAATCTATCCAATGACTCAGCATTATTTCCAGCAAAATAATCAATTTACAAACATGACGCAGTTTGTCATATCTTCACGTCCAAGTTTCCACTCCAAACAATGTCATTTCGCTTGACACCATATAAGACTAAACATATTTTCCTCGAGCAGATTTCCCAGACTATCCAATATAGGACAACTTATGCAGAATATTGCATAAGCTGTTGGCGATATCCAACAAGAAACGGTCTGAGAAAACATCGTGTCATCCCGCTCAAGAAAAAGGGACTCTGTTAGCCCGGAACAAAGCGACATAACCATTTTTTGGTATGTATGGGGGGTTGACGATAAACAATGGCGTGTATATGTTGAATTATTCTGGCGAAAAGGGGCGTTTACTATGAAATATTGCTGCGTGTAGTGGAAGTCATGTACTAGAAAGATGGCTATATTTATAAGGGCTTTATGTATATGATGATGTATTTACTTGTGTGCGAAACTGAATTATTCATTTGGCCAGAAACAGTGGATTTGCGACTGAACGGTAAATGTGTCAATCATGTGTCCATGCAAATTTGTCGGTTAAATAGGGAAATGTGAACGTTTAGCAGGAAATGTGTTGATTTAGCAGCGCTCATTGGGAAAAACGAATAAGCACACTTTGATAGGTGAGGCTGTTTCACAAATCTTTTGCATTTTTTACGCTAGTTTTTAGATAGAGGCAAACAAGTTTGTGGATCAGGTCGTTTCAGTCATTCCAAATGAGAAAGGGATTATTACCATGCTCTTCATTTTAACAAATGACAAGCCCTTTGTGAGATTTTTTTTGCTTCCTCTGAATCAGAATTTGAGAAGGAGTAAGGCAGCAAGAATGCAACAGATTCAGTTTACTGAGAGTATCAGTATTATTAGAACTTGAAAGTACAACAAATCGCTATATCGAGAATTTTGGCTGGCAACACCGCAAAGTCAGGCTACATTTAGTGATTCTTTTGACAAATGTGACATTCAATTTGTCTTAGTTGATGATGTGTAAAGAGCGAAATTTCGCAGTGAAATGGAATTTATGTCGATCTTATGTTGACATAAATGTCAACAACTTTTTTTTGAGGGTTGTTGAGTTATAACCTCATCAACTGGAAGTATTTTGTTGATCAAGACTTCAAGGCTCTATATATCAAGATATATATGATCCTTATCAAAGCATTGGTTCAATTGTACATCGTCCACATAAATCGAGAATAACAAACGAACAAAAAACGCACCATCACCGTCAGACCTATGCCACGCCTTGATTCTGATTGGTCGTTGTAGCACGATCGGAATAATGAATAATTATTAAGCTTCGAACATTGAACCACTAGAACAAGCATAGCACCCCGAACGTACACGATTTGTTTGAGTCGATAAAATTCTGTTTTTGTTTATATTTATGCTATGTTATTTTGACTCATTTGTGATAAGGTGTTCACAATCTAACCCTCCATGAAGAAGCTCCACAAACACAGAACTTTTTTGGTTTGATTGCCACACCAAATCTTCTGCTCGAGCACAAATAAATTATTTCCAACTGGAAAATGACAATAACCATCACTTTGAAGCATCACTTAACGTCATGGCAACGCATTTCAAATAGCTCGATTGATGCCCAACGTTGCCGTTTGTGAGAAGAATTCCTCTTATCAACTTTTTAGTATAAAAGATCAAGGAAAATCGTTCGAGTATTCAACGACAAGCAGTAATAGCGATTGAAAAAAGGGTACACTCTCCTTGAATATTGAAGAAAAATACATTTATTTGATGATAGTCAACTTCAAGTCATTGTTATTGAATTGGTGACAGAAAATATGGTGAAAGGTATATCAAGGAAGTAAATATGGCAAACCAGGAGTTTGCTTTTTTCCTACCCCCCTATGTTTACATTGACATCTTCGACTCACACAATATTGTTTGTTTATGCTTTTAGTGGTTCAATATTCGAAGTTATTGAGTATATTTTTGAATATTTTAGAAAAAATAGTTTGCTGATGACTTTCAAACATTGTATCAAAGAAAAGAGACATCGTACCACCTACTTTCTGGTTCTACAATTCAAAGTTTTCTCAAAGTTTGTCTGACTATTTATTTTTATTTCTTTTGACTGTTTTCCAATATTTCACAATTTAATGATATACGATTGTCATCTTATTTTTTTTGATGATTTGACGCTCGTGGGAATCAAATCTATTTCTCACTTTCTTGGATAATGAATTGGCTCAGCAACAAATTTCTTCTACTCTTGACTATTTCAACTTTTTCTAATTCTTCACAATTTGATAGTATACGATTGTCACTTTGTCTTTGATAATGATTTGACTCTCGTGGGTTATGAATTGGCTCAGCAACTATTTTTTGCCACTTTCTTAAGTTTTCCTCAAGTTTGCCCGACATTTTCTATGAATTCTTTTGTCATGATTCAAACTTTATTTCAATTCTTCACAATTTGATGGTATACGATTGTCATTTTGTCTTTTTTCATGATTTGATGCTCGTGGATAATGGATCGACCTAACAACAAATTTCTTCTACTTTTTGGAGTTTTCTCGAAGTGTGCTTGATATTTTTCAAGAATTCAATTCCAATTTTTTCTAATTCTTCACTTTCTGGCTCTACAATCCAAAGTTTTCTCAAAGTTTGTCTGACTATTTATTTTTATTACTTTTGACTGTTTTCCAATTTTTCACAATTTAATGATATACGATTGTCATCTTATCTTTTTTGACGATTTGACGCTCGTGGGAATTAAATCTATCTCTCACTTTCTTGGATAATGAATTGGCTCAACAACAAATTTCTTCTACTTTTGACTATTTCAACTTTTTCTAATTCTTCACAATTTGATAGTATACGATTGTCATTTTGTCTTTGATAATGATTTGACGCTCGTGGGTAATGAATTAACTCAACAACTATTTTTTGCCACTTTTTGAAGTTTTCCTCAAGTTTGCCCGACATTTTCTATGAATTCTTTTGTCATAATTTCAACTTTATTTAAATTCTTCACAATTTGATGGTATACGATTGTAATTTTGTATTTTTTCATGATTTGATGCTCGTGGCTGATGGATTGACCTAACAACAAATTTCTTTTACTTTTTGGAGTTTTCTCGAAGTGTGCTTGATATTTTTCAAGAATTCAATTCCAATTTTTTCTAATTCTCCACTTTCTGGCTCTACAATCCAAAGTTTTCTCAAAGTTTGGGTTAGTTTGAGTTAGTTTGGGTTAGTATTTTGTCTTTCTATAAACTATTTTCTAATTTTTCATAATTTAATGATATACGATTGTCATCTCGGAAAACAATATGCTCAAAATTATTGAGTCTGTGTAAGAAAAAATGAGGCTCAATCATTGAGAGTGAGAGATCCATCACTCAAATATTTTTCACGAAGGAAAGGTTTGTGATTCACTTCCACTCGCTCTTGAGTGATTTGATTGAAACTATATTTCAACGCTTTTTAACTTGATTTGATGGAGGCAAACGTCATTCTCTAGTTCTAGACGAAATCTCTCGACAGGATATTTGTATATAACAGCAGTACTTTCAAAAATTGAATGAGCAACGTTAGAATAACCACATTACCATGATAGATTTTGATAATTTCTTGTTTGTAAGATTGTCGAGATGTAAATAATTTGTAGACTTGAAAAAAATCGATACTGAACTAAAACTAAAAATGACTTGTCTGTTTCCCCAAACTAAGCTGACAATCAAGAGGATATAATCTTCAATAATCGAAGCCACAGCGTCACTTAACGTCACAAACTAAATAATGGGGCAACGTAACCAAGACCCATGTTTCAGCATACTGTAATGGTAATAAAACAATGCTGTGGACCGCGAAATGAGGCTGCTTTCCGTTCCGCGTCCAACCTGTCACTTGTTAGGTGCTAAATTCAGGTGTTTTTCCACAAATGTACAATAAATCCTGCGTAAAGAAACCAGAATTGATAAAAGGGGAAAACAATGGCATCATGAGAAAAGCAGCATAGGCAATCATTTATTATGTCTCCGGGCAGTTACAGATGACATTTGGTCCTGGACAGGGGTTAAATAATTAGTTGTAGAAAATATGGGCTGGACAGTGACAGATTACAGTGGAAATTGTGCGTGAATATATAAATTGTTAAATTCAACCTCTCCAGCTAATCCCCTCGAACAATCTTTCCCGAGTCCCCGACAAGAATCAGGCTTATCCAGGATAAAGACTGGATTCGAAATAAATGTATATCTCGCTTCTTTCGCCCTCCCACAAAATAACAAAAAAGTTCGAGACCCTCGACCTTCTCTCGATAAACTCGCTTTGTGGAGTTTTTTTTGTCGTGTTTAATTTTATTAACTTGCAAAGTCTCTTGTTTTGTTTGTCGATGCGGATGGATCTTAATAAGA
The DNA here is from genome assembly GCA_958502075.1 of Orchestes rusci. Lineage (NCBI taxonomy): Eukaryota > Metazoa > Arthropoda > Insecta > Coleoptera > Curculionidae > Orchestes > Orchestes rusci. The sequence goes on along the minus strand of OY293310.1, from coordinate 30,466,872 downwards.
TCTTTTTGTGATGGAGTTTCACGAAACCCCTAAAATATTCAAAAGAAAGTTTGTGATCTTGGTTAACATCCAAGTCACTTCCAATTACCTATGGGAGTGAACTTAAAAAAACATTCAAGTTTCCAAAGTTAAATTCAAGTTGCATACCAAAGTAGTTTTGAGCATGTGAAACTTGGTTTTGTGTTCTCAGGTAAATTGGTATAAGGTACTAGATCCGTGTTTTAATAGTTTATACAATTCTAAAATGTGTTTCAACTATTCTCCAATTCTTCAAAATTTATTGATTTACTTTATTGGAATTTTCTCTTTAAAGAAGATTTGAAGATGAAAGTGATGAATTTGTCGCGCACTATCTTTTATTTGAAGTTTTCTCATAGTTTGTCTGTATTTTTCATTAGATCTGTCTCTCTACAGGGTGTTTCAGAATAACATGCTAATAATAAAGAGGGTGATTCTTGGGCTCATTTTAAGAAAAAAAATTCATATGAACGTATGTCCTAAACGCCTTAACTTTTGAGATACAGGGTGTCAAAGTTTTAAAAAATAGATACTTTTTTTACAATAACTTTGTCATTACTGTAGATATCTTCATGAAATTTGAGTCATGTATTTTAGGCATTAATACTTATTCTTTGATGCACCAACAATTTAATTATTCTGACCAGTGCCGTCCATGCGGGTTTTGGTTTGCATATTTTTTGGGAAAAAAGTTAAGGCGTTTAGGACATACGTTCATATGGATTTTTTTTCTTAAAATGAGCCCAAGAATCACCCCCTTTATTATTAGCATGTTATTCTGAAACACCCTGTATAGACTATTTTTCAATTCTTCACAATTTAGAAATACGATTGTCATCTTGTTTTTAATGATGATTTGGTGCTCGTGGATAATAAATTGGTCAGACTCACTTTCTTGTTCTACTCTTTGAAGTCTCCTCAAAGTTTTTGTGTAATTTTACAAAAAATACTTTCTGTTTTCCAAATTTATTAATAAATGATTGGCATTTTTGACTTTTTTGTGGAAATTAGTTTGCCCAAACTCTTGCTTCCTCTCTTTGCACTCGCGATTTGCCATTTTCTCTGCATTTTCTTCTTTTTCTAAACTTTTTCCCAATTCTTCACATTTCAATAAAACTCATAACTGCTCTAATTCTAGAGATAATCTCATTTTCGTCAAAACGTCACTTGAGACCAATTCAGCCATATACAGGGTCCAATAAATACATAACTTTTTATAGCATCAGTTTCCGAAAATTCATATCTCTCTTTCTTTGTTTCTCCCAACGTGTTTCCAATTTTTCACAATTTGACGATATACGATTCTCATCTTTTATTTTTTCGGATAATTTCACGGTAGTGGATTATGAATTATAAAATATCAATATATCATCAGCTTTATTTAAAAAAAAATATTTCCAGTCATAGATTTCATCATTTCGCAGCCTGAATTCAGGAAAGGTAGATTAATTCTTTATTTTTCTTTTGATGGGAGGTTTTATCTCAAAACTCTTCTGCCCTCTGGGTTGATTGCTAAAACATGCTCATACATAAATTTAAATTTTCTATTCAAGGGATTTATCCCTTATCATTAACCAAAACTATGTGAATATGAATATGACTTCATCTTCTGGAAGTGACCTTGATTCAGTTTCTCTGGTTACAATCATAATTTCTTGGACCATCAAAATGTTGGGCCAAATTTGAACTCTTCCAACATCTAAGAAACAATGGTTTACCTCTGATGATGGGGAGATGTTGATCGAAACTATGTCGATATAGATAAGACCCTATCTTCCTTGATTTGATTACCCTGTTTTCAGTGATAATTTTGAATATTTTGAATATTTCTTCAATTATTAAAATTTATGTTGATACATTATTAAATTTATGTTGATACATGAACAAACTAATTGGTGTCCTATTAGGATACAAAAATCTAAATTTTCAAGTCCGGAGGTAGGGACAGCCGAATCATCTTCAAAAACAAGACGACAATCGTACACTATTGAGTTGTGAAGAATTGTTGAAAAAAAGGCAAAAAATGCGGAGAAAATGACAAATTTGAAAGAAAGGAAAGTAAGTGAGTGTTTGAGCAATCCTTTTTCCACGTGCGTCAACTAATCAAGAATGATGATAAATTATCAATAGAGTGTGAAAAATTGAAAAACAGTTGAAAGTTGTTTTTGTGAAATCTTAAGAAAATGACTCAAAAACTTCAAAAATAGTTTGAAGAAAGACAGATCCAAGCAAAATTCCAATTCTGAGGCTAGAAGAAGAAACTAAGTGTGCCTATTTATTCAGGAGCTTCAAATCATCATTAAAGACAAGATGTCAATCGTATATCAATAAGTTGTGAAGGTAAAGGTAAGCTTACCTGAGCCATACCCCTAGCCCGATTAAGTAAAAGTACCTTTCCCTTAGGTACATGGTTAGGGTCCTCACTCTGTTTAATTATCCTCATTGCTGGACTGGAACCAGCCTGAACACATTCGATCATCAATAATTGAACTGAGTGGCACAGAATGCACAGTTTTCCATTCAAACTGCTCAGAGTAGCCAGTCCAATTAACAATTCAATGCCATATCTAACAGAAACATTCGGACATTGTATCTGCAATCAGTCCGCAATGCAAAAATTGAATCCTTTCACATCTCCAGCTTCGATTTTATAGGCCCCATTGAATGCGTAAGCCACTACGACCCAAATAAAAGGTCCCTTATCCAAAATTTTCAAATCACACACGTGACGAAGTCGCAACTTTGTAGAAACAGTCACGTTTGGGGAAAATCAGTTTCACCAACTTTCCACAAAAAGACATTACTTTGGGTAAATGGTTGAATAAACTGGAACTTTCGCGACGATGTCAACACTAAAAGAAAAGTTTCTACTATTCCAGCTACGGTCCAGCTAATCAGATTTTTGATATCCAGTTTTCACTTCGACATAATAATAATGGATCAGGCAAGGATTATTTTTTCGATTTTGATGGTCCGACTCTATTCAAACCGTTTGTTTAGCGTGACGTGAATACTAAACGCGAAAGCTCGGTCGAGAGGTACATTTTGCATTTATATTTTCTGTTTATGGCTTCGTGGGTTATTTTAAGGGTCGGAAACAGATTTAACGAAAGCCAGGCTACTGAGAATCACGTAATGGGGCGAGGCTTGATCAATTATTAATATCTGGATGAATCGTTATTTCAACGTTCATCTTTTTTTGACCTTGACTGGGTTCAGTATGAATTATTGCGATGAAGACCAGTTCACTATTCGAAATAGTTTGTAGTCGATCAAACTGACCAGTATCGACCAATTAGGGATGTTATTGGCAAAATTCACACGTGCGACTAATTTGTTCACAAGCTCAAGCAATTCAAGCAAATGAGTATCCGGACAGGTGATAGACTAGAGGTAGACTTCCTTTTTGGAGGGTACAGATATGTGTTCCTCTAATAGGTTGTTTGTAGTTACGTAGTGGATGCTGTGTGTTGGTTGAATAGGTTATGATTAAATTGGTTTGGTCATGTGGGGTTATATTGTTATGATTGGATTTGTTGAGTCAGTCAGCTTATCGGTAGAGAAGAGTTTTCTCACTTTCTAAGACTTGCCCATAAAATTCCTCATAGATACCCTATCCCATGCTCAGCAAAAAAAAACCGTCATAACTCGAAAACTTCAAAAGATAAAGGACGCCCTTGCGACTAGTCGACTAATCATCAATTTGTTTATCAGAATCATCAAAAGAGTATACCCTAGTGAAATTTTAATAAAAATGGGGTAAAAATTCAAAAAATTACACCTTCACGAAAAAACGTCATCTAAAAGAAATAGAAGTTTGCGCATGCCACCAATCGATTCGGAATATTTTTTTTTTAAAATCATCAAACAAGTATACAGAGTATTTTGGTAAAATCTGGAAAAAATTTGAGACAAAGTTTTAAAAAGTTTGGAAAATGATATGCTTACGAAAAAAATTAACATAACTCAAATCTATAAAGAAAATAGAGGTTTGCGCATTCCATTAAGTAATTCATTATCAATTTTTTTTCTCAAAACATCAAAAACATAATATCAGGGTGTTTTGGTGAAGTCTGAAGAGAAATCTAGTTAAAGTTTTGGAAAATGACATTCTCAGGAAAAAACGTCATAACTCGAAAACTAAAAGAAATAGAAGTTTGCGCATGCCGACAATAATTTTTTTTTGTCAGATTCATCATACAAGTGAGTTTACAGAGTGTTTTGGTGAACTCTGAAGAAAAATTGAGTCAAAGTTTCAAAAAAATAGGGAAAATGATATGCTTTCGAAAAAAAAAATATAACTCGAAAACTTAAGGAGGTGGAGGTTTGCGCATTCCATTGATTGATCATTTTTTTTTCAAAGACGTCAACAAAATTTTGTTTTGGTAAAATGTGAATAATGATGGAGTCAATGTTTTGAAAAATGACATGCTCATTGAAAAAAGTCATAACTCGGAAACTTGAAAAGAAAGAGATTTGCGCATGCGACCAATCGACTTGTCATCAATTTATTCATCAGAATCATCAAAAAAGTATTCCCAAGTGAAATTTCAAGGAAAATGGGGGTCAAAATTTGAAAAACTATGAAAAATGACACCGTCACGAAAAACGTCATAACTCGAAATCTAAAAGAAATAGGGGCTTACGCATGCTACCAATCGATTTGGAATCAATTTATTGACCAAAGCATCCGACAAGTATACCGAGTGTTTTGGTAAGATCTGAAGAAAAGATGAGTCGAAGAAAAGTTTGAAAAATGACATACTCACGAAAAAAAATCTTAGCTCGAAAACTAAAGGAGATAGTGGTTTACGCATGACATTAATCGATGCAGCATCATTTTCTCTATCAGAATCATAAAAAATATACAGGGTGTCACAGTGAAATTTGAAGAAATATGGGATCAAAAATAAAAGATCTAAAATTTACGCATGCCACCAGTCGAAACCGCAAAAAAACGAACAAAATTGTTTGAATTTGAGTTAATTGTTCCTTTTTAAGTTTTTATAGGTTCCGCTGACAGATTCGCTTCCGGAACGTGTTACGGTTTAGAGATATTAGAAATAAGTTGTACATATTTAATTAATGGTTTCGTGATTTTGAGGGTTAAAATTAGTAATTTTATAAGAAAAGGAAATAAATCAATGATCTGGGTCACGTTGTTTTCATGTACTATTACGAATCAGATTGTAATATTAGCATCCACCATAAAAAAAAACGTACCATATTCTGGCGAATGCGGCCCAATTCTCGATCCAGATCCCCGGAATCAGGCTCATTCTCCGGAAGCGACCTCCGACCCTTGGGATTAATCCTGGACTGGAATCCTCCCGTATTTGAGAAACAGGCCCCCCTCATATCCACTCTTTCTCAACCTAACCTCGCTACAAAAATTTGGACCACGATCATACACAAAGGACCTCGGACTAACCTGCAACATCCCTTATCTGGTGAATCAGTTCCAATTATTACACCCCTTTGGCAATACGAAACTGCATTGTAATCGCCACCAATTGTCACCTTTGCCAAGTACTCCCGATGTGTGATATTGTCTGTATGTACTATCTTGAAGGCTTGGCCATGCATAATATGAAGATTTGACTTCCACCTACTCACGTTTCATTTAATTTCTGCCACACTTAGTTTATAAATTGTCACACAATAAATCAAATTTCACTAATTACAGACACTGTACACGCTACGTGATCACGACGCGGAAAGTAACCATTAATAACTGTAATTTGTTTTGAATATATAAACCCCTTTATTTGGACCAATTTGGAAAACTGAGCCATTATGATAAATTCTTAAACAAAAAATCGCGTCTCTCGTTATCGTAACAATTCCAGTCATATTTGGCGGCAGATTAGACAGAACCTTGAAGCGACGAGGTGCAACAAGTCAATATTGTCCAGGTATCGATACGGTATCGAAGGTGTAGGGGTCGATATCGATAAGTGAATCGAACAGTGTATATAGTTTATTCCATTGTAAGTTGTAAACAAATAGTGTATGTTCCTGGGTAATGCTGTTCTTTTGAGTACGTAGTACGTTTCCCGTTTTCGTCAGATTGGTGAACTTGGGTGCTGAAAGCGGGTGGCGCAAAATAAGAGTTAAACCATCTGTAATTGAGAGTGATTTTACCCACGACCACTCTTCGTCTGAGACTAGCAAAGTTTACAAATCTCTACCAACTCCCTTTTCGCACTCAAAAGGGTTAGAGAAACCCCCTATCTTTCTTTTTTATTCTGTTTATCTCATCTTTTCTTCCTCTATTTTTGTTAGTAGTAACAAAAATTGTTACAAACGTTTGATATTGATAGGTTTTATAGTCTACTAATAAGCTTTTTTTCAGGTAAGATCCGGTATATGAATACATTTTTTTTTTTTTTCTTTGATAGGGTTTGGCGAAATACCCGAAAAAATCTAGTGATTCATGAATGCGCCCCAAAACTACAGAGCATATCTACCAGTCGATGACAAAAGTGCCACGTGGTCAGATGAGCTGCACAAGGATTGGATAAAATAATCAATAGTGACAAGGAAATGCTCTGAAAAAATTCCCAATGGATACCAGATAATCTTATCTTTTTTGAAAAACATTGTAAAAATATAAAAAAATCCTGATAACATACAATAGAAATTAACAGAAACCGCAAAGTGAACGAGAACTAAAAAAAAATATAGATTAGAATTTAATATAAAGTAAAAAAAAACAAATAAAACGAACAAACTGGACAAGTATCCAAAAAAAAATTAATGATGACATGGAAACAATCTGAAGAAATTTTCAAAAACAGAAAATGCTGGCTTATGGAAAACCCTGTAAAAGTATGAAACAAAAAATTAAAATTATTCGATAAAAATAAAAATTGATGTCAGATATAAGTAAAGTGAATAAAAGTGAAAAAATTAACAATAGTGACAAAGAAACACTTTGTAGTATTATTAGATAAGAACATTCCATCAATACCAGAAAATATCTATAGAAAACTATGTGGAAGTATTCAAAAAATAAACATAAAAGATAAACACCATTCATTAACAAAAAAAATCAAATAAACCATGCAACAAAGTGGACAAGGACTGAAAAAATAAACAAAAATGACAATTAAACATTCTGGAAAAGCAATTTTTTTCTTAATATCAATTTTATTTTTTATGTAAAACTCTGAAAAAGTATGTACAAAAAACATTCAAAAAGCTAGACAGAATTCCATAGAAATGGACACAAAAGCCAGATAAATAAGTAAAGAGAACAAGGATGGAGAAAAATATACATTCAGGGCGTTGATTAAGTAGTTTTACACATTTTAAAGAGTTAATCTTTGTTTAAAATGGCTTGGTTAAAAAAAAATCAAGTCATTCATTGTGGATCATGCCAGGAACAAATCTTATGTGTCAGGATTGTTTTCAAGCCCTTTCACGTTGGAAACATGAAAAATAGTCCCAACATGGACAGGTTAAATTCGTAAAGGTAAGACAAATGAGCCATTTTGGTTGCTCCATGAAAGCAAAGCCGTGTAACTTTATTGGGATCACTTTGTGCATGTGTTAAGACTCTTCTGTTCAACAAAGAGCTTCATAATATAAGCTGAAATTACTCGTAGAAGATAATCCTGATAAAAAAAGCAATTTACACCAAGTTCGAATAATAGCCCGTTTGCATGTATACAACTAGTTTTAAATCTGCATTGTGCAAGATAGAGACAAACAACACCAGCCGGAAGCAATAGCTGTTAAATTTGACTTGCAAACTTGCCGAAAACAAACTTCATAATGAATTTTTCTGTTGTGTTTCGGACGCTCCAGTTCGCCTTTGAACTTGCATCTTGATCAACAGACAAAAACGTCGAGGAAAAAAATTCACCACAATATATGCGAACATTTGCATGGTCGGCACGTTCCAAACTTCAAAGGAACTCGGACGGCATAAGGAAATAGGAATGAGCCGATAAACAGTGCCGAATTATTTAGCCCTTGAAAATGGACTGGAATTTTCCATTTTCGGTTGTCTACGTTATATGGAATTGTGTCCGGAACTATTTTACTGGCAGGGAAATCCTGCTGTTAAATTGAAACTGAAATTGTATGGACATGAAGAACTTCCGGAAAATATTTTTTTATTAGGGATTGTAATGTTTATTAATTTTCAATCAACACTATTATTGCAGTAATACACTCTTGAGTGTTAGTTGAGTGTCATTCCTAAACACTCGTTGCAACAAAACACCAAACCGAACGCCGTTGCGAACGCCGTCGCGAACTTAGAGAGGACTGTTTTCCCAAACAGTAACGAAATATGCAAATAAATCTGGCAACCTGTGCAATGAAATTAAATCACCAGATATCGGAAATCAATTCAACGGCGGACAGTGCTCTGAAACTGGATTTTTCCAACGAAAGGGACACAAATCAAGCAAAGTATCGCATTTGGAACGCACCGAAATTGATGATCGCGGCGTGCCAACAACACTGCAATTTACAGTTGACAACTCCGTCATATTTCAAAGATGGCCGATTTGAGTGCATAAAGTGACAATATTTCATGATTCTGCATCAAGACGAATAACCGGAGATAATTAATTGCAAATAAAAATACATTCGGCATTCAGTGGAAAAATTGCAAAAAACGAATCTCTATTGTAAAGAGAGCAGCGCGAAAAATACATTTTTATTTTCAGTTTGGCTCAATCTAGCTGAGCCCGGCTTTGTTTTATTAAAAACAAATAATATTTTAATGTGTCGCATTGAATAGGAAATTATTTTTCATCACGATAAAAGGCTTTCAACATTTTTTTATTATATCAATAGTCGCCTTTACAGACAAGTTTCTTGTTATTTCAGTCATGACTGACGCTATCATAAATATTTTGTTTTGGACCATAACACAAAAAAAAACAGAACGTGTGCGGCAAATAATTCAATTTATTTCGAAGATCAACAATAAATATTTGTCCATTGCATAACTCTGATGGAGTTTTGATGAGACGCGGAAATATTGACAAACAATTAGCTTGGGCAATATTAAACTAGATTTTAAAATTGCGATATTCCTATCAAATGATACGTGAGGAAACAAAAACGGAATACACAACCCCACTTTGAAATTCCCGCGCATGTAGTCATGTGTAGCGTTGATCCTTTGTGACGTTTGGATTGATCTTCGGGTGTTGTTGCCAGCGGCGTGCGGTGTTGCTGCAATTGATTTAGCACAAAATTTCCTGTCAAAATCAACAAAAAAAAAACTGGGTGATGGAGTGAAATTGGGAGAAAAATGGAGGTTTAAGTTGAAGAGGGTGAAAATTGGCAGTTTTTTGGAAAAAATCATAATTCGATAACCAAAAGAGATAGGTGATTGCGGTTTTCACCAATCGATTCAGCACTAAATTTTCTATCAGAATCAACAAAAAAAGTTTGATTTAGTGAAATTGGGAGAAAAATGGGGGTTTAAGTTGACGATGGTGAAAATTGGCAGTTTTTTGAAAAAAATCATAATTCCCTAACTGAAAGAGATAGGTGATTGCAGTTTTCCCCAATTGATTCAGCACCAAATTTTCTATCAGAATCAACAAAAAAAGTTACAGGGTGATTTAGTGAAATTGGGAGAAAAATGGGGGTTTAAGTTGACGATGGTGAAAATTGGCAGTTTTTTGAAAAAAAATCATAATTCGCTAACTGAAAGAGATAGGTGATTGCGGTTTTCCCCAATCGATTCAGCACTAAATTTTCTATCAGAATCAACAAAAAAAGTTACAGGGTGATTTAGTGAAATTGGGAGAAAAATGGGGGTTTAAGACGATGGTGAAAATTGGCAGTTTTTTGAAGAAAATCATAATTCGCTAACTGAAAGAGATAGGTGATTGCGGTTTTCCCCAATCGATTCAGCACTTAATTTTCTATCAGAATCAACAAAAAAAGTTACAGGGTGATTTAGTGAAATTGGGAGAAAAATGGGGGTTTGAGTTGACGATGGTGAAAATTGGCAGTTTTTTGAAAAAAATCATAATTTCCTAACTGAAAGAGATAGGTGATTGCAGTTTTCCCCAATTGATTCAGCACTAAATTTTCTATCAGAATCAACAAAAAAAGTTACAGGGTGATTTAGTGAAATTGGGAGAAAAATGGGGGTTTAAGTTGACGATGGTGAAAATTGGCAGTTTTTTGAAAAAAATCATAATTCGATAACCAAGAGAGATAGGTGATTGCGGTTTGCACCAATTAATTTAACACTAAATTTGTATCTAAATCAACAAAAACAATCACTGGGAATATAATAATAAATATATACAGTGATCAAGTGAAATTGGGAGAAAAATTGGATCAAATTTAACGGCATGAGGGAACAGAAACGGTTTAATAGAAAGGAGTTATGGAATGAAAATCTGTACATAACCTCACTTTTACAAATCCTTTACGATTGACTATTGCATATGTTCATGTGTAGCGTTGATCCTGTGTGATGTTTGGATTGATCTATGGGTGGTGTTGCCGCGTCTTGTTGCGCCTCCTAGCGGTGAGATGTGAATATAACCTCACTTCGTTATTCTCTGTTTATACTGAATCTATCCATGCACACTGTACGTTTTGATAATCAATATACACTCAACGCAAAAGCAACCAGTCAACAACTTAAAAAGTAGTATTGACCATAGATTAACAAAAAAATTTGCCGACTGCTCATAACTATATTGATTAAATCATACTCATAAGCATTGATGAGGTTAAGGATGGAGACATGAGGAAATGACAAAACTACCCGTCCGTTTAGTGGACTGGAGTCAGTTTCATCTAAAAAAAACTTAAAAACATCACAATCACTCCTTTGAATAAAATCATCTTTCATCATAGTCATTGACGTACAAAGAAAGAAATGGACGGGCCGCTTTGCATAAGCGTTTGATTAAAATGAGACGTGCTCGCCGCTATTGAGGGCAAGAAGCCCGCAATTTGTTTTAGAGGGTGAAAAGTCTGTTTCGAATCAATTGTACTGATTAAAAAACAATGGAAAATATAAATTTTCTTTTTGCCTTTTAAGCCCAATCAATAAAGCAACGCATCCAGAATGTTCAAAATGTGGACTTTTCCATGACAAGTTGTCCCGGAGCTTGATGATTATCAAATTAAATTGAACCATGCTATTGACTGGCTGAAGTATCCTCCAGCTCTCAAAACCGCCGTTTCCACATTTCTAAATTTGATACTTCACTCCAACTAGTCGATGAGTCGCTAGAGTCAGCTTGTTATGTCAATTGAACTAGGATAATCGAAATGAGTATCAGTTTGTGTTCCAACCATTTTGAAGGATGTGGAAAAAACTATGTCATTTGTGATGGGGATGGGAATAAACGACCATGCGCAACTAGCGGTGAAAATTTGCAGTCAATGTTTAAAGTCACAATCAAATAGATGACGATCCTGACCTATTTATCTTTTAACTCACAAAAAATATATCCAATTAGTTCCTAAAATGTGCGATAAATATAGACGCTAGAGATTGTTTGTGCCCATTATGTATGAAAATATTTTCCTCGTAACTTTCCATCATCCCCCAAAATGAAACTCACATCAGCTCTTTCATCCTCCCCCACATAAATCATCCAAAGCAGCGTTTATCATTTTTATGGCTTTACCCAAAACAACTTTTAATTTCAGCCCCTGAAAACTTTGACACATCCATATCGTCAGCCAATTTTCAAAACCGCTTTATTCATATAACATATTTACAAGTAAAGCTCATGCGAAACTCTATAAAACTTAACCACAACGTCGATGAAACTCAAAATGGTCTCATAAAGCCCGAACAGCTTTCTCAAAAGGCTGATAAAAACCGGAATGATCTCCACCAGAACGGCTATCTTGTGGACGGCGGTTTCTTGAAGTTTTTTTTTAGCTCTGGATCGACATATTCGTTGTAGGCTTTGGACATCATTACCAGCACTGGCTCGATGTAGTCAATTGGAGAACGTCGCTTCAAAGTATGATCTTCAACCTTCATCACGTTGTTGTTGTTGTCGCTGTATGTTTCCAAGGCCACATTTAGAAAACGCAAGGCTTGATCCACGTTGTCCTCAGAGACATCCCTCTTTTTGATTCTTCTGGTTTGTCCATGGACTCCTAGAAAACGGTCCACCATCTGATCCATGGTGTTTTGACACCCGCCCATGGCGTAGCAGATTTTATAGGCAATGAATGGTGACAGAAGGTATGTTATAAGGGATATTGTGGCCAAGGCCACTATTCCAGCTAAAATGTAAAATTACATAAAGGGTTTGGCAATTACCAAATAAACCTGTGGTGAATGCTGCCAGGTTGTAGTAGTTCCACTTAAAGGCTGGTGATAGGGGGTTATACATGATATCCTCCTCCACGGGTTGTAGCTGTCTTTCTTCCACAGGCTGGGCGCAAATGGACACGAAAGTCGCAACAAATATCAGTGCTTTGTACCTACACAAAAGAGATATCTTAAACTGTCCTGAGGGCAATAAAAGCTGTAAAACTGGTCCGTTTGATTTCCATAACAAAGGCGATCGTTTTCCAGGAAATTGTCTTGTTAGCCGTCAATATAGTTGCGAACCGAAAGCAGTCCCCAGAGATGAATATAAACCTTCAAAAATCGGAATTACCTTTTATTGCCTGAGTTGTTTTTGGTGGATGGGCATTTTTATGGGGTTGTTCAAAAATAAAACAAGTTTTTGTGATAAATTGGACATTATGTGTTTGATGTTGGATTCCTTTGGTCCGTGGAATGGCAAAAGATCTTTGAAGTGACAAGAAATGTCCAGTAAAAAGGAAATTGGCAGCTGTGATATGGGATTGGCGATAAAATTTCGTAAAAAGCATGATGGATGAGAGTTATTTTTTCATATCGTCCTATAGTTATTGACGTTTTGAATACATAAATCGAAACGTTGGCTATTTTTATTGGTAGTTTTTTTCCAAAACTGATTTTGTTCACAAACACCAACTGCCATCAAACAAAAAGCAAATTTTAACAAATTCCATTGAAAAATGACGAAATTATGCAAACCTAACCTCACTTGTTACTGTCGCTAATAATATGTAATGTGTAACAGAAGAAACCACTTATATTTTTGACTATCTTTGTAAAAATCTTAAAAATCATCAGTCTCTTATGGAAAATTGAATTTCCACTTATAATCTCCCTGGAGCTCGAATTATTTCCGGAAATTTTGTCGAGGTGCGAATTTTCTTGAAAAATTCGCAACGAGAACAAATTTCCGGATATTTAATTCGAGCTCTAGGGAGATTCGGCAAGAAAATTTCATGCCAAAACTGATCATTGGAAAAAACATAACCCAGGACTCACCTTGCATTTAGTGGAAGAAACCAACGGCTCCTTACTCTACTCGCCATTGAGGAAGAAAGAAGGGAATCAGGATTTTATAAAACATTTGAAAGTTATAACCAATCTTGTCCATAATTGATAACATTGCAACTTTGTATTGGAAGTTGAAAATAAATCATTTATCAAAAATATTTGTCATTGTTTTTAACAGCTGTCAAGCACTCGCGGCTGGATGTAGCTCCCATGCACCAACCACAGTGTTGCCGTTTGCCTCATCTCTGTCTGTGAAACTTGGGTTGGGATTGTTAGGGAGAGTGGGGACGGCAACACTGTAATCATATGGGAGCTACATGCAAAGATGCAAAGCCAGGGAGATTTCCACTTATTAATCTTTCAGTCACGTGATTATGAGCAGGGTGATTTCCGATAAAATTAGGTCGTTGCCATAGCAACATAATAAAATGCAAGCCTATAATTGGTTAAAATTGACTGGTAGGAAATTTTCACTTATAATCTCCCAGGAGCTCGAATTATTTCCGGAAATTTTGTCGAGTTGCGAATTTTCTTGAAAAATTCGCAACGAGAACAAATTTCCGGATTTTTAATTCGAGCTCGCGGGAGATTCGGCAAGAAAATTTCATGCCAAAACTGATCATTGGAAAAAACATAACCCAGAACTCACCTCGCATTTAGTGGAAGAAACCAACGGCTCCTTACTCTACTCGCCATTGAGGAAGAAAGAAGGGAATCAGGATTTTATAAAACATTTGGAAGTTATAACCAATCTTGTCCATAATTGATAACATTGCAACTTTGTATTGGAAGTTGAAAATAAATCATTTATCAAAAATATTTGTCATTGTTTTCAACAGCTGTCAAGCACTCGCGGTTGGATGTAGCTCCCATGCACCAACCACAGTGTTGTCGTTTGCCTTATCTCTGTCTGTGAAAGTTGGGTTGGGTTGGGATTGTTAGGGAGAGTGGGGACGGCAACACTGTAATCATATGGGAGCTACATGCAAAAATGCAAAGCCAGGAAGATTTCCACTTATTAATCTTTCAGTCACGTGATTATGAGCAGGGTGATTTCCGATAAAATCAGGTCGTTGCCATAGCAACATAATAAAATGCAAGCCTATGATTGGTTAGATTTGACTGGTAGAAAATTTTCAAAATAAAATAAAAACTTTAACAGGAACGACATTTTTTTCTCTCACACAAGATTACAATTTTGTATTTCTTGACCAGCCCTGTATTAGTAACTTTATAGAATAGTTATGGTCAGTTTTTGGTTAGTTTCTGTCAATTTGCCTTAGTTTGGTCAGATTTAGTCAGCTTGAGTTAGTTTTGATTACTTTTGGATTAGTTTTGTCAGTTTGTATTTCATTTGGGTTTGTTTGGTTCAATTTTTGATAGTTTTTGGTCAGTTTTGCGTTACTTTTAGGTTAGTTTTGATCTGTTTTAGTAAGTTTTGCGTTGGTTTGTGTGGCTTTTGTATGGTTCAATTTGTGTATATTTGGTTATTTTTGGCTTGCTTGAGTTGATAGTTTTGGTTATTTTTAGTCAGTTTTTACTACTTTCGGGTTATTTAAGTTTGTGTTAGTTTTGTTCAATTTAACGTTGTTTTGAGTAAAGTTGGGTTAATTTTTTGTTACTCTGTGAGCTTTGGTTATTTTCGTGGTGGTTTCGTGCTAGATTTTATCAGTTTTTGTTACTTTTGGGTTAGTTTGACGTAACTTGCGCTAGTTTTGTGATAGATTCGGTTAGTATGCTTAGTTTTGGGTAGGTTTTGGTTAATAATTAGTTTATGGATTGGGTTGGGTCAATTTCGTTAATTCTTGGTACTTTTGGTCAGTTTTGAGTTTGTAAATTAGTTGATATATGAAAAAGGTGAAAAATCACGTTCCAAATAGCTCACTAACAAACTGTAAAATTGAAACCCTCAATAAGCGGAAGCTTAAATAAAAACTGCGGAAAAATTTATCAAATACCAAAAAAAAAGTTAAATTAAGACTCAAAAATGGTTTCCCAAGAAATTTGAAATCAAAGCATTAGAAACCACAATAAGTGGTTCAAAAACTGGAGATAAAATCCGTTAAGCAAATCGTATAATAATACAGGAAATAACAATCAAAAATGAAACAGAATGTTAAAACAATTCTAGAATAAGTTTCTTGATAAATAGAGAAAAGAAAAAACAAACGAAAAGAGAACCGCATAAAACCGGAATTAAAAAAAAGAAAAAATAAATAAAAAGAAGAGTGTTATCTGAAGTAGTTTTTTCAAGTTATTTTCAAGAGGCTTAAAAAAAATATACTTCAGTAATTATAAAAATTAGTAAAAAATCTTCAATAAAGCAGACAAAGTTTCAAGAAAAAACTGTGATCTGGAAAGACAATACAATAATCCATTAAATGCATAAAAAAACTTAAAGACCACCAATAATCCCTTTTTTTGAAGAAATCCACTAAAAAGGTAAACAAAAACAAAAAGAATGATACTTAATAATATTCTTCATTGTTCTCTGTCCAAAATTGAAATAAAAAATATATATGAGATCTTTTTTTAAATAATTTTCAAATTTTGTTATTTTCTTATCTAACTGTTTATTCAACATTTTTTTTACATTTTAAAATTTTCAGTAGTTAATTTGTCTTCTTGTAACACCTATCCGGGGAAATACTTTAGATTTTTCAAGTGGGTATATTACTAGATTTCTTTTATAACTACTGATGGAGCATTAACTTGACTGCCAGATCTTCTTGTTAAAGCGTATAGTTTGGAGGTGATGCTGTATATTCATATTTTTTTATTATTCTTTGAATTATTTTGAAAAAAGAATTTTGTTTAACGTTTCATGACTGAATTCGTTATCTCAATTCGATTTGATATGACCAAAATATGTTGTTGGTAATTTAATTTTACACTAATTTTTGAATTTTTTCCAGATCCTCTCAAAGTGGATCCAATCCTGACTAGAATAAAGGTGAGTTGGACACAAAACTTTTCGATTGTACGAGGAAAAGAAATAAAGTTAGCATGCCCTTTAGAGTCAGGGTTTTCAAATTGGGGCTATAGGAAGCTTTCCGAACAGGAGAACGTAGTATGCATATGAATTAACCTATTTTATTGGACTAAGTAGTAAATTTTGGTATAGTTTCCAGTTTTGTTTTGGATACCCAAATCCATAGATGATAAATTGTGTGGAGTCGACACTGCTTTAGGTAGAAAAAATAAAACTCTTTTTATAATGAGCAGGAATTGAAGTCCACTGTGAAAAAGTGATCTTAAATGATTCGTATGATCGTGGTTAAAGTGTACACAAAAGTCTCCTTTCCTAAGATAAAGTACGTATCGTGAATGAATTGAAAAGGATCTACCATGTCAGTTTTTCACTCAGACATAAAAATCCCCCCTTATTATTTATCACATTTTTCCAAGAAAAACATCTGAAGGCTCTAAATCAAAATCTTATTAGCCCCCCTAAAAATATATCAAATACAAGAAAACTCCATTACTGTTGATTCACAAATGAGGTAAAATTGAAAAAATCTACTCACATTATTCCCAAACTTTTTCCGCAACTGTCTTCTTTGATGAACAACTTTAAACTGGAAATGTTTGCGAAATTTCGACAATTTATTTATCCTCAAAATCAGGTAGAATTGTAAAGTTGCAAGTTACAAGTAAAGTGCATTTATGAACCCTTATCAGACCGATTAGGCTTCGAGGGTGCGGAAGTGTATTTGAAAAATTAGGTTTTATAGGGGTTGGAATTTTAAAATTGTTGGTTTATTGTAGGGTGAGTAATAATAAAGAGTGGCGTGGATTTTTGTTACATTTTATGTTAACAACAGAGCGGACAGAAATGTTTTGTATAATTGAAAAGTAGTCATGAATAAATTATATTTGCAAAATCACAATTATTTTGGCATTTCAAATTGACCTCAAATGACAGTGTGTGGAATTTTCATGCTGGATTAAATATTGAATAATTATAGTGTAGACATGATTTTGTAATGCCTTCACAATTTTTTTTATAAATAACCAGCCAAGATCTTTTTAGAAAGTATAAATCTATCTAGTTGAAAATCCTCTTGAAAGAGCAAGTTTAATTTTTGATAAATTGATTTTTACTACGGAAATAGACTGATGTATGTTTTAATTTTTTTGATTAAATTTCAAGTACTTGATATAAATAACGTCGTCTGTCGTAAGAAAATCTTCAACTCAACTTTAAGGCTATTTTTCTGTTTTTTTTTCTCCAAATCACCCTGTATATTTTTTGGTCGCTTTCTATGGAAAAATATCTAAAAAATCCACTGCTCAAAATTACAAGTTTCCATTTTGTGTAGTTTACGATTTACGAAGTTTTTTTTTGGATTGGTGTCGTCTGTCTACAAAAAAACTTCAACTCGAGTTTAAGGCTATTTTTCTGATAATTTTTACAAATCACCCTGTATATTTTTTGGTCGCTTTCTATGGAAAAATACCTAAAAAATCCACTGCTCAAAGTTACAAGTTTCCATTTTGTGTAGTTCACGATTTACGAAGTTTTTTTTTGGATTGGTGTCGTCTGTCTACAAAAAAACTTCAACTCGAGTTTAAGGCTATTTTTCTGATAATTTTTACAAATCACCCTGTATATTTTTTGATCGCTTTCTATGGAAAAATACCTAAAAAGTCCACTGCTCAAAGTTACAAGTTTCCATTTTGTGTAGTTTACGATTTACGAAGTTTTTTTTTGGATTGGTGTCGTCTGTCTACAAAAAAACTTCAACTCGAGTTTAAGGCTATTTTTCTGATAATTTTTACAAATCACCCTGTATATTTTTTGATCGCTTTCTATGGAAAAATACCTAAAAAGTCCACTGCTCAAAGTTACAAGTTTCCATTTTGTGTAGTTTACGATTTACGAAGTTTTTTTTTGGATTGGTGTCGTCTGTCTACAAAAAAACTTCAACTCAAGTTTAACGCTATTTTTCTGATAATGTTTACAAATCACCCTGTATATTTTTTTCTTGCTTTTTATGGAAAAATGTCTTAAAAATCCAATGGTTAAAATTTCAGGTTTATATTTTGTGTAGTTTACGATTTACGAAGCTTTTTTTTGGATTGGTGTCGTCTGTCTACAAAAAAACTTCAACTCGAGTTTAAGGCTATTTTTCTGATAATTTTTACAAATCACCCTGTATATTTTTCTCTTGCTTTTTATGGAAAAATGTCTAAAACATACACTGGTTAAAGTTTCAGGTTTCTATTCTGTGTAGTTTACGATTTACGAAGTTTTTTTTTGGATTGGTGTCGTCTGTCTACAAAAAAACTTCAACTCAAGTTTAACGCTATTTTTCTGATGTTTACAAATCACCCTGTATATTTTTTTCTTGCTTTTTATGGAAAAATGTCTTAAAAATCCAATGGTTAAAATTTCAGGTTTATATTTTGTGTAGTTTACGATTTACGAAGCTTTTTTTTGGATTGGTGTCGTCTGTCTACAAAAAAACTTCAACTCGAGTTTAAGGCTATTTTTCTGATAATTTTTACAAATCACCCTGTATATTTTTCTCTTGCTTTTTATGGAAAAATGTCTAAAACATACACTGGTTAAAGTTTCAGGTTTCTATTTTGTGTAGTTTACGATTTACGAAGTTTTTTTTTGGATTGGTGTCGTCTGTCTACAAAAAAACTTCAACTCAAGTTTAACGCTATTTTTCTGATAATGTTTACAAATCACCCTGTATATTTTTTTCTTGCTTTTTATGGAAAAATGTCTTAAAAATCCAATGGTTAAAATTTCAGGTTTCTATTTTGTGTAGTTTACGATTTACGAAGTTTTTTTTTCGATTGGTGTCGTCTGTCTACAAAAAAACTTCAACTCGAGTTTAAGGCTATTTTTCTGATAATTTTTACAAATCACCCTGTATATTTTTTTCTTGCTTTTTATGGAAAAATGTCTTAAAAATCCAATGGTTAAAATTTCAGGTTCATATTTTGTGTAGTTTACGATTTACGAAGCTTTTTTTTGGATTGGTGTCGTCTGTCTACAAAAAAACTTCAACTCGAGTTTAACGCTATTTTTCTGATAATTTTTACAAATCACCCTGTATATTTTTTTCTTGCTTTTTATGGAAAAATGTCTTAAAAATCCACTGGTTAAAGTTTCAGGTTTCTATTTTGTGTAGTTTACGATTTACGAAGTTTTTTTTTGGATTGGTGTCGTCTGTCTACAAAAAAACTTCAACTCGAGTTTAAGGCTATTTTTCTGATAATTTTTACAAATTACCCTGTATATTTTTTTCTTGCTTTTTATGGAAAAATGTCTTAAAAATCCACTGGTTAAAGTTTCAGGTTTCTATTCTGTGTAGTTTACGATTTACGAATCTTTTTATGCATTGGTGTCGTCTCTCTGAAAAAATCTTTAGCTTAAATACAAAGCTATTTTTCTGATGTATTTTTCCGAATCACCCTGTATTATTTTTTTTGGCTTCCTAAGAAAAAATGTCTTAATCTATTGGTCAAAGTTTCAAGATTCTATTGTTTATAGTTACGTTTTTGTTTTGGATTGTTGTCGTCTGTCGTGAAAAAATCTTCAATTCAACTTCAAGGCTATTTTTCTGATGTTTTTTCCAAATCATTCTGTATATTTTTCGTCACTTTCTATGGAAAAAAGTCTAAAAAATCCTCTGGTTGAGGTTTCAATTTCTTATTCTGTGTAGTTTAGGATCTACGATTCTTTTTATGGATTGGTGTCTTGCCTGTCCAAAAAAAGTTTTTAACTCAAATTTAGGGCTATTTTTATGATGTTTTTTTCAAATCACCTTGTACATTTTTGCCACGTTTTTTATGAAAAAATGTCCAAAAAATCCACTGGTCAAAGTTTCAAGCTTTTATTCTGTGTAGCTCTCGATTTACGATTCTTTTTATGGATTGGTGTAGTCTGTCTAAAAAAAATCTTCAACTCGAGTTAAAGGCTTATTTTCTGATAACTTTTCCAAATCACCCTAGATATTTTTTTGTTGCTTTTTATGGAAAAATGTCTAAGAAATCCACTGGTCAAAGTTTCAAATATCTTATCTGTGTAGTTCACGATTCACGGTTCTATTTATGGATTGGTGTCGCGTGTCTAAAAAAAATATTCATCTCAAATTTAAGGCTATTTTTCTGATGTTTTTTCTAGATCACACTGTATATTTTTTCCTCGCTTTCTATTGAAAAATTGTCTTAAAAGTCTATGTTTCAAGTTTCTATTCTGTGTGATTACGATTTACAATGTTTTCCGACTAAGAACTCAACTTAAGGTTATTTTTGTGAACTTTTTCCCAAAAAAAAAAATAAAAAGTTTCAAGATTTTATTTCATGTGGGTTTTTTTTTTACATTGATGCTCGTCTTCAAAAATGTTTAACAGATTTTGATTCTCCTTTATATTTTTTCATCGTTTTCTATAAAAAAAAACATCCACTGTTGAAAGTTTAAAGTCTCCATATTGTGAAGCTTCCGAGTTATGATTTCCTCAATGGATCTATGAAAATCTTCAACACATCATGAAGGCCACTTTTCTGATTGTTTTCTCAAAATTATTTATTTAAATATTATAAATTCCTCCACATGTAAAAGTTTTCCATATAATCAACTTGAGCCTACACACCCCTGCTCGTCCAATCTGATGATTTGTAACATATTTCTTTTATGGGGACAGCTTTACGAGTTTGAGGGTTGACTGAGGGATAATGAGGATCCCATTACTGAAAATGTTTCTTTCAGAACAACGTTAGTCTATCGGGTTAAAAACAATAAATCTTTTGATATCCTCTGCTTTGTGAACAAAATTTGTGTGAGGAGGAATTGAAGTTTGAACTATACTATACTGTTCTGAGGATCTGGGTGGCCACTAGTAGTACTAGTGCCTCATCAGCTGACTTCCAGAACACACAAAGAGAGGTTCCTATCTTTCCATAAACAAAAGGGATCAAGGTCAACATTTGTAGAACATAAATTCACCAAAGCCTCCTAACAGTAACTCATATTTTACATACAACCCACCCTTCAAAGCTATGTAAATTGGAGTCATTTATAATCTATATTAGAAATTGGATAACAAATTCATGTCATAATATCCTAAAGATTTCACCCTTGAACATTATTTTCCGCTTTTCTCCGGCATTACTGAATAATTTATTATCTTAAGGGCCTTTTTTTTTAAAGTAACGGTTATGAGAGGCTATAACCTTGGAGATCTTTTTGTTATGTATATAAAAAGAAAAGTGGCCATTAGAATTTTTTTGAAGTAACAAAAATGCAAAACATTCAATTTTATATCTGAAAATACAATTTAATTTGAGTCATGGAAATTTGGTAAGATCTTTATAACCGTAACAATCTGCATGTGCACACGAATTAATCTCATTGTACATGGGGTGGCAAATGCGAATAAAATGCGCCCAACACCAAGACATTTTGAATTCGTTTTTTCTTAGGGCAGGATCAAAGGTCAAACAATTTACCCTTAATTTGATGTTCCAGGCCAGCAACACTATCTAAAGGAAATTTGATTGCCGTCAATATATTTCAGCAAACCTTAATGAAATGGAATTTCGGGAGCAATTCCCACTTTCTCAGCGCACGGGCAAATCTGCATTTCTCAGCACAATGGCAGAATAATGGCGAGTATTACCCCATCGAGAGTGTTCCCCAAATGCAATTGCGTTTTCCGCGACAGAGCAAACTTAAGAAAATTAACGCGCCCGCCTCATAATGTCAGAGAGAAGCGCGCAATGGTTTAGAATGAATTAGGTTAAGTGTTGCCATTATTCTTGGTGATTATTTTCAAAGAGCAGAAATTCGGCCGACTCCGTCAAAGTTGACCCTGTTTGTCCAGGCTCTTTGATGGGGAAAATTAGCCTCGGGTAAATATGGTGTTGTTGTGACGTGGCGCCTTTGTCGTCTTGGCCGGGACACCTGGAACCCCATTGTGTAACTACTCGACTTTGCTTTGTTTCACTGCAAAGTCACAAAGTTCATTCCGGCTGACGTATTGTGCTTTAGTCAGTGTATTAGACGTACACGTTGGAGTATAGGGACAGGAATTTATTGTTTGACCATATTTTGTCAGAACTTCAACAACGTGTAGATCAGAGTAAACTTGTGCAGCCCATGTTCGAGTTAAAAATTTCAGTCCACCTATTTAAAACGAGTGTCTGTACATTGTCTCAACCATAGACTTAAAATAACAAGACAAGTAACAAAACAAATATTGCTAACCCCAACATCTCCCTCATGAAGCTATTTACTTTATTTCAGCGCCGTTGTCATGTGCTCTTGATGTTCTAGAGCTTTATGAAAAATACCGGCAAAAATAATTTAATTCAACTACCAAATCATCAATCTTGAACACCTATAATTCCGTATTCTCAGTTTTCCGTCACAAATGACTTTTCTGTCGTTTAAAAACATTGTTGAAGGTGAACATTTGTATGAAGCTCTACATTTCATGATGAAATATGGCAACATCCGGTCGCAACTTTGAGGACGGACCGGCTGACGCATTGTTTACAAACGTCCGCTTAAGTGAGGTTAATGCGTTTATAGTTTGCTTATTTCTCAATTATTCAGAAAAAGTCTTGCTCTGTCTGTTCTAAATTGCGGGATTTAGTGTTTAATTGATAAACAGTGCCTAAAAAGTGTGTAGTGTGTGGCCAGAGAAAAAAAAACAGGCGAAAATCGGGCGTTTCACCGGTAAGTAAACAAAAACAAAACTGGCCTATCATCATTGTGTTGGGACCAGAACATTCAATGCTAAAGGTATAGGCGTCACGTGTCTTGTTATTTTAAGTCGATGGTCTCAACTATCCAAAGGTGCCCAAAGGCACTGTGGACCCTATACCACGTAAATCTGGAGAGTGGCGCCCGAGTTACGGAAAATTTACACACACACTTCATCACAGAATCATAACAATATCCGTTTACAGGAGGTGATAGACCATCAGATAATGACATATTTTCCTGACAGTTTCCTGCAACTAGCTCTGCGTTTGGTCCGATGTTAAAGAGGCGGCGATGTGACAGTTCTGGTACGTTTTGATCACGGCGAGTAGCGATCACTGCTTGCTTCCTCGACGCCTTGGCCTTTCCGGAGCCCCGATTTTAATCCCTTGATTTTTGTACATGATATACGGGGTGTCCCAAAAGTCGTGTATCAAGTTTAGGGAAAGTCTCACTTTCATAATCAAACATTGAATGTTAAATTGCACTGTATAGAATCCTAATATTTTGGAAGTACTTTGAAGTCCCTGCAAGTTAAAGGGTCGATTTTTATACTTTAAAGTGAGCTTACCTAACCTCAATCACCAAGACACAGAGGCGAATGCGGTGATTACTGAATATTATTACATACATACAAGTGAGTCATATGCAAAGAAAAACTTCGATTAGTCAAAAAAAATTTTGGGAAAGCGGGATGAAGTCATTTTGTAATTTTTTCGAATTTTTTAACTTTTGAATTCTAGATAGGGTCAAATTTTCAGCCCAATTTCCATTTCACAAAACAATAGAAAGTTACATGTTTTGCGACCACAATGGCGCAGATGTGATTTTAAAAAAAATAAAAAAATTATGAACCTTAGCAGGTGCGAAAACATGGAAAAGTCCACAAAATCTCAAACTTCTTCTTGATTATGATAATACACGATTTTTGAACTTCACAAAAATTTCAAAATTTTTGAATGGCTAGGCCGAATTTATTGAATTCTGCGCCATTTTGTAGGAAATTTCTTCAACCTTTATCATGAATATTAGTGACTTTTTATCTCTAAGTATTTCTACGTAATTCAAAATATTCGATTTTTACATTTTTTGACATTTTTAAGTTTTCTTTAATTTTTTAACGAATTGACAGAATTGAATGAAAATTACGCCATTTAGAAGACAATTTGATCTGAGTTTATCCATGAAATTTTGGGTTTTCTTGTCTTGATATTTTCTTTCCTACGAATTTTTCAACTTTTGATTTGAATCCCACCCCCATACCTGAACAAATGAGTTACCTGTCAATTTTTTTAAAATGTCCTACATTTCATAAAGATTCAATATTTTGTTCCCTTTTGAGGGTTGAATTGTTTCAGGAACAATCAGAGTTCTTTTTTATTCGCTGTATTTTTTTCTAAAAGTAAAAAAGTGAAACCTTAAGGTTGCTCCACCCTTCTCTAATCAAATTAATTTTTGATGTTACAACCCGATATAAAGGCATATCATTTTTTCTTGAACACCTGAACTAAAATAATCTGATAAGGAAAATTCAAAGATATTTTTGAGTTCTCTGTATAGGCACTGTGGAAAAGATATTGCCTCTTTTAGATTTTGTTTCATTCATTGCGAAAACTGGTTAAAATAAAGTCAAAAAAACAACACAAGCCTAACCTCAAAGTGAACTTATGAAGTGGAACTTTACCTTTAGTCAAAGCTCATCCCAATAATCAAAAATTGAATGTTTCAAGTTGGTAAAAGTTATGATTTGGTAGATAGTAAATGATTCACAATGTCGCCATTTTCGTTGCCAATATTAAAATACTTTTTCAATTTATCTCGCGGATTTGTTTGATTTATTTTTCCAAACTCCAAGGAGTTTCCGATTTTCTTGAAAACAGTTGGAAGTTGATCAGAAACAGAAATTAATTTTTTATTGAAACCTGTCAAGAACATGTCTGAAACTCACTGGGATAATATTTTTCGATATCTACTACTTCTAATAGTCAATTATTCACTTATTTGGGTTTCACAACTTAGATTATATATTTTGAAATATTATCAATTATTATTCATATCCACAACAGTGCTCTAGAGTTTCATTGAATAGATTAAGTAATTTATGTAAATGAATTCATTTAATTCTCTGGGATATGTTGTATTGTAGTTTTGCGTTTATTATTATTTAAAGTGGTGTTGAGTGTGCAAAAACATGTGTGATGCCCTAAAGGCTTATCTACACCTCATACGTGAATATAATTTTGTGAATAACGTTTATGTTTTCTTATTTCAATATTATTTTGGTAATGCAATAATCATATTTATCTAATTTTACTCTTTGAGGATTGTATATTCTATTCTATACCAAACAAATTGTAAAGCAAATATGCAAAAAAAAATTAAATAGAATGGAATTCAAAACCTGTTTGTTTTGTAGGCGAATACATATTTGCTCAGGTATATGTATTTTGTCATCTTTTGATAAACGCGCTTCTTATATTATCAAAACATTCAATTACTACATCAACCATTTTATTTCTTCCCATTGTTAATACAGTACGCTGTATGTGAAGGCGAACGCGCCTCCGCCATGGGTGAAGACTGGTCTCAGCAGAGGCCAGCGGGCAGGTGTTAGCCCCAACAACCCTAACATTTCCCTCAAAACAAAGTGTTTTGCATAACTGATGCTTTGGGAGACATGGGTCACGAGAAGGGACTTGAGAGAAAAATGTAAAAAGTTAAGGCAGGCCCCGGCGAGATTCGAACTCACGATCTCCTGTTTACTAGACAGGCGCTTTAACCAACTAAGCCACGGCGCCGATAAGGAATTTTGGAAAATTTTACGTTTTCGGCGACAGCCTTATCAAAAAGAAGCTTTTATTATATAATATTATTATAACAGGCTTGACCATAAATTCAATTGGAAGGATCGAATCGAATCAAATCAATCTCATCCTAATTAAACTTTCCGGATATTCGATACATATCACGAATTCCGATAGAAACCACTTCACACTGACCCTCATTTATTTTATAGGTGAATCCCCAATAGCAATCAAATCCAGGCTCGAAATTAATTACATCTTGGACAGTGGCCGTCAAAAGGGGGCCGTCAACGGATATGTTCATTCGAAAATAACAAAAACATACAAACGATTCCGGTCCATTGGGCAAAAAGCAAAAGGGCTTATAAATTCGACCGACACTGCTGACAATAGTGTAAAACTTTGGTCATTAAACCTCTATAAATCAAAGGCCGGTCTGACAGCCAGCTACCAGTAAAGCGTCTGAAAACACTGGAAAATTTACGTATGGGGGTGTGAGAAAGTTTTTGTTGGGGTAGTGCTGAGCTTGATGGATATTTGAGAAAAAAAAAACAGAAAAGCACGTTTTTGAACTTGAAGGCCGTACGAGTGATCATCATTCTGTAACTGACGAAAAGTGGCAGCGCGGTGCAGGCGCCTAGTATGCAAGGCGAGCCGTCATTAAAAGGATACGCGTAAGGGGACTGGGCGATGTGGGAATGGCCGAGCATCAAATATCGCTACAGGATAGGCAGTTTTTGATACCAATACGCTAATTATTGTGAAAACTGCCAATTCCTTGATATCACTCTGAGAAAGTGTAGCACTTTGTCGAATCCAAACCCATAACACCTCAAAGGATACCTTGGAGGCACCTAAAAAAACATCAGAGACTTCTCAAACCACTCAAAGGCACTCACAAGACACCTGTCAACTCGGAAGTACCTGAAAGACAACTCAACGTCCTTCTCAAACAACACGAAAAAAACGTCCAGCAGATTGAAAAGAATGTAAAAGTGAGGTTATGTACAAATTTTGAGCCAGTACTCCCTCCAATTATCTGTTATGATTGCGCTATTTTGATGAGCTGGACGATGAGTACACTGAATAATAGTTTTCCATGTTCACCAACATTTCCTACCATCATCTCACTAGTATACAATTTTTCTATAGGTTATGAAGTCAGAACTCTCTACATCCACAGCCCGGTAACGCCCCTTGCAGATATGCCCTGTGCGTCCGATGATTGGAGCTCAGTGCGTTGCTCCGCCCACTTCTGCTGTCCTGATACATGTATCTCGTCGTGAAGTTATTTTCTGCCGAGCTGTCATACTGGTTGACATTATAAATTGAATTGTTTAATGTCGGTCAGTGTATCAGTAAAAAATATCATAGATGAATGTATAGGATCCTGGAAATCTTGTTGTCAGATGCAGAAAAATGAGTGAATACTGTCACACGGGAAAAAAAGTTTTGGCCCATGAGGGGATCGAACCCGCGACCTTCGCGTTATTAGCACGACGCTCTAACCAACTGAGCTAATGGGCCTGTGATGATCAATTAGTAAACGTGATTATTATGATAACTGTAAATTATTGAGATAACAGAGTGAATAATGAGTTGATAAAAAAAAATCACTTTAACCGGCCTTAGCAGCGCAAGCATTTCAAACTTGTTTTTTTTTTAAATTGTTACAGTGCGTGAAATTGCTGAGAAAAGTTGGTTTTCTGCACTAGGGCTTAAATGACAAGTTTTTAAGATCATTTTCCAAAAATCAATTGGAACGCGTATAGCATATAATCATCAGCGGCGCCGTGGCTTAGTTGGTTAAAGCGCCTGTCTAGTAAACAGGAGATCGTGAGTTCGAATCTCGCCGGGGCCTGC
Source organism: Orchestes rusci (assembly GCA_958502075.1). Taxonomy (NCBI): domain Eukaryota; kingdom Metazoa; phylum Arthropoda; class Insecta; order Coleoptera; family Curculionidae; genus Orchestes; species Orchestes rusci. The sequence goes on along the minus strand of OY293310.1, from coordinate 30,439,118 downwards.
CTTAACTTTTTCTATTTTTCTTCAAAACCCAATTAACCCATACCCATCAACTTCTTTTTCCTCACAAAAAAAAATCAATTAATTCTCCACTTTCAATCGCCAACTTCTAGTTTCAAAACACCAACGAAGTTTTAAGTTTATTAAGAAATATTCGCCGACGTTTCTAGGATTCTAAGTTAATTTATTCTTTTCAGCGCGAGTTTGCAGCTTTTCACGTGAAAAATGGACGAGGAGTTCATTGTTTTCTGATTTCAGCACGCCAACAATCCGTAATCTCATTAAATTGGACTTGGGCTGTTACAGTTCTATGTGCGCTGATTTATTAATTAGTCTTGCAAGTTGTTAATTTGCATTCGTATCAGACTGATTATCATGTGATAATTTTATTATTATTTTTATTTGAAGCTCATGTAAACTGACTGCCTATACAATTTGATGTTGCTCCATTCCCGCACCTACCTTGTCTCCTAGGCACCTGCACCGCACCGTCGCCCTTTAGCACTGGTTTCTGATTTTTGCACCAGTGAATTTTCTTGAAAATTTCCTACCAGTCAATTCTAACCAATCATAGGCTTGCATTTTATTATGTTGCTATGGCAACGAACTAATTTTATCGGAAATCACCCTGCTCATAATCACGTGACTGAAAGATTAATAAGTGGAAATCTCCCTGGCTTTGCATCTGGATGTAGCTCCCATATGATTACAGGGTTGCCGTCCCCACTCTCCCTAACAATCCCAACCCAACCCAACTTTCACAGACAGAGATGAGGCAAACGGCAACACTGTGGTTGGTGCATGGGAGCTACATCCAGCCGCGAGTGCTTGACAGCTGTTAAAAACAATGACAAATATTTTTGATAAATGATTTATTACCAACTTCCAATACAAAGTTGCAATGTTATCAATTATGGACAAGATTGGTTATAACTTCCAAATGTTTTATAAAATCCTGATTCCCTTCTTTCTTCCTCAATGGCGAGTAGAGTAACGAGCCGTTGCCGTTGGTTTCTTCCACTAAATGCGAGGTGAGTTCTGGGTTATGTTTTTTCCAATGATCAGTTTTGGCATGAAATTTTCTTGCCGAATCTCCCTAGAGCTCGAATTAAAAATCCGGAAATTTGTTCTCGTTGCGAATTTTTCAAGAAAATTCGCAACTCGACAAAATTTCCGGAAATAATTCGAGCTCTAGGGAGATTATAAGTGACAATTGTTCATTAAAATACTGGAAAAATGTACTTAGTGAATAAGAAATCCATTGAGGAAAATCGACTTAAAATGTTACAAGATTCTGATGGTTAATAGGCAACAGTCACCCATAAAAAAAATCAGAACTCAAAAACTATAAGAGATGGGATTCTGATTTTTGCGTCACTAGATTTTTGAGACAATTCTCCATCAAAATTCGTGAAAAAACATTCCTGGTGATTTGAAAAAATATTGAGGAAAATCGTCTTGGAAATATGTGACAAGATTTTGGTTAATATGGGCGAACATCATCCATAAAACGATCCAAAACTCAAAAACTACAAGAGATAGGATTCTGGTATTTACACCACTGAATTTTTAAACAATTTTCCATCAAGATACATAAAAAAATGGACTTGGTGATTTTGGAAATTATTGAGAAAAAGCGTCTTAAAAATAAGTGACATGATTTTGGTTAATGGGCAAATTGCACACATAAATTCATAACTGAAAAAATAGATAGGATATTGACTTTTATCAGGCGCCTGCACCGCGCCGCCGCCTTTCGTCACTGCTATGTGAATTTTAACTGCATTCACCTATTATTAATAAAACAGAAAAATAAGAAACTAGCAGTCATTCCATATTTTCCACATAAAATAGTGGATGTAATATGTAGGATAGTTATGTGATCAAATAAAGGACTCTGGCATTAATTGAAATAGATTATTTAACATAGATATTACTCTCATCACTGAACAGATACTTCTATTAAAACCTTTTTTGTGCGCTCAGTTGAACGTTATATTAAATTTCCCTCAGTCAAGAGCGCGAAAAATCGGTTAAAACCGTGAATATTGGATTTTTATTATGATGAGAGTCGAGTTGTTTTTCAAAAAAACAGCAATGACAATTTCAACAGACACAAGCAAATATTGAACGCGAATGAAAAACATTCTGTTGCTATATTCAGTGTGGAAATAATTCAACAACTACTATTGTCAGAATAATCATATTAACAAGCCGCATTGGAAGATAATGCATAAAACCTGTTCCGGTTGCGTTATTCACGTTGGCAAAATAACATCGCATTTGAGGAAAATGGAAAATTATTTAAATTCGATCGCTCTGCACAACTGGACATAACATTCATAACGTTTTAATTTTGGATTTTCTATACAAAAATGTCCCGAATAGTAATTCAAAGCAAAATTTATTAGGAACATGAGCGGAAATATTGCGAATTATTAATTATATTCTAAATATAATTCAGTGATTAAACTGGATGACGGGAGTGCGCTACGCAATTTTATTAATAACTACACGAACGAAAATTTGACTCGAACATTGGAGCTTGATAATTTCATAAACATACATCATTTCCGCTTTGAATGAAGTTAAATCAATTACCTATCTATAATATGAAAGTGGGTATATTGCTGATATTTATAGAGCTCAGTAAACTAATCATAACTTCTGCTATAGAAGTTAAAATTGGATAAACCGAGCTTCATTCACGTATGAAAATAAATAATGTGCAAAATAAACGGTTATAACTAATATGTAGTGTTTGTAACTATCAGTCTCACTATTCTACAACGGCCTAAGGGTGGCTAGGAAGTATAATAATTCAGACGAATTTTTAGAAGTTTAAAATACTATTTATTTTGTCACTTGGACTTCTATATTTCATCATTTCCCAGTGTCCTTACAATAAGTAACTCAAAAACGACGAGATATCACAAAGTTTCAGTAATGGAATTTCTCGACTGTAATTGCAGCTGAAACTAGTCGAGCGGAATTCCTTTTGGAACAGCGGCAATGGAAATAAAATGAATTTGAACGACTACATTCATTATATGAGAAAATTGGCATTGCGTCTGTCTTGCCATATCTTAGCTTATTGGATTAACTCCCCTGTTCCAATGTGCGATGGTTTTATTTGTTTTGTCAGTTCCCAGCTGAAAATTGAAGCAGATTAGGAGATGTGGGTTTCAAAAGTCAATTGAGGTGATTTGGGGAGGCTCGTAAGGTCAATTTTTTTTTTTTGAGAAGACGTGCTCAAAATCCTTGCGCTCTTGATGATTATTTGACACAAGCTTTTTGGGGGTTTGAGAAGTGATTGATATCAATTTCAGTGTTCCAACTAAATTGGGGAGGGTTGAGAGGTGTCGTAAGGTCAATTTCGCGATATACCTCAAAAAATATATCAAACACTCCTTTAAACTAATGTGATGTCGATGATTTTATATAACAACTTTCTTGACAGTTTGAAGAGTGATTGTTGTTGATTTCATCGTTCCAACTTGATTGTGCAGGTCTGGAGGGGCTCGTGAGGTCAAATTGACGATTTTCCAAAAAAAAATTATGCCCAATATTTCTTTAAATGAGTACGATGTTGATGAGTTTTTGACACAAGTTTTCTAAGTGTATGTGGAGTGATTGTTGCCAATTTTGTCGTCCCAACTCAAAAGAGGGGGTTTGCAGTTGCCCGTGAGGTCAAATTCTCGATTTTCCTCAAAAAATCGTATCAAACACTCCTTTAAACTGATGTGATGTTGATGATTCTATATCACAACTTTCTTGACAGTTTGAAGAGTGACTGTTGTTGATTTCATCGTTCCAACTTGATTGTGTAGGTCTGGAGGGGCTCGTAAGGTCAAATTCACGATTTTCCTAAAAAAAATAATGCTCAATATTTCTTTAAATGAGTACGATGTTGATGAGTTTTTGACACAAGTTTTCCAAGTGTATGTGGAGTGATTGTTGCCAATTTTGTCGTCCCAACTCAAAAGAAGGGGTTTGCAGTTGCCCGTGAGGTCAAATTCTCGATTTTCCCCAAAAAATCGTATCAAACACTCCTTTAAACTAATGTGATGTTGATGATTTTATATCACAACTTTCTTGACAGTTTGAAGATTGATTGTTGTTGCTTTTATCGTTCCATTTTGATTGTGTGGGTCTGGAGGGGCTCGTAAGGTCAAATTGACGATTTTGGGGGTTTGAAGTTGCCCGTGAGGTCAAATTCTCGATTTTCCTCAAAAAATCGTATCAAACACTTCTTCAAACTAATGTGATGTTGATGATTTTATATCACAACTTTCTTGACAGTTTGAAGAGTGATTGTTGTTGCTTTTATCGTTCCAACTTGATTGTGTGGGTCTGGAGGGGCTCGTAAGGTCAAATTGTCGATTTTCCAAAAAAAAAAATATGCCCAATATTTCTTCAAATAAGTACGATGTTGATGAGTTTTTGACACAAGTTTTCTAAGTGTATGTGGAGTGATTGTTGTCAATTTTGTCGTCCCAACTCAAAAGAGGGGGTTTGCAGTTGCCCGTGAGGTCAAATTCTCGATTTTCCCCAAAAAATCGTATCAAACACTCCTTCAAACTAATGTGATGTTGATGATTTTATATCACAACTTTCTTGACAGTTCGAAGAGTGATTGTTGTTGATTTCATCGTTCCAACTTGGTTGTGTAGGTCTGGAGGGGCTCGTAAGGTCAAATTGACGATTTTCCAAAAAAAATATGCCCAATATTTCTTTAAATGAGTACGATGTTGATGAGTATCTGACACAAGTTTTCTAAGTATATGTGGAGTGATTGTCGCCAATTTTGTCGTCCCAACTCGAAAGAGGGGGTTTGCAGTTGCCCGTGAGGTCAAATTCTCGATTTTCCCCAAAAAATCGTATCAAACACTCCTTCAAACTAATGTGATGTTGATGATTTTATATCACGACTTTCTTGACAGTTTTAAAAGTGATTAATGTTGATTTCATCGTTCCAACTTGATTGTGTAGGTCTGGAGGGGCTCGTAAGGTCAAATTCACGATTTTCCTAAAAAAAAATAATGCCCAACAATCCTTTGAATAAGCGCGATCTTGATTTTTTACACAAGTTTCCTTTATGTATGTGGAGTGATTGTTGACAATTTTGTCATTCCAACTCAATTGAGGGGGTTTGGGGATGTCCGTGAGGTCAAATTGTCGATTTTTCTCAAAAATCGTATTAAACACTCCTTTAAACTAATGTGATGTTGATGATTTTATATCACAACTTTCTTGACAGTTTAAAGAGTGATGGTTGCTGATTTCATCGTTTTAACTTGTTTGTGGAGGTCTGGAGGGGCTCGTAAGGTCAAATTCACGATTTTCCTAAAAAAAAGTGCGATGTTCATGATTTTTTTACACAAGTTTTCTTGGTGTATGTGGAGTGATTGTTGCCAATTTTGTCGTGCCAACTCAATAGAGGAGTTTTGGAGTTGCCCGTGAGGTCAAATTCTCGATTTCTCTTAAAAAAAAAAATCCTTTAAATAATTGCCACGTTGATGATTTCTTGACACAAGTTTTTTAAAGGTTTGAATAGTGAGTGTTGCTGATTTCAATGTCACAACCCACTTGAGGAGGTCTGGGAGGTGCCGTAAGGTCAATTTATTGATTTTTTTCAAAAAACTCATCAATCATTATTTAGTGTTGATCATTTTTTGATACAATTTTCTTGACGGTCTGAGATGTGATTGTTGTTGATTTCATCGTTCCAACTGATTGTGCAGGTCTGGAGGGGCTCGTAGGGTGGGTCGTGAGGACAATTTTTTGAATTTCTCAAAAAAGAAACGTAAACAGTTATTTAATGTTGATCAGTTCTTGACACAAGTTTCTTGAGGGGTTTAGAGAGAGATTACAGCGAATTTCAATGTTCGGTTCGGGGTTCGGGCGGTACCGTAAGGTCAAAATCGCAATTTAAACAAGATTTCGGTTAATAGGCAACAATCACATTTGAAAAAAATCATAACTCAAAAACTATGAGAGATAGGATTTATGAATTATGTACTGCTGTGCTTGATAAAGATTATCATTTTTTTGCTCCAGTGGATTTTCCATTTAAAGACATGGAAACAAGACCTAGTGATTTCTGCTGCAGAATAAGCTCCTGCCAATGATATTTTCACCTCCTGCAAAAACTCCGTCACAAAGACCACGACATAAACGCGAATGTAGCTTTTAGCACCGTAATAACCAAGATAAAACAATGGTCGGGCGTCCCTGTGTGGTGGTGGGTCAACCTATCACAAATAGATTTTTTTTAAATCAATAAATAACTCCTTTCAATATCCGATGGTGATAACGTTCCTTCTAGCACAATATTTTTCAACTACCTGCATCAAAACAAAATTATAATAATATCAAACCAAATCAACTCGGGACTGGTATAATTTAAAAACTTACCTCATCCATGTTATTTGGTGAGATAGCTCCTATCTTCCGCCATAGCTGCCGGCTAGTTTCCAACAGTTTTTCCCCCGAGTCCGGTTTCCTGGATACGAACTGTAACCTGTGGTTTGCGCCTTTATTAAACCCCACGAAATAGTTAATACGTGCACCACTGCGGAAAATTGAAACGAAAAGTCAGCGAATGCATCAATAAAACAATCGCTAATTGAACCGTACAAATTTCCGCTCAAAAATAATTGCTAATCAAGACCATTGAGCTGAATTGCAGCCATGGAAACTTTCATCCACGTTTATAAAAATTCAATACGCAAACTTCAAGCAGGAATTAAATCTGTTCAAGCACGAATTATTTTGCAGAAATTTGATTATGCCGGGGAGACGTGGAAGGGAATTCAATGGAGTGGTGGTTAAAAATGCGTCGGAACGGGGATCTAATCAATTACAAACAGGACAGTCACACTACATTAAACTGCTGGCCTGTTGTCCGATAAATTGTCCATAGATCGACGCCAAAATCGCTTTACAACAGCTACACTCGTCTCCTGAATATTGATGAGACGGTCTATGGATGCCACCTGGTCTGGAATCAGTCACTGTCTGAGTCACAATCAAGGATCCTTTTCATTGTGACAGCAGGATAAAACAGGAATTATTGGCTATATAGTTTCGCACTTTCTGAAATATGGCAATATGGCATTATTGAAAAATTATGTAGGCTCTATGGGGTATACGGCCAGCGGGAGCAAAAAAAATCAAAACCTAAAAAAAAATAATTAAAAAAAAAATCTGTGTTATTATTAGGTATCCTATTTATAAACTAGCCTAACCCTTGTTATCAATAAAATGAAACGCTTTGGAGAAAAAAAAAAAAAGTAGACGTATTAGTGTTTCATGAGTCTTAAAAAAAAATAAAAAAAAACCATAAACCCTCAGCTTCAAAATTTTGTCAACGCAGCTTGAGCGATTTTGAATATATTTATTTCCGTTCATTATATTGAATCACATCACTCTGTACAAGTGACCTAAAAAAACAATGCTTTGCTAAATTCGCGATCAATTCTTCAAAAATGAAGATACACGTATGAATAAACCGCCAAAACAATGAAGAATCAGTCAGCTTCAATAAAAAAATTGGGAAGTCTGTGAAGTTTCACAGTAGATTATACAGAAACGATAAAAGGACAAAAAAGCGGAAAATAAAGAAGAAACAGTGGTTTAGTGAGTCATTTTTGCTGATTTAAAGTGATTTAAATATTTTAATTGATACTTTTATTCTATTGTTGATATTGTTATGTTCATAACTAAAATTACTCAGAATGAATACTACATAAAATGACGTATCAAAGTATCTTATTAAATAACTCGAAAAAGATGATTAAATTGAAACGATTTAAAAAAATTTGTTAAAATTGTTTTTTTTATATTCTTGGATCCATTAGAACAATTTTCTTTTGGATTTTTTCACCAACTTTTTTCTTACATTTTTGTTGAGTAAATTGTTTGGTTGAATTTTCATTTGCGGTACCATTTTTGTAAAAAAAATAAGATATTTGAAGATACCCAAGACAGGAAAATATTTGAGAATGTTTATATTTTTCTCCTTCTTCTCGGTATAGAAGATAGTCTGTGGCTTGGAAAGTAATAAAAATTGTTAGATTAGAATTTTTTAAAATATTTTTAACATAGCGGTCTAAAAAACCACAAAATTTGTCAAAAAGCTTAATAATTAAAGAGTCTTGGATGGAAAAAAACACCAAAAAGTATTGAAAATCTCTTTACAAAACCAATCTGAACTTCAAAAAAACGTAAATCATGAAAAAGTTGAATCCTAAAAAACAACGATAAAAAAGTTTCAGAATGTTTTAATTTTTCTTCACCTTCTTAGCCCAGCAGGTAGTCTGAAGCTTGAGAAAAAAAAAAAAATTGTCAGATTACATTTTTCTTTTAATATTTGATACACTTAGTACGGTGTTGAAAGCAAGAAAATGAGTCAAAAAGTTTGACTAGAGTCTAAAATGAAAAAAATTACTAAAAAGCTTTAACAAATCTCTTCACAAAAGCAATTAAACATTTAAAAAAAAAATTAATGAAAGAGAGTTAATTATTAAGTAGTTTGGAATTAAAAAATTACCAAAAACTGTTCAAAAAATCTCTTGTTAAATGTTTACAAAAGCAATCAAAACTTCAAAAAATGAGAATCAATGATAAACCCTAAAAAACAAAAAATCTGAAATGTCAAAAATTGAGAATGTTTTTATTTTTTGCTTCCTCTATAAAGAAACTTGAACAAAAGGACGAAATTTCCAATAACTTTCCTCCAAATAAAGAAATTAGAAGAAAATAATGATAAACAAAAAACAGTAAGCTTTAATAAAATAATTGGGAAATTTGTTTCATAGTACATTTTACAAAAACTTTTACATAGGCACAAAATTCACACCTTTCTTCCAAAAGAAGATAAAATGTCGAAAAAACGTCCAAGTAAAGAACAAACAGTCAAATTCAATGGAAGGATTTGAAAGTTTGTGTAACTTCACAGTATAATTCACAATAACTCCAATAAAAGTACAAAATTCTCATAAACTCTCTTCCAAATGAAAATGAAAAGTCGGAAAGAACTTCAAAATAAAGAAGAAACAGTCAGCTTCAATAAAATGATTAGATAGTTTGTGAAATTTGACAGATTTATACAGAAACTTCAACAAAGGAATAAAATGTCAAAAAGAAACAAGATGTCCAATAACTGTTTTCCAAATGAAGATACAAATAAAAAAAATGTCAAAATTTAAAAGAAAAACTTTAACAAAAAGACAAAATTTCCAATAGTTTTTATCCAAATAAATAAGGAAAATCCAAAAAATCATCAAAATGGTAAAAAGTGAAGTTTCAGAGTATACTATTTTAAAACTTTCTACAAAGAGATAAGATTCCTGATTTTTTTCCAATCAAACAAAATGGCAAAATCGAGAAGAAACGGTCAGCTTCCATGAAAGAATTTGAAATATTGTTATGTTTAACTGTTCATTAAATGGGAAGAAGCAAAAGAATAAAATTCCTAATAACTTTCTTCCAAACAAAGATAAAATGTCAAAAAAACGAAAAAACAAGAAGAAACAGTCAGCTTCAATAAAATAATTTGAAAGCTGGTGAATTTCTACAGAATTATACAGAAACTTCAAGAAAGGAACAAAATAACTAATATTTTTTTCCAAATGAAGATACAAAGTCGAGGAAAAACATCAAAATCAAGTCAAGATCAATGAAAATTTGTGAAGTTTCACAGCACATTATGAAGAAAATTCATCAAAAGGACAAAATTAAAAATAACTTTTTTCCAAACGAATATTTAATGTCGAAAAAATAAAAAAATTAAATAATTAAAAAGTTTGTGAAGTTTCAAAGTACACTTTTTAGGAACTTAAACAAAAGGACAAAATTACCAATTGATGTCTTTCAAATGAAGATGGACCGGATAATCCGGAATAAAACAAAATTTCAATAAATTTTTTTTTCTCAAAATTCCTTACATTCGTCGTCAAAAGTGTCCAAAAGACTTTTCGTATTCATGATAAATTGCCAACATTTTGCTTCAAGAAACGAGTTTTCGGTTCGATGATTGGAGAGCAACCAAATTCCATACACTTTCCTTCCATTCACCTGAGTGTTAAAGTGTATTGGACGCAGGTATAAATCAAACGAATCACGCACACCTCCGATATAAACATAAATCACCAGTTCCAGTACAATGAATGAGAACACCGATAAATCTTCCCTCGGAAAAATAAGGCCAAATTTCCGGTATTTGTGTAGCCGGAATTAAGCCCCTTTCAAGGATTTTCGCCAATAGGCAATTTATCGTCACCAGACATCTTTTTCAAACCTGTTACGCTGCACAGTGTCAGATATCGTGATTCTAGCTAGACAAAATTCAGAAAAAAATATCAAAATCGAGCTTCTCGAATCAAATTATCTTTAATGCAGGAAGATACCCTTTAGTTCGGAAAACAATTTGACCATAGATTAAAATTTTCCACGACGCCTACTTTTTGGAATCGGCTAAGGAACATAGTAGGGTCAGGAAGTGTCGTAAAAGTTCTTCTTCAGTGAGACTTCGAACGTGGAGGTGGTTTAAACAATCGAGTGAAACGTGATACTTTTTTTTTGCAATGGATAAAGTTAATCAAGGTATGTACTATCAACAGTAAGGTTTGAAACAAATCACGGCAAATGACGTCATCAGTTTATATTTTTCGAATAACAGGAATATTATACTTTATTAAAAATGACAATTCAGCTGCGTCCACTTGCGTCCCCGATCATGGGACTCACTTTTTGGATGGCCCTGTACATAAGTCTTGGATAAATTCACATATTCCTTATCAAGTAAAAAAAATCCTCTGTGCATTATTTGGTCCAATATAATATTGTCCAGCTTGAGTCTCGATATCCGACACTGTGCGCTGACTTACATAAATCTCTTCAAGGTGAAAGAGTCCTCATTCTGGGTCAAAACAAATAAAACACCATCCCAGTAAATGGAAAACAATCCGACCGCCCTTCTTGTTAAACATAAACGTCTGGATATGCCCTGGAGAGTAGTGCGCTGGCCCTGTTGGCCGAATGCATCAGCGGCGTAGTGGAAAATGCTGGATGGATCATACTTTAATTTTGAGTCCGACATCTGTGAACCGAAAAGTAATCGGGATCGATACGGGTGTTTAGCTACCCCTTCCAGTGAGTGTGTGGGATTTGAGGGCTTGTGAAGGATTTCACTGGAAAGCTGCGTGTGGTTGGAAGTCAAATATGCGAATTAAAGCTACAGGTTTCGTTGGATGTGTTTGAAGTCGGATAAATGTTTGTTGACTTCAGTCACATAACGTTGGTTTTCCTGTCCAGCTTCACTTACATACAGCTGATGATGGTGAAACAAGGTCGACACTCATGATGGCTTCTCCAGACAAAGAAAAAAGGATGTGGATTCAATTTCAGAAAAATTCAATAGTGTGTTCGTTAGCTTGTTTGTTACCGACCATCTTAAACCATCCTTTTCTCTGCTACAGCTTTCTGGATCTGAATGAGTTTCTTCATCATCCAGCTTCAGATTCCGCATCATCCTTGTCGCCAGCTTTCTGCATCAAGATCAAGAACTATCTTTTTTTCTTCAGGACACTCCATCAAGCAGTGCATTTCTTTGGACCTCATTCAGTAATCTGTGATATCTCTGTAGTTACCTCAGCCACCTCATAGAACATGCGCATCTCCTATTCCTTTTAGCATTTAGGATGGAGGAGCTCCGTGCCGAGTGGAGAGAGGCGTCAGGACCAGAAATGCGGAGGTAGACATTATTTTACGTTTGAATATTTTGTCATCAGACCCACTTTAACCTATGCATTCAAAGAAAGCAGAATTTCTATTCAACTTGCCAAGAAGAACTACTATCGCCGAGTTGCATCAACTCGCGTCATTACCGCAGTTGCAGGAATTCGTTGAGCAAATGATCGTTTTCACCGCTTTAGAACAGGGAATCCACCCTCAACTGTACATATAACGAGAACCAGACATTCAAACAATATCACACATATTCCTATATATGGTAAATTACTGATTTAACAAGAAAAAAGGGATAATGTTCATGACATTCAGCAAACTGCAAATTTAATAAATCTTCGTTTTACTTTTATAGTCAAGTCTAGGAGATGCTCCCCACTGCTGTTCTGGTTCGACAACACTAATCATGCTGATTGTGAGGCCACGCCTCCCCATTCTGGGTGCGTGTCTTACACTAGAGTAGGGGGAGTCAAGCCAAGACTGAATAGGGGAACCAGTATTGAGATCTGATTCTACTTCTGCGACCTGGACACTTAAGAACAGGGAATCCACCCTCAACTGTACATATAACAAGAACCAGACATTAAAACAATATCACACATATTCCTATATATGGTTAATTACCGATTTACCAAGAAAAAAGAGATAATGTTCATGACATTCATCAAACTGCAAATTTAATAAATCTTCGTTTTACTTTTATAGTCAAGTCTAGGAGATGCTCCCCACTGCTGTTCTGGTTCGACAACACTAATCATGCTGATTGTGAGGCCACGCCTCCCCATTCTGGGTGCGTGTCTTACACTAGAGTAGGGGGAGTCAAGCCAAGACTGACTAGGGGAACCAGTATTGAGATCTGATTCTACTTCTGCGACCTGGACACTTAAGAACAAGGAATTTACCCTCAACTTCACACATAACGAGAACCAGACATTCAAACAATGTCACACATATCCCTATTTATGGTAAATAACCGATTTACCAAGAAAATAGGGATAAATTTGATAAATCTCCGTTTTACTCTCATAGTAAAGTCTGGGAGATGCTCCCCACTAGCGGTCTGATTCGCCGACACTGACCATGCTGATTGTGAGGCCACGCTTCCCCATTCTGGGTGCGTGGCTTACACTAGAGTAGAAGGAGTCAAGCCAAGAATGACAGGGGGAACCACTATCGAGATCCGATTCTACTTCTGTGACTTGGACACTTCAGAACAGGGAATCCACCCTCAACCTCACATATTACGAGAACCAGACATTCAAACAATGTCACACATATCCCTATTTATGGTAAATTACCGATTTACCAAGAAAATAGGGATATTGTTCATGACATTCATCACATTGCAAATTTATTAAATCTCCGTTTTAATCTCATTGTAAAGTCTGGGAGATGCTCCTCACTGCTGGTCAAATTCGCCGACACTGATCATGCTGATTGCGAGGCCACGCCTCCCCATTCTGGGTGCGCGGCTTACACTTGTGAAGAAGGAGTCAAGCCAAGACTGACAAGGGGAAGCCTTTATTGAGATCTGATTCTACTTCTGTGACCTGGACACTCAAAATTGGCCATGAGGTTCACTTTTGCTGAGATCAATCGCGTTTATTGACGTTGACACACGGCAGTGGCAGGGTTCTACCGGATATGATGTTGATAATTTGTCTGCTGTTTCTCCGGCATTATGATTGGTGGCTTGCTGGCAAGTTTTTCGCTGTTTTGGCGAAGGAATAGAGATCGAGGGTATTTATTCATGGTTTTTCCAGTTTAATTCTTAGAATTTTCAAACAACGTTTCGGTTCATGATTAATGTACATTCTAGTCAATGTGATTTTTGTCACATCGGCCATGCACTTTTGATAGACCTAACCCTGTGCCCTCTTTTCAAGATGAGTGGTAGGTTTTTGGGACTACCAGCTGCCCGTCGGCCTTTGCTGTCGGTCCCCTTTCTGGTGTAGGCTGGCTCCTAGACTGAAATACTCAAGTTAACAAACCAATAAATGAATAAATCAAGAAAAAATTATGGACAAATCAACATTTCTAGGTCAAGATGTTAACAGAATTGCCATATTTTCCCCATGGACCGACTTTATAGCCAGAAAGGGTCAGATCCATAACTGTTATTGGATTAAGTTGTCGAGGTTTGCTGTAAACGAGATCATTTTTATCGTTAAACCTATAAACTCCGTTTCCAGTTTGAATAACTGGATAAATTTGCATTAAAATCGTCAAAGACATGGTTAATGAAACTTCTTTTTCCTAATTACCGTCCTTTCTCCGAACTCATTCAAATCAATCAAATAGAGGGCGAAGACATTAAAATTTTCTCTGCAATTTTTCCGAGCTAAAATAGAAAAATAGCATTCATTAAAATTTCATCTCGCCAATATTTTCTCCAGCCGAGAGAGAACAGGAGTGCAGATAAATCTCTGGTCCAGAAATGGCCGTGTGAAATCAATTACTTTGAAAGTCATGGTATCAACTGGAAAGGGCCAGACAGGCACTAGTAGTCACTATAAATTGAGTGGGGCAACTTTTAAAACTGTTTTTAGAAGCTTGCCGACATTGTTTTTGGAAGAAATTCACTTTACAATCCAATAACCAATGTTTTGAAATTCATCAACAAAGTGACAATCATCCCCCATCAAATTATGAAGACGTGTGTTCAATGGAAACGGTGCGAGTTACTGGAAACTTTAAAGAGTATCTTCTTGAAATCTAAACCTATAAAAACAAATGGGTCGTTTTCATGGTCTGTCATGTCGACCTTTATGGATACATCGCTGTTCATATTTTCCTGATGTTCTGTGATCTAAAGAAAAGTGAATCATGCCCTGTTGAGTTGACAAATTTGAAAAACATAAAAAAAAGAGGATCATGTTAGATCAGAGGCTTGTCGACATAGTTTTCAAAAGGAATTTGCTTGAGAATCAAAAAAATATATACATAGTCGATGCTGCAGTGAATTTGGTGAAGATGTTGCTCCAATCAAGGTACAACTCCTGATTTTTTTGTTCAAAATCATCCTCAGCATCATCAATCCAATAACCAATGTTTTGAAATCCATCAACAAAGTGACAATCATCTTCCATCAAATTATGAAGACGTGTGTTCTCCATACCAAATTGCTGCAAATAATTCAATGCGAATGGTGTGGGTTATTGAGGAAAGTATCTTCTGAAAATCTAGACCTTAAAAAACAAATATGTCCTTTCCATGGTTCCATTATTGTTCATATGTTTCTGATGTTCCGTTTTTCAAAGAAAAGTGAATCATGTCCAGTTCAGTTATGGAAATGGAAAAATATAATATGAAAGGATGATCATGTGCGGTTCAATTATGAAGATAGTGAGAGAAATACATATTCCGACTAGGAAAATGAAAAAAAGGAGGTAGATAATGTGGAGGAAGGAGAAATCCAAGTGATATCCTCTTGAAGTAAGGAAGAAAGAGAGAAAACAAAAAATCTTATTGTATACAAGAAAATAAGTATCACAATCGAAGGAAAATAAACCATATATTTTCCCATCGACAACAGGTTTTGGATTCAAGTTCCAGTTTAACAAAAGTTTACACTGGCTGCCCTCATCAGCAATAATTCCGTTAGACTTCTCCGGAACTCAGATATTTCAGTATTGATAGCTCATAAAGGGATTAATATTTGAAGAAGCTGCACCATCCAACTTCCTGCAAGATCGTTAGGATATTCTCTTCGGAATAAATCCCCAACAAAAATAGAAAGGCAGTATCCATTAAAATTTCATCCGCCAATATTTTCACGAGTGGAGAGGAAACAGACATGGCGATAAATCTCCTGAAAACATTACCAGTCGCAGGTCAGTAGAGACATCAATCCCCTGTGCGCCAAGACGGCAGCAATTCAAAAGCCCATTGTTGTCAAGGTCGCAAAGCAGGAATTTCTAATTCACTGAATGATGCATGGAAAATATGGCCTGATTTCATGACGTATTAACTAATATTAGATTATCCACAACTTCTGGAGGAAAATTCTTAATTGGGTCCATTAGAAGGGCAAAGCGGAATGGGCTGTAAGAGGCGAAAAGGGCATCTCTGGTCGGGTCAAGAGAGGGTGATTTGAACAAACTTGGGTGAGGCGCCGGCTGGAATTATACATGTGCCCTTCCGGGGTTGTAGTCTATCGTGATCGATTAAATCTGATGGAGAATTCGAGTTTATTGGGTGATTTGTCAGATTTTAAGCCTAAGGTTGTTGGAGTGATTTTGAGGATGAGGGTTGTAGTTTTTTGTGATGTAGAGCCTGAGAAATTGACAAAAAAACATAACACCACAACCTACTCAGTAGTTCCCAGTCTCATTAGTCAATGAGAGTACCGCGGAATTAAAAGCGAGGTCGTGTAACTCGGTGATAGGCGTTCTTCTTGGCAAGTTGAGAGCAGCGCGTGAGTACAAAATTTGCAAGACGATCTACAAGCTCAACCATAGTGGTTCCCTTTACTATCTTCTGATTCACATGCTGCTTCTATACCATTATCTCTCTGATCTTTGAACACGAGCTTTCAATCCTACCGTCCAAACACGGAAATATCCCTTTAAGGCCAACTGATACCGACAAAGAATCACTCCAGCTCAAATGTCAGCTCTATGCTTTGCCTCTAATTCGATAAAAATCACTCTGGCTGCGTTTTGTCCGTAAAAGGTCATTACAGCAACGCGTACGTCATACTTTGATGCGAAGGAATTATTGGATTGGGTTGAGGGATGGCACCTTTTTAGTTTCAGGCTGCTAATATCGCATTATTGTATGTTTAATGGAATTCCATTATTCCAGTTGGATGCCCGGCTAATATTAACATTGTCAATATTGTAACGGATGGCATTCCTGGCCAAAGCTCATGAATTATTAATTACCCGGTAATGGGTTTTTGTGCAAATGCCAGGTGTACTTACTTTTCCAAAAATGACTATCAATCCATGAATAGACTAGGTCAAGCGAAAAGAAAGTGTTAAATCAACCGTTATTCCTTCCATCCGGATAAAAGGCCCGAGTGAAAACATCGGGACCGTCTGTCTATGATTGATCTTTCAAAAAGGATCGCTTGATTTATTACACCCAAAATCATCCTGATATTGATAATCATTCACCGGCAAAATTAACCGCACAAAAGCATTGGAAAGTTCCCAACAACTCCTACAAAGTTCAACTCGTCTTGGAAAGTTTTGGCAAATACTTACTGTACAATGAGCAAGATGAGCTACAGTTTTACAATACGCTTCTTTCAAGAGCTCATTAAGAATGGGGTTTATCACATTCGGATAAATAGCAGGAAAAGTTTGAAACTTGTGCTTGGTTTAATAATGTTATACAAGTAGTTCACCATGTTAACGTTTCAAAGGATTATGACTTTTGAAATTCTGAATAGAGGTCATGAATATGAGGAAGTTTAACATTATCCTTTGCGACCCTCTTCCTCTCATCAACTCCTTCAAGAAATACCGTTAACCAGCACGAGAGCTTAGCTTAAATGGACCACACGACGAGATTCATGTATCAGGGCAGCAGAAGTGGGCGGAGATCAACGCACTGAGTCCTCATAACTGAACCCACATAGCATAACTGCTGGAGTCGTTATCTTCTACTTTCAGGTGGAAGGCGGGGCACTACGATCAGCTAAAAGCCAGTGAATCAGACGCCTAGCGGGAAAGATTCATGTATCAGGACAGCAGTGGAAGGCGGGGCACTACGATCAGCTAAAAGCCAGTGAATCAGACGCCTAGCAGGAAAGATCCATGTATCAGGACAGCAGAAGTGGGCGGAGATCAACGCACTGTCTCCCCATCATCGAACGCACAGTACATACCTGCTGGAGTAGTTACCTCTCACTGTGATGGATGTCATTGTTAAAAGGGTACATTTCCTCTTATTAAGCGATAAAATCGATCATACAATAATTTGTGGAACGTAAAGTCTTGGATTTTTTGTGTCAACGCGAGTTCGTGTAACTCGATGATAGGAGTCTTTTTAGGCAAGTTGAAGACACCGCGTAAACACAAATTTTGCTTTCCATGCTGCACCATAGAGGGCAGGCATAAGCTATAAGTCTTATGTCTCCACCATACAATGTGAGCTTTAAATCTTGTCCCAGTCCTAAAAACGCGCATGGTCTGTGAAGTAACTTTTCTGTGCCATAAACCTTTGTTTCAACACTAGATCAACTACAACTATGTCATTGCTTCTCACAATACTCCATGTATGTAACAAAATTCAATCTATGCAACGATGTAATCCTTCCCACAAAGCAATACTTCGCTCTTAACAAGTTTCTGAGCAAATCAGCCACTAACTGGCTCTAACTAGTGATATGAACTGAATAGCAGGATCATAAAACAGAATTTTAGCACCGAAACATTGTAAAATATCATCTTTGTAAACAAGTTGCTCTGAGTGTGTGGATTGGTTCAATATTTCAAATTTCATTCTCAACAAACCATCTCCCTCGTCACTAAAGTGAATATTTTTAATAAAATTAGGTTTTGCATTTGCCCTTTCAGACATTACTTAACGGAATTGTATTTTCCTGTCATCATCCCCGCGAAGGCTGTATTTTGTAAGGGAAAATGTATTCAGTCGGATGGTTTTATGCACAAAGCCGACGATAATATTTCTTAACCTCTGTAACAGCGTACATTTACAGGTATTTGGAATTTATGACTTAAATCTAATATCCCAACATTTGTATCTGGATGTCTCTGGTTAATCCACGTGCAAGGAGTTGTTCCAAATGAAAATAATTCATTTTTTTCTGGTGAATTTTCGGATTTGTTTTCCCGATTTAATACGAGTAAATACGGATTTTCACAAAAATATCGTTTTCCGTACGCCGCGTTAAAATTGACTATTCAACTACTGTCTGGATCGTATCGTATCGTATCGTACCAGTCGCATATTTCATAGTTACAGGTGCCGTTAAATTGCTCCCTCCGGATAGTTAATCTGAGAGGTGGGGGTGAAATTAAGTGGATTGATGAGGGAGGGTTATATGAACCACAAATTTGCCCCGTTTCTGCTGTGGTCTATACCAATGTCACACCTTATTTTTGCTCGGTTTTCTACTGTGGCCCGTACCACACGTCCCCCGGGGACCAGTCGCTGTGATAAATTGACGGACAATAGATTGGTTATTTTTCTGGAACCAGTCAGTGTTTTAGTCAAAAGCTCAGTAGTCCTTTTCAGAGTGGAATCTGAGCATCACGAACTTTCTTCACTATCCAAAAGCTACAGAAGAGGCAGAGTGTGGCGCCTGAGAAAAGAAAGATTCGATGCTCCCTTCCCTTAAAAATCGCCAGAAAATCCCGGATAGCGTCACAAATTGGCGCCCGAGCAGGGACAATACAATACGAATAATTGTCACGATGTTAATATTTCAATGTCGACGTCCATAAAACATTTAAAAAATGCCATCTATCATCCTTTTCCAGACACAACCATTAGAAAACATCCTTCATTGGAAGGGAATAGAACAAACCGAAATCTTAGAGACAATAACTCGTTCCAGACTCAATTCCAGAGAAATAAATCTAACTCCAATTAAAGAAGCCTTCAGCCTATTCACTAATTGAGCCAATAATTCAAAGTAATGCGGCGCACAGGCAAAATGATGAGCGCCCCTTTTTCGATATAGAGATTTATCATCGCATTTATCAAATGCTCGTTTTGCGTGATTTATATTGATATCAGATGTTGTTTTGCGAGATACGTATACCTTTGACTGACTCAGACAAGGTTCATTAACTTTTTGCACGTGCCGCACCATCAAAGAATGTTATTTTAGCTTTGTACGTGAAATTGAGCTGATATACCGCAATGGACTAATTAGAATTTTGTTAAAGTCGAGCAACAGATCACTTTCACAATGACAGCGTAAATAAAGATACGAACGTCGACGCGCCGTTTGGCATTGTGGAAATGCGGCGAAGATTACCTCGAAAACTCTAAACTGTAATAAAGGTATCTTACCTTTTGGATTTAGTGTTATGGCAGTCGGGGGACGTACTCTCGAATTTAGCTGGAAGATGTATGGGTTACGTTCAGCGAACGTGTATAGTTGGAGGATTAAATATTGCGGGCCTTAACTTTCTTGGATTTAGAATTGATATTTGGGCCAGCCTTCCAGCTCCGCTACTGTTTCTCTCTCAGTCTACATCTGGAATGGTGGACGCTATTGGCTCCCAAGGGGACACTCATCCAAATTGTTGCCTCGTTTTGAGGCAGTGGAAGCGGTATTGTGATGAGTTATTTTTGTTGCAGGAACTTTATTTGTAGAAGCGCAACTTTTTGCCACCAATAAACGCCTGAATTATTAGCAGAGGGTGGCGCCCGAGTTTTTTGGAAAAAGAATCTTTCAACCCTCTTTGAAAATCATTGTAAGCGAGTCACAAGGTCATGTTTGATCTTTTTAGAAATTTATCGAATCAAGTGACCGTCCACCAAATCAATGGAAAGTTATATCAAAGTTGAAGAGAAAAGAAGCTTGTCTCCATAGTACACAAATAGTAAGATAAATCATATAGTATCTTGAAACTATTTATAATGAAAAACGACATTTGATGTTGCCATTCTCTAACAGAAACCTGCATTTCTAAATATTAAACCATTTATCAGCTGCCAACTGCATCAGAATCTCTCCGCAGCAGATATTTCAATTTGCCAGCTTATCCCATTGCTTTCTGACAGTTAGCTCCTGCCTGTCTATGTATGCTGACTTCCCACCGGGACTTCGCGTAATTCACGATGAAACAAATCATCAATTCTCTTTGGAACACTCATATCAGGCTCATCTCTATATTAGCGAAATTACAAGCTCGCATGCATTAATAGCGGCAACGAAGAAGAACGCATTACAGCCTTGTTCGTCGCCCATTTGCATAATATGGGTCTAATTTACGTCGAGACCCTGAAATAAACAAATTTGCTCAGCTCTGTAATATGTTGCGCAAAATTACCGACTCAACTGACAGAGCTTCTAATTGCAACCCATGTTAATATTATCCCCTGCGGCTGACGGATCAATTATTTCTGTGTCCTGGATATACACCACCGATTATGATCATCAAAGGGGGTTCGTCAAATCAACTCGATATCGCACTATGCCACTACTAGGACAATCTCACACATCTCTTAGACAGATCTGGGACACAGTTTGTGTGACGCGCTTTTCATTTTCCGAAAGAAAAGGAAAATCGTGATTTTTCGTAATTCGGGCGCCACCCTCCGGATCTACGTGGTAGAGGGCAACTCTAAGATAGTGAAGACAATGTCCAGGCAACGCTCTTCGGTTGTTCTGACGATTTTTTCGCGGCGGAAAAATCAGGATTTCCCGTTACTCGAGCGCCACCCTCTGAACAATTCATGTCAACCGTGCAGCTTCCGCTACGGCTGTCCTTGATTGGTAGAGCGGTTAAAAAGAATGCGAGGGGGAGAGGGGTTTCATCTTTACATCGTCCAAGGCTGTTCCGTGTAATTGAATTGGAGAAGGCGGAGCTAGTTGACCGTGTAGCTTCCGCTACGGTCGCCTTATATATGGGTAGAGTGGGGAAGAAAAAGGCGGAGCAAAAATTCATAAGCACGCGAACATTTTTAGCAGATGAGACTGACTCATACAATTGAAATGGATGCGGACCAGTTCCATCATGTCCGTTAAAAAATGAGGCAGAGTAAATGAACCGTGCAGTTTCCTCTACGGCCGTCTTAGATGAGTGGAGTGGGGAAAAAGGCTGAGCAAAAATCCATAATAACACCGTTTCTAACAATTGAAGTAAGAAATGCAGGGCCATATTTACCAAGTTTGTTAAAAATGAGGCAGAGTTGATGTAACTCGGCGATTGGAGTCTTTCTTGGCAAGTTGAGAGCAGCGCTTAAATACTATTTTATGCGTGCAAATTGAGAGTTAAGCATACTGCACCATACATGGCATATGCAATAGAGGGTCTTATGACTGTATTATACAGGGTGAGCTTTAGATCGTGCGCCAATTTTGCACGCGGACAAAAAATTGGATTTAGACGCTGACCGGCCAAGAAAGTCTTTTGCAATATGTGGAAAGTGTTTGGAACGAATGAGAGTCTATTTTGAACAACTCACCCCACAATAGTTTGGACCTTATTCTGGAATCATCACGGAGAATGTCATTTGTCAAACAATGGAGTTAAAATATCTTTAAGAAATCGACCTCTCGGCGACTACAAGTATCCGGGTCGCAGAAAGTACATCAGTCCATTTTATCGTTGCTTTATCCACTCTTGTGGGCGTCACCCTTTCCACAATGAGGAGGCAGGGCTCCGCAACCAGTATGAGCAGAACCGACCATCAGTGGGGAACATCTCTTAGATTTGATTACGCGAGTAAAACGGAGGATATGTGTGACATTTTTTGAATGTCTGATGCTCATTATATGTGAGGTTGAGGGTGTCTTCCCTGTTCAGAAGTGATAAAATCGATCAGACATTTGCTATTACAGTATCGAAGGAAGCTGATGTAACTTGGCGATTGTGGTGCTTCTTAGCAAGTTAAGAGTAGCTCTGGAATACAAATTTTGTGTCTTTTGAATGAATCACACTGGGCAAGCAAATATGATAGTGGGTCATATGACTGTCTAATACAGGATGAGCTTTAGATCTTGCGCCAATTTTGCACGCGGACACAAAATTGGATTTAGACGCTTACCGGCCAAGAAAGACATATTTTTGAGTGAATGAGAGTCTCTTTAGAACATTTGACTCCACAATTGGTATTGGTATTGGTATTGGTGGAGGGGCAAACCACTGCCCGGCGAGTAGGCCGTAAGACCCTTTTCGCCAACCCCAGGACCAATGCAGTTCTAACTAAGTTGATGATGGAGAACATCACCTAGTTATATATCGAACTAGCAGGACCAATCAATTTAGGCTAACTATTAAACTTTTTGACTGTCAGTAATTGATAATACTGCAGTCTACTCAGTAGCGTTAGCCAGTGAGAGTGCCACTAAATACAGAACAGAAAATAATTTCTGCTCACCGCGGGGATCGAACCCACGTCAATCAGAACTAACGGTCTCTCAAGCCGGCGTGTTCCACGCTCGGCCACCGTAGCCCCTTTGAAATCATACATGCAGTTATGTCTGGACTATGTGTTTTTCAATATGTATGAGATGTGACGGTCTTGTTCGGATCACATTTTCCTGGCATGTATACATTGCAATCAGGCACTTGAACCTGATTATGATTTCACGAGGAACATAATGGGCTATGCTTGTGTGGAGCATTTTCGAGAAATAATGGTCCGATGATCCTTAACCAACAGTGGAACATTTTATGTCAACAATCATTCCAATCGCCAATGGAAATCAACAAAACATCAAGTACAGACCAATTATATCAAAGTGAAAAATGACGATTTTTTTTACTATGGGTTTGAGTCAAATACAAGAAATTGCCGCGGCAAACAAAACCTGAGATCTGTCATTTCCATCGCCAACCGATTCAAAAGCAAAAAAGTCCATTTCGCCAACAAAGCAAACAAGAAAAGAAACGCAAATTAGCCTCATCAAACGCACCTACTCGTTGAGAACCCAATGACAGAAAGCAACGATGCCAATTTCCTGTTGGAATTGAATTACCCGTTGCGCGTGTTGGCCATTTTTCCGGCTTTACGGCCTAATTTCCCAATAGGGGGTATTTTTCAGCCTTCCAGATTGTTTGACATCATTGATTGTTTCTCAAAGTGCTAAAAAGGATCGTAAGCTTCTATCAATAGATTGGACCCGTGCGCAAGTTGTTGTCGAATTCACACCAGCTGCAGCACACACAAAGGGATATTGCTTTGGTTTGAAGCTGATTGCCTGAAAATGAGCTGACGATGGATCCAGGCGCTATTATTCCTGGCGATATTGGAACGAGTTTTACGGATCGTTGCATTTATTCATTGTCTCTATTTTTAGAGGTGCTATATTGTTGGAAATTTATCATAGGCTTGGACAATGGACAGCAATACTTTGTTTTCTTTTATCTTTATTCCTTCTCTTTCTATTCCAAGATACTCTTTGAATGCTGATCAGTTCTCTCGTCTGGACATCTGAGGTTCCTGATTTTCCAATCTATTCCGATACGATGACATGTTTTGCATACAGGTGGGTTCTGTTGCTTCTATGGTATGTACCAAACGAAAGCTCTCAAATTTCATGTTAAACATTCACATTCTTCTCTTTGTGAGGAACTTAATTGCAAAAATAATACTACTGTTTGTGATTACCACCAACATAGCCTGCGGAGTCATATAGTCTCATTCCGACTAAAACAATGTATTGAGTTAATTGAAGAAGCAACATTCAATTTTGTGCAACATGTTTGGAGACAATAAAAGAGCGAGTCCGATCGTTTTGCGGCAAATAAAGCCCCGACTCGAGCTGCATCAGCATGCAACTAAAAATTTATTGCGACACGCTGTTTTACGATTGTGTGTCCAATTGAAGGTGGTTGTTGAACTTTTTGCACTGCAAGCAGATTCATACGTCTGCACGGTTGATGAAGTGAATGATAAAAAGATGCAGTTTGAATAAATCATCATACTTATTGATCTTGGAAGAAAACCGGGCTCTAGTGGTTGATGAAGACATTGTTGAGGCATCAGATTGAATTATTAGAAAGTGTAGATCATGACCACATAAGTTGTGAAACAATTTTTTTTCAGGTTATAGTGATGCCAAGAAAAGCAAAATGGAGAATAACGAAAAATCATATTTAAGCAGCAGATTGGTTGAACATAGACCGATCTAATCGTATACATTACAAATCACGCTTCCACCATAAAATCAGCCATTTTGAAATAATAATTGGAATATGTCAATGGCCAATTAGGGAAATAATGAATGACGCGAAAGCTCTTACCATTCAACAAATGTATTTCATCACAATCGGTATGCTATGATTAATTAATTGCTCCATTTTCGATGTTCCGTGCGAGTTTCCTGCAGCTGATGACTGATACAGTTTTAATGATTTTTTGATTTATCTTCTATACATCATGTTTTTAGTCGACGATAAAACCTTGATATTGCCCTTAGAGATTCTGATATTGGAACCCCTGATATTGATTTTTAATTACTTCTTTGAGTTATCATTTTCGATATCAAAAGCTAATTAAAAATCACTTTCCCAAGTATTAATGGAGATTACTTCCTGGAATTTGCGTGATGGGGGAGTGATTTCAGATTGCGTGTTGGTTTGTCGGGCCGAATTATTCTAGATCGTCGGAAATTGCCTGTTCTTGTATATTCTCGTCTTGGTGATGAGAAGGCAATTGTTAATTTTAAATGACTGAGTGCGTATAGGCTTAACCAGACCTGCTGAAGTGGAAAGCACGTGAACGTTTGCTTCAAAATAAGTCAAATTCAGCAAAAATTTAAGCAGAAAGTCTTAAGCTAGAGAGAAAAATTCTTTCTGCTGTAAAAATAGCAGAACCAGCATTATTAGTATTGGAAGTCTAGATTTGGAAAGTCCATTAACTGAAGCTTGGTCTTGTCTGGTGGATTCTATAAAGGTGAAGTCTGAGCTAAGATCTGACACAAAAGGACAATATATTATTGTGAGACGTGCTTTGGATTTATAAATGTGTTATCGGGTTGGACAGATATTTTTTCGTAACTCGGGCGCCACCCTCTGGATTGTTTGGTAAAGGGACGACAGTGAAAAAGTCACTGATCTAGGGGGAAAGAATGTTCCTAAGAGAGGTTTACAGACGCCACCGGGGTAACGGAGTCATCCTCGGGAAATTCACTAAGATATAGGTGCACTTCCCTGTTGATCAAAATTAAATAACTTCGGACACAAGCAAACAGATCTGTACCTCGGATGGTCGTTGATATTTACTGGATGGCAAAAAAAATTATAATATATTTCAGCCGCCTTAGCTTTCCAGGTTTTCTGGAAGCTTCTTCTTCTATAACATTGTGTGCGTCCCATACAGAAAGGTCAATTGTGGAAACCTTAGATCTTTCGTAAGGTCCAGGCACTCTCTTGACCCTTACTGGTCCTGTGGGTTTCTGGCCTCTCCATCACATCGTAAGCGTTTGGGAATACTAATGAAGATGGATCTTCTACTTGAACCAAAGAAAGATTTACTTCATCGACAATGTTGACTGACCTCTTGTGGGAACCTTATTTTTTTTTCAAGATCCAAATAATCTCTTGACCCTTACTGGTCCAGTAGTATTCTGACCGGTCTCCACTAGATCGTTAGTATATTGAAAAACAGTCAGCTGAAGTGGTGAATGCTCCTTTTTATTTTCTCTGTGTGCATCTGGGAGGCAGAGGAGCTACTGATCATCTTCAAATTGTGGTCCACGAATTTCTTCTCTGTCAGCCAATCAACATCACCCCCATGGAAAATTTTCTTCTTATGCCCTTAGTGAATCAAGTTCCACGTAAACTGGAACTGGATCTCATGACTTACTGCTCTGATAATCTTCGAACTCATCCTGAGGATATATGACAAGGAGATAGAATCGAGTTCTCCATAAACTCAATTGAATAGGCACTGGACCACCTGTTAAAGTCATGTTCATAAATGGTCATATACTTGGATTGAAAAAAGACTTACTCGATCCATCATCCGTTTTCGAAATATTGAAGAGACTGATGCCAGAACACGTGGGCTCGTCTTTCAAAGGATGTGTTCTATCTCTGAAATCTCTAGAAAAACCAGTTTTCTCAATAAACCTCGTTTGTGTCATGGATTGTTTTTTTTGTTCTTCTACTAGAGTAGTTCCTTTTTTAAATGCTTTTTTTATCAGTTTCGTCATTTGTAGCTTACCTAAGGCAATAAAGCTATGAGACATCTTCAAATTCAGGCTCGAGAGCCTCTCAACTGTCTGCTTATCATCATGTTATCCCTTGGAATATTTTCCTCTGATGTCCCCCAAGCTCTTTCTGATGATTTCATCTTCATCTACCAGGTCCTTCAAATGCTTGAACAAAATTGATTGATTGAGACCAGACTTGAGAAGGAGTCCTGAATCTTTTGCAGAGAACAAGTACCCCCTTCCCTTCACCCTTGTTGGGGTCCTCTAGAATCCCATTTTGGACATTTTTAAATTCTGGATCACAGAGTAGAAAATGGCCCAAATGATATTCTGTATTCTGTGTCTCAACATGAAACGTTGAACTGCGAATTTTATAGTAGGCTAAAGACGATTTCTTCACTTGACCTGGAGCAAGATTAGTGGTGACATGAAGACAGAGTATTGGTACACTTGTTGTGGCAACCCTGGATCTTTTGTAAGGTCTGATTACTCTCTTGACCCTTGTTGATTCTTTAGCTGTACTGATTATCTTCAAATTCTGGTCCAATAACTTTTTTTTCTGATGTCCTTCAAGCTCATCTTTTTAATCTACAAGTGAGAAGTGCAATAACAGAAACGTAGAAACGGTGTTTTAGAACGTCTATCATTAGTGTTCCACAATTATTGTATGTGCACTGGACACTATCTTGAAACAACAAAATTGGAAGATAAATCAACCCATAGAACATTGAACCGTCTGCTTCTATCACATATACCTGTTCAAGCATAATAATCCATGCATTGAATTTGTAATAGTCACGTAATCATTAATAAACCAATCGAGCGAAATCGAATTAAAGCATTAGCGAACAATGCCCAACAAATGCAATGAATTGAATATGCATTTGAATAACCCATATTGGATGCAGTTTAGGCAAGATGGTATAAACCGATAGTGATCTATCAGTTTTCACATTTGGACCATAGATGGCGTATCAATCGTTGCTGGTCCGATTCATCCTATTTACCCAGATGTCGTCAGGGCCGGAACTTTTATAAAGTTTACACTTGTGCCTCAGGTTATGAATAAACCGCTTCTCATGATCCATTAGCAGTTACCCCCATCAAAATTAAGCCTGTAGTCTTATCTCAGTCAACTCAACCAGGAGTTGCGCAAACAATTTACAGCCTCCTAAATAATTTAAATACTAATTTAGAATCATTTATATCCGTTTCGTCAACCCTTTAGTCCCGGATACAAGCGAAATTATTCAAATGGGCCCTGCTTGAATTTTGAGCCCACGAGCTAATAGCAGACAAATTTTATTTTAGACATGTTACAGTGGCGGACCTAATGACAGTCGACGTCAAGAGTCTTAGAACTCTCATATCTCATCCAATAAGACAAATCCATATGAACACTGGAAGATCCGTATAACCGTCTGATATGAGAATAATAATATCCAACATCCGACCGAACCTGGACCAAACATAGATAAATATATTACACGGTTTACCAAACTCCACAAAACGTACGTTGACTGCAATTTTTAAATTGACTCAACGCAACCCATTCAAGGCATCGGCCTGTCACGACGCGTCGCCATGGCAACCGACATAATAAAGCATCAGCTGATTAATAATACACCACGCCTCCGACTATTGTGTATGGTGCTATAGTGGGGGCAAAGCATAATACCTATATGGAGAACGTCATGACGCATCGTCATGGCGACTGACATAATAAAGCATCAGCTGATTCATAATACACCACGCCTCCGGGTATTGTGTATGGTGCTTTGATGGGGACAAAGCATAATACCAATATAGAGAAAGGCTATCGCGTCATGCGTCTTTTGTTTATTTCCTATCATTTGAAGCAGTATTCGTAGTTAACGGACGAAAACCGCGGGCACCAGCGGTTCAAGATTATGAAATGTCCTCACTTTTAATTGAAAAATATCAACATGTTTCATCATTTATTTCTAGTAAAGTGGCACTTCACCTGCTTCACTTGAATGGTCGCCGTTGTTAAGCCACAATTAATTCCATTTGATCCAGATCAATTGATCTGCGGTGCAGTGAAATGCTTCATTGCAGTTATTTTCTGATTCCAATTAAATGGAGATTGTCTTAAGCGATTGACCGCCCGATTCAATTAGATGCAAGGGTATTGTTTGTGCGGAGCCTCGATATTTATTAACTAGTGTAATTTGAATGGGAAGTTGGGTTGTAGGCCACTTGCTTTGGGAATAGAGACATCGAGGCACGGATTTTGGATATTGCATAGTATGAAGGGTTAATTGAAAGACTGGCGCTACTTTGTGTCCAGCATGGAACCACTATGAAGTAAAAACAACATCCTTTCTTTATCTGGATGTGATAGCCTCCACCACTGAATGAGAAAACCTGCCACCTGAATGTCACACAGAATTTGCTACTATAAACCCATGTCAAAGAGCTGTCCCAACCAGGATAAATAGCCTTACTTCCTTTCGAAAACGCATTTCTGGAAAAGGCAAAAGATTACACAAAGCAGCATGGTCCTCAAAATTTCATGAGATGGTCTCACATTTCCAATTAGTTTCACTAAGTTCTCGAGCTCTCACTCAACAATCACCTTCACTCAATAGTTCAAATCAATTTGCATAGTGCCTCTCTGATATGTTGTTCTGGTTGTTTGAGTCTAAGGTGACGCAAGATGTAATCAGCGCCCATGTAAACCCGGGTCGTCAGGAACTTGAGAATCGTTATCGATCAAGTTGTGAACAAACTAATCCTGACTAATCTTGCTAAATCAATAAACAATACGCAGGTAAACAGAGTATTTGCTTTGTTGGGCATAGGGATAAGAAGTTTGGAGCCCAGTCCTAGGTAAATATTTAAGCTGCAGAATACGCTTAAAATGATAATCTTATAAGACGGTCATGATCATGGTGCTTTTGTTTATGGATGGAGGAGAGATATTTTTGCTCGTAAAGAATTTACTGAAACAGCATATTAGAAACGTGCTAGCTACACAAATTTTACTCAAACTATCTACTTACAAGAGGATTCTCAAAATGCTTCACCAAAGTTGAAGGATCCCAAGTAAAACAATAGCCTTTTGTCTGGGGCTTGTGTCCTTTATACACGAAGAGTCCTTGAAAAAAATCAGATTTTGCGGAGACATGATATAATCAAATTGGTTAGTACATCGGATGTCAATCCTTTGTTTGAGTTTTATTTAAAAATATATGGCTTTAGTTTACTACCCATAAAACTTCTTGAATTTCTTATAAGGTACAAAGTATCGACTAATAAAAGTTTCCTTTACAGCAATGACGGAAGCTCGAAAAATACTGGGAATATCACGAGTTGCAAGTATGGATGAATGCATATGATGATACAGTCCTACTTCGAAGGGTAAGTTTCATACTTTCGAGTTTCATATGTGAGGTGAACATTTTCATAGGTCAATACGCTACATGTGTTGGCAAAAGTTTTCGCAATATTGATAAATATTTTCTAAAGAAATTATGGCTTCGATTGACGGGATAGTTGAAGTTTCACCGGTGCAAGGTGGTGTGACGAGCATACTAAAGTGTGACTGGGTGGAAAACTTCACAGAAAACTAGTTTGGCAAAGAAAACGAACTGTGAATCTTTATTGCGGAGCAGCAATACAGTTCACGTCGAGGATGATGATTGTTTTATTAGCTCGATGAAAGTAAAATAAACGATTTTTCATAATTTGAGAGTATATGACTGACATTTTATTATTTTGTATTCAAAGTCTGCATATACAAAAATCAATTGTTTACGTCTGATATTTCCGAATCTCATCACTTTATCCACTCAGCATATTCCAGACAAATGTCATATATCCTTATAAGTGCATTTGGAAGCACGCTGCAGGAGAAACTTTTCGAAAGATAGCTTTTCCACTAAGCGTTTACGCTCGACAAGTTGAAACTTATGTCTTTGTCACAGTTTTCAACTTTGAAACTATATGTACGAAAACCTCTACAGTTCTCAGTGCATGTGATATATAAACGTCAGGAGACATTCGAAATGCTGAAATATGTAGGGTTTATGTTTTCTTCTATCGGAGATATTTTTATCCTGACAGCAAATAAATAATCTTCAAAATTACTTGAAATTGAGTGTCGCTTTAATAAAAACACGAACAATTGAGTACACCAGCTTCCTTGTTGTCAGTTCAAAGTGATGTCTTCAGGACAAAAGCAAAAATATCCGTAATTTTTCCTGCTAGTTTCTTGTGTCGCAGAAGTCGGGTGTTTCATCACTGTCCTAATGGAGCATGGTTCGTTGCAACGAGATAGGGGGTTTTTGTTATAAAAGATTTCCCATGACATTATTTATAAAGAATCGAAACTCCGAAATTATCGTGACAAAACATGATAATATAAATCAAGGGCGGCATACACAGCTAACGAGCGTAGTCGAACGCCTTATCGAATTGTAAAATTGAACCGCATATTGAGTCCTCGGCAGCGACTGAAATTTGATACATATTGGCTTCATTGATCCTAGACGTTGATCGATCGGCGTTTCGGCAAAACGTATCGGCTGTAACGATAGTTTTTGTTTTGTGGGATGGGTTTTGTGGCGCTGGACTTGATGGATAGGGTCGATGTCGATAGTCGATATTAAAATTCAAAGTTTGGTTAGTTTGTGACAAATTGGGTTAGGGAAATTAGAGAAAATTTCCCCGTAAGTACTGCTGAGCATTGGAAGAAAAATCCTCTAGAATAACTGCTGGGAATTGAAAAAATTAGACCTCTAGTGACAGCCGGAAATTGAAATCTAGTTTCCTCCCCTTGAGTAACGGATTTGGAGAAAAAACTCCCATGAGAAACTGCCAGGAATTGAAAGAAATTTACCCTTAAGTGACTGCCGCAAATTAAAAACTTGTTTTCCCTTGAATAACTTCTCCTTAAGTAACTGTCGGAAATTAAAAATCTCTTGAGTACTGCCGAAAATCAAAACAAATTTTCCCTAAGTAACTGCTGGGAATTGAAAACGAATTTTTCTTCAAGTAAGTGCATTGGAAACAAAATTCTGCTCAAGTGACTGCCAGTAATTGAAAAAAAAACTCCAAAGTGACTGCCAGGAATTGAAAACTAGTTTCCCCTTAGATAACTTTCCCTCGGGTGACAGATTTGGAAAAAAAATCCCTTGAGTTACTGCCAAGAATTGAAAGAAACTTACCCTTAAGTGACTGCCGAAAATCAAAACAAATGTTTCCTTGAGTAACTGCCAAGAATTTGAAAAAAAACCTCTCAAGTGACTGCCGAGAATCGAAAACTAGTTTTTTCTCAGTTCACTTCCCCTTGAGAAACTGCCGAACATTGATGAAAGATTTTCCCTCAAGTGAGTGCATTTAAAGCAAAATTTCCCTTAAGTGACTGCCAGTGATTGGAAAAAAATCCTCCCAAGTGACTGCCAGGAATTGAAAACCAGTTTTTCCCTAAATAACTTCTCCTCGGGTGACAGATTTGAAAAAAAAATCCCTTGAGTAACTGCAGGGAATTGAAAGAAACTTACCCTTAAGTGACTGCCAAAAATCAAAAACCCGTTTTCCCTTGAATAAGTTTCTCTTAAGTAACTGCCGTGAATTGAAAATCCCTCAAGTACTGCCGAAAATCAAAACAAATATTCCTTCAAGTAACTGCCGGGCATTTGAAAAAAAATCCCCTCAAGTGACTGCCGAGAATCAAAAACTAGTTTCTCCTCAGGTAACTTTCCCTTGAGTAGCTGCCGGAAATTGAGAATAAATTTCCCCCCAAGTAAGTGCATTGAAAGCAGAATTCCCCTTGAGTGACTGCCAGTAATTAAAAAAAAATCCTCTCAAGTGACTGCCGGGAATTGAAAACTAGTTTTCCCTTAGATAACTTTCTCTCGGGTGACAGATTTGAAAAAAAAAATCCCTTGAGTAACTACCGGGAATTAAAAGAAACTTACCCTTAAGTGACTGCCGAAAATCAAAAACCCGTTTCCCCTTAAATAAGTTTCCCTTTAGTAACTGCCGTGAATTGAAAATCTTTCGAGTACTGTCGAAAATCAAAACAAATATTCCCTTAAGTAACTGTCGGAAATTTGAAAAAAAATCTTCTTAATTGACTGCCGAAAATCAAAATCTAGTTTTCCCTCAGGTAACTTTCCCTTAAGTAAGTGCATAGGAAGCAAAATAGCAAAATTCCCCTTAAGTGACTGCCAGTAGTTGAAAAAAAATCCTTCCAAGTGACTGCCTGGAATTGAAAACTAGTTTTCCCTTAGATAATTTTCTCTCGGGTGACAGATTTGAAAAAAGAATTCCTTGAGTAACTGCCGGGATTGAAAATAAAATTTATCCTTGAGTGACTGCCGAAAATCGAAAACTAGCAAATAACTTTCCCTCATGTGACTGCCGGGAATTGAAAATCCCTCAAGTACTGCCAAAAATTGATAGTCTACTATTCAACGAGTGAGAAATGGTGACTATTACTCATGATGTTTAAGTTTGCGTCTACGAGCCAAGTAGCTTAATCATCTGAGTGGGTAATAATCATTTTCCGCGAGCAGAATACTATACCATACTTTTTCTATGATTATTTAATAATTGGAGCGAACTATATAATATTTAATCTCAACTGCATGGCACTTTTTGACAACTGTATTGTACTGTAGGATAGATTGAGGTTAGGTTGTTAACACAATGACTATGAAACAAGTATGGATCGTCAAATTGGGTTTCAAAATGATGAATTCGAAAGTTGAAGATAATGAACCAACTGATACAAAATAGCAATTTTTTTTGCAGTTTACCTCCTTCACCGCTTGACAAACAGCGGCGTGCGGGGCTGTAGTAATGCCGGGACCGCCCCAACGCGCCGCCTCAGACCATGCTTCGTCGATGTCCAGCCAGAAACCACCATTCTAACGCCACTCACCTCGTACTCGTACTCGTGCTAGTGGTTTGTAGCTGTGTTTGTGCCGGCCCACCTAGGTACAGTTCCAGAATAGTTGAAATCCAAACTGGTGCTATCCGAGGAGTTATTTTGGAGTTGAATTCCAGACATTTAGAACCTGTTGAAGTGAGTCCTATATTAATCCAGTCACACAATAATTTTTCGAAAGGTTTTCAGAGGTGTACCTTACGCAGCACCTCCTGTTGGACCTTTAAGGTTCCAACCACCTCAGCCACCATTGTCCTGGCCAGGGACACGTCTGGCAGACAGCTTTGGACCGGTTTGTCCTCAAAAGTACCCGGATGTTAGTAATAAGACTGCCGCTCTGCAATTTATGCCCAAAGGACGTTACCAGTACCTAAAAAAACTGGTTCCTCTGTTGGTCAATCAATCGGAGGACTGTTTGTTTTTGAATATTTACGTTCCGGGAAGCGGTAAGTACAAAGTTTGGTGCAATTTGAATTCAACTGTGCTATTTTGAAGCAGGAAAATAGATTATAAATAGGATATCCGCCTCAAATCCACGACTTGGCGAACTCCGCAACTTTCAAAGTCGTTTTATTTGGGCGCAGCGCGATGCGGCTTGCAAAACTTTTCCTAAAAATCGTTGCCAACTCCCTGAGCTGCTTTAACTTCTTTAGATAGAGGCCACCGCGATTTTCTATTAAGTTTTGGAGGAATGGATTATCGGGCGCTAGTTATGGAAATTTGCCTTCATGAAAATCCTTGTTTCTTTTATCGCGGACAAACTGGCAAAGTTTTTATCTCGACTAATCTGTTTTATGCTGTCTTGGAAATCAATTTACGGACAAACGTTACGAAAGAGTCATAAACGAGTGTCTCATTAAAACTATTCTACCTAAAACCGGACGTGAGCATTAATGTTCTTGGATGGGTTTTTTGTGGCTGAGCAAAAGTTGTAAAACGGTCATTTCCTTCATTCGTCTTTGCGGAAGTTCTTTTTCTAACGCCATCCATCAGATATGAGAGCGACTTTTTATACAGTAATTAAACAACTGCTGTGCGTATAGTGTGTTTTTAATTGGCAGTAAATTTTGTGCGACTGCTTCTTATCACTTTTGTGTTTTAAGATGCTGAGGGGTTCTGTTATGTAATTTCCTCGTAAATGAGTAACTTGGATTGGACGCAACTTTTTCAGTGATTTAAAAAGTCATTTTGAGAAAATGCAAAGAACAGGCCTGGATCTGGAATTATTTAATGTGTATTGTCACTTATAATCTTCCTGAAGCTCGAATTATTTCCGGATTTTTAATTCGAGCTCGCGGGAGATTCGGCAAGAAAATTTCATGCCAAAACTGATCATTGGAAAAAACATAACCCAGGACTCACCTCGCATTTAGTGGAAGAAACCAACGGCTCCTTACTCTACTCGCCATTGAGGAAGAAAGAAGGGAATTAGGATTTTATAAAACATTTGGAAGTCATAACCAATCTTGTCCATAATTGATAACATTGCAACTTTGTATTGGAAGTTGAAAATAAATCATTTATCAAAAATATTTGTCATTGTTTTTAACAGCTGTCAAACACTCGCGGCTGGATGTAGCTCCCATGCACCAACCACAGTGTTGCCGTTTGCCTTATCTCTGTCTGTGAAAGTTGGGTTGGGTTGGGATTGTCAGAGAGAGTGGGGACGGCAACACTGTAATCATATGGGAGCTACATCCAGATGCAAAGTCAGGGTGATTTCCACTTATTAATCTTTCAGTCACGTGATTATGAGCAGGGTGATTTCCGATAAAATAAGGTCGTTGTCGTAGCAACATGATAAAATGCAAGCCTATGATTGGTTAGAATTGACTGGTAGGAAATTTTCACTTATAACCTCCCCGGAGCTCGAATTATTTCCGGAAATTTTGTCAAGTTGCGAATTTTCTTGAAAAATTCGCAACGAGAACAAATTTGCGGATTATTAATTCGAGCTCTAGGGAGATTCGGCAAGAAAATTTCATGCCAAACCTATTTGAGAAGATTTAATAGTAACGGCTGGACTCACCTCGCATTTAGTGGAAGAAATCAACGACTCCTTACTCTACTCGCCATTGAGGAAGAAAGAAGGGAATCAGGATTTTATAAAACATTTGGAAGTCATAACCAATCTTGTCCATAATTGATAACATTGCAACTTTGTATTGGAAGTTGAAAATAAATCATTTATCAAAAATATTTGTCAGTGTTTTTAACAGCTGTTAAGCACTCGCGGCTGGATGTAGCTCCCATGCACCAACCACAGTGTTGCCGTTTGCCTTATCTCTGTCTGTGAAAGTTGGGTTGGGTTGGGATTGTTAGGGAGAGTGGGGACGGCAACACTGTAATCATATGGGAGCTACATCCAGATGCAAAGCCAGGGTGATTTCCACTTATTAATCTTTCAGTCACGTGATTATGAGCAGGGTGATTTCCGATAAAATTAGGTCGTTGCCATAGCAACATAATAAAATGCAAGCTGGTTAGAATTGACTGGTAGGAAGTTTTCATCATTATCAACTTACCTATTTGCATTCGATCGAAATCTAACTTTTATTATTTTCTTCATCCCAACTCTGCCAAGTGCAACCCTGGCAACTGAAGTAACGAATTCAAATGAAATGTCAACAGCCTGCCGATTTGTCGACAGGTGAAAAATATTTGTAAGAGTGGTGCTAGTAATTAGTTTCGACTGAATAGAATTTGCTTTAGTTTCTCAAATCTACATCAAAAATTCTCAGGGAACTCGTAGAGTTGTGTTACATCATCTTCTAGTATCCCAATGAGTTGTTGATACATACCTTGAACATATTCAATTTTTCATAATACGGTTACTCACCTTCATCCCATTTCTTGTTGATACAAAACCATCAGAAACAGAATTAAATGAATCCATAAAGCTAATACTCGCTCAGCGAAAGCTATTGATTTTCTTAGCTTTTCGCTCGGCTTTTCGCTATCCTGAATCTCAGTTGTAACATTGAGTTCGTGAGGCTTGAAACACTTAGTTCGGCAGCTTGGAAGGGTTTTTGAAGCCCTTTTTTTTCTCGTTGTCTTCAGATAATAAAATATTGAGAAAAAAAAATGTTATGACAAAATTTAATGCGCACCTAGCACAGCAAGTATATTCATGTGCTAGGAATATGTCTTGTATGTTTCCAAACGTATATTCGCAGTGGTGTGTTAATAGCGTAGCAAAAGATATATTCTTTATGAGATAATTAACGTATGTGCTGGGAATATAACAACATTACATAAGAGTATATCCTTGAAGGAACTATCATGTTATGTTAATCTGAGATTCTCTAAAAAATATTCTTTCTTGTACTAAAAACACATGCGTGGAAATATTCCAATAACAAAATATCAGGTTCAAAATGCTCTTGAAAAGTAAATTCTTTGGGGTAGTGTCATGTCATGTTCATAGCATATTCTCAAAAGGACATTCTTTTTAATACGAATAGTGGTTTTAGTCTTGTCAGTTTTTAACAAATTTCCTGAAAACTACCAAAACCTGAGAGAAAAACTCATCATAAGTGGAATTGAAAAACATTTTTGTTTAGTTTTTGATAACTTGGTCAGTTTTTAGCAAATATCCTGAGATCTAAACCTGAGAGATAAGCTCATCGTATGTAAAGTTCAAGAACAAACAATTCACAATAAAAAACTCCAATGAACGAAAAGTGAGACCTCATAATTGTGGTTTATGAGGTACGACCTCAACCAAATTTGGAGTTGATATCTCAATCAGTTTTCTCAGTGTGGCTTACGGAATTTGACAGTAGAACAATTCAATTTTCACACTTTTCTCAAGAATTTCTCAAATATGTTTATACAGGATTGATGGATTTGCGCATGTCCCTTTCAAAATAAATTTTGCAGTATTGCTCAACCAAATTTCCAATCAGTTTTCTCGGGGTGGCCCACGGATTTTGACAATGAAACAGGTCAGCTTTTACATATTATTAAGGAATTTCTCAAATTTGTCCATGCAGGATTTTGATGGATTTGCACAAGTCTCTTTGAAAAGTATACTTTGCAGTATTTCTCAACAAAATTTTAAGTTGATATATTGATTATTTTCCCCAGGATAGCTTACGGAGGTTGACAATCAAACAATTCGATTTTTACACATTTTCAAGGAATTTCTCAAATATGTCTATGCAGGATTTTGGTGGATTTGCGCATGCATGTCACTTTGAAAGTATACTATGTTATATTGCCTTAACAAATTTGAAGTTGATATCTCAACCAGTTTTCTAAGGATAGCTTGTGGAAGTTAACAACGTGACAATTCAATTTCAACACATTTTTGAAGATTTTTTTTTCAGAAATAAGATCGGTATGGTCCAAAACATCCACAACCCAAAATTTGTGATAAAAATTTGGTAAAATGTGGAAAAATGATAATTGGTCTCTTCATCCAGATAGCTCGTTGAACATAAATTTCAAAGATTAATTGCTTCGCAAACTAATTGTTCATATGAATCAATAACGACAAAAAATAAACCATTGCTCCAAACCATATTGGCAGCGGAAAATAATTATAGCCAAACTCATAATAATCAAACTATCGGCAAAATCGTTAATTGGGCTTTTCTTTATGGTCGTTAATTGTTTGACAAAATGGCCGCTATCGATGTATCGTCATTGAAATTTTGTGGCTTGACATGAAATCCGCCGTAAAAAGTCTAATTCCCCGAATAATCGCCCTGCTCGATGAAAAATGTATAGAGCTTCGCCAAGAACAATTATAAGATGACAGGATGGGTTTTATTCTTTGGAAGTTGGCCAGTTGGGAATGAGATAATTATTACTCTGTTGAAATGAGGAAACGAGGAATTAATGGAGGGAATTGATGAGAGCGGAAGTTTGCTGCTCTATTTTTCATGGCCAGTTCTGGTTAAGCTTTGTCTTTGATATCAGTCACAGCACTGTTCTTGCAGTGTCTTATCTCCTCTTCTCTAAAACTAAGTCGCGGATGAACTGGGGGAATGTGGGGCCCAAGGCCAAGACCGAAATGGCGGTGTGGGTGGAGAAGGTGGAGGTGCAGGTAAAGGCCGAGGTCGAGGTGGAGATAGAGCTCGAGGCTTGACGATGACTGCTGAAGAGAGCAACCTCTTTTCTTGGAGGTGCCCAGAGGTTCCGCTGTGTGGCCTCACACACAGCGGTCATATTCCTTCAAGCATACTCACCATGGCAAACAGACTGGTGCAGGAAAGTAAACCTTAGGATAAATACTGGGAAAACTGGAACTTAAAGCCGCAGGTGGCGATTACTTTCATGCAAAGCTGTGGTTGGAATGATGATCCACTCTTATACCTCCTCTCGGATAGAGTTTCCACCACAGTTCCAACTACTCATCAGTCAACTGACCACTGAGGTGCTAGTAGAGTACAACTTTCCAAAGCTATTTAACATTATTTAATTAATTCGAGTATCCACATGTCATGTGTCCATTCATAGTAACAAGCTCTGGGTATGTATGTCAACCAATTTATTACATTCCAGGCTTGTTGTCGAAATAATTTATTATGTTCATAGAAGCGGTTTTGTGCAACTGCGAGTTAATTATGTCCGCGTGGACTTTGCATATGTCAAAATTGTTGGGAAAATTACCATTTCCGCTGTCTTTGAACGTAAATTACATCTTACCGGGGGCCTAATTGCTTTTGTGGTAAACCGAAAAGTGACTCAGTTTTAAAATTTACTCGAGATGCAATTATTGTTGCGGCGTTGTGTAATTGCGACCAAAGAGCTTGAGCTGGAAAACGTCTGCCGCTGCGATTTAGTAATTGTTGCAGGAAAATAGGCCGGAGATGGATTCATTTCGCTTTACCTGTTGAAACTGTTCCTGGATGAATTTCATCCTATTGTTGATAACTGTCTCTTTACACCATGGACATCTCGGCGACAAACGCAAATAGTCGATTTGCGGACCAGAAGATAGCAGCAGTTCAGCCTCAGCAGCAGAAGAGAACCATCCCTTCCTTCAACAAAATGTAAAAAATGGACAATAGTTGTCCTAAGAAAAGGATGACTGACAGACTATCCAGGATCAAGTCAATGAACGTCAATGGAATCGAAGGCAGCAGTGCTAAGCAAGCTACAAGGTCAACATCAGCAACTTCAACATAAGCAGGAACGACAGACTCCACAAAACCAGAGGAGGAACACTGGTGGAATGGGGCTGCAACTTCACGAACACCAAGGCAGGTTGATGAAGAAGTTGTCAGGACTCTTCCTTCATTCATTGATCCATTAGCTCAGCCTTAAAGCCCTCAAGAAAAAGTGACAGCCTGGAGGTGCAGTTCCCTTGTCACCTCCACCAGATAACGTTAAGCTGCAATTAACAACGCCACCCTGAGACAAAAGGAGGAGAACATCATTTGTTTTGCTGCGGAAGAAGTCAAAGCCTCATCCACCAAGAACTAAGAAGCTCCAGGACAGATAGAATATCAAACCTAGCACTTTCCGCCGCCTACCTGGATGCTTTCAGGCCTCTGAAGAGTGCTAAGATTCTCATTCAAAAGGCATACGAAGGAAGTTATGCCCTCGGACAAAAACTGATCTTCCAGACCATGAAGGAAACTCTGGACGCAAAATGCTCTCAGTCATCCAGGTTGACCCCATTTTATTCAATGTAGCATGCCATTGTTTCTCCTAAGAATATTAAAAAGCCAAATGTCGGAGAGAGGGTAGGGTTAGCGCCACCGACTCAAGACTGAATTAGTCGGAGTTCTCTCGATGTTCCGGGCACCTTCCCAATCACAGAAATTATGAAATCGAAAGTTAATTACCAAGACAATGAGTTACATATAGCCAAATAACACAAAAATTCACTGGATAAAAATATATTCATTTATCCCTAAAATCGCTAGAGTGATCACTTTTCAAACAAACATAAATAAACTTAAATCTAATAACGTGTTTTAGCCTGTTTTCCTGCAGGTGTAAAGCTGCGTGGTGATTTATCAGGATTGGTGTGTTTTTCTATGTTCACCAGTAATAATGATAATATGTTGCGGTTCACCCTTGCCTTTCCAACGGTCGTGAAACCAAAATATCCGTATAAAAGTGAATTAATTTCCCAAAAATCCCTAGATAGGTTAAAAAATGCTCAGGAAACATCCAAGCTTCACAAAGACTCGTTGGAAAGTGAGTTGAAAATCAGTGTCAAATTCTCATGACAAAGTGAGGTTAGGACTAGTACCAGAAAAGCAGCAATCCAAAATAGTTTTTACGTTAAAATCCAATTAGCTACTCATCATGGCACAATGTATAATAATATTATTCATAGTGGCCAATTTCCAATGCTGATTATCATTCAATATGTCCGTCAATACGTTTTACTGATAATGATGCCAATGTTATTAAATGAAATATTTGTTTTCTAGGAAATCGCGGTGTCGAAGCACCATACTCCGTTCTGGTTCTAGTCCATGGTGAAAGCTTTGAATGGGGCGCCGGTCACCCTTACGATGGTAGCGTACTAGCTTCCTATGGGCACGTGATCATGGTAACACTCAACTTCCGACTAGGAGTACTAGGTAAGTCCCTCAAGACAATATTTGAAGTTAGAACTATTATAGACTCCAAAACTAATATTTAAATAGACACAGTAAGCCAGATAGGGTGGCAATTA
Organism: Orchestes rusci; assembly: GCA_958502075.1. NCBI lineage: Eukaryota > Metazoa > Arthropoda > Insecta > Coleoptera > Curculionidae > Orchestes > Orchestes rusci. The sequence goes on along the minus strand of OY293310.1, from coordinate 30,397,994 downwards.
GCAAATGGGGATTACATCTTTGTTCGCTTATCATCGCCTGGGGTTGGAGCTTTGAGGAGCGGAATGTGCGGTCGTTGTTTGTCTTGGATTAGTTCAAACTGTGCACTATGAAACATTCGCTTATTTGTTGTTTATTACATGATTTAATGATGCAGAATGTTGACCTCTTTTTGATGGCAAAGCAGTTTTTGAAGAGGGAGGTGAACCTCAATAATCGATTCACAATTGAATGGTGTATGATACTCATCTTGATTTCTCTCATTCGAAAGATGATGCCATGAACAAAACATAATAAAATGAACGTTTCTCGAGTTCCTAAAAGCACGGTAGCCTTAAGTCAAAGTTTGTGCACTTAAAGGTTTAAGACGTGGAAAGTGGGTCAGGGAAACAATGGGATCAGTACAAGAAAAAAAAAATTAAATAGACTTTATTGAGTACCATCAGAAATACCGAATCCAATCCAAACAGTGAGGGTTATTTAAGTTTAACAATGGAGTGGTTTGGATTCACTTGTATTGTCAGATGGGTATTATAATTCCTTTTGATTTTTCCCAAGTAGACTTCAAGAATCCACTTTTGGGGGATTCGAGCACTCACAAGATAAAAGGAACTCCGACCTCTTCAAAGTCAAGTCAGTACAAACCTTTGTTTAGGCTGATAATTTAATCGTTCCAGCGCATTTTGAAAATCCGGAAGCCATACAAATCAGTATTCTTGAAGCCTTGCCACATTTAAAACCAAGAAAAGTGTGTCCCTTTAAAGCCCAGCGTAGTCTTGTTGTTTGAATGCTAATTCTCCCTAGCGCGCAACTTCCAAAGTTTGCACAGCGGTTATCACATTGTCTCTCGCATTTTAGCAGTATGGGTAAATGGCAGCCCATTTCCATTATCTGGAATATCAACTCTGTCTCGCTACTTGCAACGTCTCAACACACAAATTTAGCAGATATGACAGTCAAGGCCCGCTTTTTCGAGTGTGATTGCTTTCGTTTTCGCCCATCAGCGAGCATTTTATTTTTTCATCGTTCCACTGGATGAGAGTGACTGGCATATTAAAGTAGGGAATTGTTCTTATCAAGGCAATATCTAATGGAAAAGGAATCTCTTTGGCAATTTAATACATTTTTGTCATGTTGCCACGAAAATTTATCAGCTTTGTCGCCTGAACCTTTTCTGCATCAAGTGTTTTTATAGAATGGCATAATCAGAGTTGTTTGAAGAACCAAGTTTTCAACTCACTTGTTGTGAAGATCATGGAGCGTTCGGTGTATGGGGAAAATAATTGCAAAGTTGAACTCCATTATAATTAATTTACTATGGAAACTTTAACAGGGGTTGGATAAACCAAACAGCAGAAGTAGTTTGATGAAAATTTGTCGATAGACTTTATGAAGAATTTGAGCTTTCATGGGGAAAATTTCTCAAATATCATATAATAGTAGTGATGAAATTACATAGATAAATAGATATGCTCTGAAGTTCCCATCCATGATTTACCAGATTTTTTTGGATATCTCGTCAAACCCTATCAAGAAACAATCAAGCTAGTGTTTATATAGCGGATCTTCAATATTACCTGAAAAAAGTCTATTAGTAGACAATAAGACCTATCAATATCAAACGTTTCGGAGGTGAATCTGCTTCCGTCGTCAGTGGAGCCTAAAAAAGGAATAATTGATTCAAATTCAAGAAGTATTGTTCGTATGGTGTTGATTGTTTAACTTTACATATGTTAAGTATTTATAATAATTAACTTTTTTGTTAAAAAACAAGTTGCTACACATTCATCAGAATGTAAAATAATATATGCTCTTTTTTTAAGTTTACCTTTTTTTCATGTATGATTTATGTTCTTCAATTCTCTTTTTTAAAGGTCGTGAGGTCTCTCGAATGCAGAATTCATTACATTCACAGGGAATTTTATAAATTACATTTTTGGTGGACTTTTTATCGATATAATCAGGTTTGGTATTTGTTTAATTAGAGCGAAGTGTGTTATTATTTTTGAAAATTGTCCGTATATTATATGTTGATATTTATTATAGGATCTTTAAAAAAGAGAATTGAAGAACATAACTCATACATGAAAATAAAGGAATTTCTTTTGAAGATCCAGTATATAAACAATAGTTTAAACACAGTTAATCCTAAAAAAGGAATAATTAATTCAATAAGTATTGTTCGTATGGTGTTGATTGTTTAACTTTACATATGTTGAGTATTTATAATAATTAACTTTTTTGGGCTATGTTCAAGTTCCTAATAAAGGTAACCATATATTACTTAGATTTAGAAAACAAGGTGCTACACATTCATCAGAATGTAAAATAATATATGCTCTTTTTTGAAGTTTACCTTTTTTTCATGTATGATTTATGTTCTTCAATTCTCTTTTTTAAAGGTCGTGAGGTCTCTCCAATGTAGAATTCATTACATTCACAGGGAATTTTATAAATTACATTTTTAGTGGACTTATTATTGATATAATTAGGTTTGGTATTTGTTTAATTAGAGCGAGGTGTGTTATTATTTTTGAAAATTGTCCGTATATTATATGTTGATATTTATTATAGGACCTTTAAACAAGAGAATTAAAGAACATAACTCATACATGAAAATAAAGGAATTTCTTTTGAAGATCCAGTATATAAACAATAGTTTAAACACAGTTAATCCTAAAAAAGGAATAATTAATTCAAATTCAATAAGTATTGTTCGTATGGTGTTGATTGTTTAACTTTACATATGTTAAGTATTTATAATAATTAACTTTTTTGAGCTATGTTCAAGTTTGTAATAAAGGTAACCATATATTACTTAGATGTAGAAAACAAGTTGCTACACATTCATCAGAATGTAACATAATATATGCTCTTTTTTTAGGTTTACCTTTTTTTCATGTCTGATTTATGTTCTTCAATTCTCTTTTTTGAAGGTCGTGAGGTCTCTCGAATGCAGAATTCATTACATTCACAGGGAATTTTATAAATTACATTTTTGGTAGACTTTTTATCGATATGATCAGGTTTGGTATTTGTTTAATTAGTGCGAAGTTTGTCATTATTTTTGAAAATTGCCCGTTTATTATATGTTGATATTTATTATAGGACCTTTAAAAAAGAAAATTGAAGAACATAACTCATACATGAAAATAAAGGAATTTCTTTTGAAGATCCAGTATATAAACAATAGTTTAAACACAGTTAATCCTAAAAAAGGAATAATTAATTCAATAAGTATTGTTCGTATGGTGTTGATTGTTTAACTTTACATATGTTAAGTATTTATAATAATTAACTTTTTTGGGCTATGTTCAAGTTCCTAATAAAGGTAACCATATATAACTTAGATTTAGAAAACAAGTTGCTACACATTCATCAGAATGTAAAATAATATATGCTCTTTTTTGAAGTTTACCTTTTTTTCATGTATGATTAATGTTATTCAATTCTCTTTTTTAAAGGTCGTGAGGTCTCTCCAATGTAGAATTCATTACATTCACAGGGAATTTTATAAATTACATTTTTAGTGGAATTTTTATCGATATAATTAGGTTTGGTATTTGTTTAATCAGAGCGAAGTGTGTTATTATTTTTGAAAATTGTCCGTATATTATATGTTGATATTTATCATAGGACCTTTAAAAAAGAAAATTGAAGAACATAACTCATACATGAAAATAAGGGAATTTCTTTTGAATATCCAGTATATAAACACTAGTTTAAACACAGTTAATCCTGAAAAAAGAATAATTAATTCAAATTCAATAAGTATTGTTCGTATGGTGTTGATTGTTTAACTTTACATATGTTAAGTATTTATAATGATTAACTTTTTTGTGCTATGTTCAAGTTCCTAATAAAGGTAACCATATATTACTTAGATTTAGAAAACAAGTTGCTACACATTCATCAGAATGTAACATAATATATGCTCTTTTTTTAAGTTTACCTTTTTTTCATGTATGATTTATGTTCTTCAATTCTCTTTGTTGAAGGTCGTGAGGTCTCTCCAATGCAGAATTCATTACATTCACAGGGAAGTTTATAAATTACATTTTCAGTGGACTTATTATTGATATAATTAGGTTTGGTGTTATTATTTTTGAAAATTGTCCGTATATTATATGTTGATATAGACCTTTAAAAAAGAAAATTGAAGAATATAAGTCATACATGAAAATAAAGGAATTTCTTTTAAAGATCCTGTATACTAGTTTGATTGTTTTCTGATAAGGTGTGGCGAAATACCCAAAAAAATCAGGTAAAAAATGAATAGATGTATCAAATTTTGTCCCGAAAATAAATTGTCCAAAATCACTCTTTCACATTAGCATATAGGACCGAACAGTGTCGCAATTTGAATTCCAATAGCTCTCGCCGTACCACTCCTGGGAAAACAGGAAGAGAATCAATTCCGGAAAAAAAGTAAAAGCTACTTTTCGCTGGATTGTATGGATCTCCTCGCACGGCAAGTTCCGGTTTCCAGCAATTTCATACAAGTGCACAAAATGAAGCTTTGAAAAAGATAGTTGAGTCTGATGCAGTCCCTAATTCCAAACAGATGTTCGAGCTATTTAGCAGCATATTGGTCATTTGGGTGTAAACCGGCAATAACACTCGTCCAAAGTATTCCCCAGGCTACATTTAGAATTTTAATGAGAATTTCAGCTTCACTGAAAAATGTAATTACAGACCAAATAGTGTGCATAATAAATAACGACTCTATTGGAAATTCTTCACCTGTTAAATGTTTGAGCTGAGCTGTCGAACTCTAAGTGGCTCCACGTGCGATACGGTTTTTATCGGTTGCACTTTGGAGCGAGTGTGAATATTGATGGCAAAGATACATTTTAGAAATCATCAGATCTCCATTGACAGCCTAATGGCAGTCTAAGTGACACGCCATTGTGTAGTCGTGTCGAGAGCCATGTCGTTTCCAGCAGCGGTCCATTAGAGAAGAATTTTGCTGGATCAGGGAATTTTTTGGTCTTGGAGGGTGCTAATGATGTTCCGGATCTTATTGAGTCTTTGGAAATTAGCGGAATGACGTTGAGAGCCAAGTGTGTGGTTAGGAAAAAACATTAATGATTGATTGCATCCACTTGTTTCACTTTTTTGTTATCACAAATTCAAATTTCAGGAGATATGCGGTCTACTAAATCCTACACTCAAAGTAAAGATTTATTCTTTGATCGGGAGCACTTTGCTCTCAGCAACCGTCCGCATCGGTAGTACCAAAATATCCGTCGCAGTAGGACTTTTTACTGGTTTTGTATCCGAAATTTTGTGTGCACCACATTGTTGCACTCGTTTTATCTGAGAATACCGCGCCGTTTCCGTCCATCGTCAATCCATTTTCACGCCGTCCTTTTGTTAGCCTCAATCAGGGTCCAAGGTTCAGTCGTACTTTGAAAACGCGATGGAATCATCACAGAAAGCATGAAACGCAATGAGGACCTTCTACCACACAAATACAGAGGGTGGCGCCCGAGTAATGGATAATTATAAACACAAATACACTGTGACATAACTTTAGAGATTTCATTTAGGGGTTCTATACCGTTGATGTTTATTGCAGAAAATACTCAAGAGAGGAGCCAATACGATTAAAAAAACGAAATGTGAAGAAATGTCTGCATCTCATTTTATAATTGACTATTCAAGACTTTTTCTCAATCTAAATTTCCGTTACGAAAAAATATTTTGCTTTGTTTTGTTGTTCACACTTTATTTTGCTTTGCTTTAATTTCTAATTGATTTGTTACACTTTTTTAGACTTCATATTCATAAAAATCTTTTACCACCAGATATCAATAATTTATTTTTTAATTTTTTTCAACTCTTAGTGTGATTTTTCCAGTTTATTTTTTTCAACTCACTATCTTAAATCAATTATTGTGTATGTTTTTACATATTTTCAAGTAGGTGAATAATTTTTTTTTTGGTGAAATCTTTGATATACAAAAATTGTCAACCAATTGGACTTCCTAACATAAATCACCCTGTATATATTTTTCAATGGATTGTTATCAGAGTCCAATACATACATGGTGATTGAGAAAGGTTTTGTCAACAATTTGGTTTTTGTAAATTGAAAATCCATCTACAAATAAAAGTATGACGATTTTTCAAAAAATGAAACTGTTTTGTGGGACATTTCACATCGTAACATAAATCACCCTGTATATTATTTCCAATCAGTTTTCGTCAAACTCCAATTATACAGGGTGATTGAAGGAAGTTTTTCCCACAATTTGGTTTTCAAAAACTGTAAATCGGTTCTCGAATAAAAGTGTGACGATTTTCCAAAAAATCATCAACAAATTTCTAGGGCATTTGACATCGTAACATTATTGACCATGTATATTATTTCCGACAAGTTTTCGTCAAAGTCCAAATATACGGAGTGATTAAGAAAGGTTTCATCCACAATTTGGTTTTTGAAAATTGGAAATTGATTCACAAATAAAAGTGTGACAATTTTTTAAATAATCATCAACTATTTTGTGGGACATTGAACATTCTGTATAATATGTTCAACAAGTTTCCGTCAAAGTAAAATTATACAAAATCAAGTGATTATTCACAATTTGGATTTTGAACATTGAAAACTGATTTTTCAAAAATTATCAATTAAAAATAGTACACAATTCCACTCATACGTTACACCTCACATAACTCATTTCGACACGTTAATAAGAGAAATCTTCAGAAGCTTATTACCCCATCTTGGCGCATCGTTAAAGCGGGGCGAGTTTAATATTAAATTCCATGAAAAAGAAGTAACATCGGTGCGAAGCAAGTTCATTTTGTCCTGGAAAAAACAAACAGATTGGGAAACTTAAAGGGAGAGCTTTTTATTGACTTTCCACTTGTTCATACCAAATATGCTCATAGATTTATTGTTCTTATATTTTGTTTTAGCAGGAAAGAGACTCGAAGGAGAGGAATAGACAATATTTTCCTATCTTCTCGAGTTTCACAATCTTAGGGTTTATGATACACATTTTCTCACAATTGTCAAATCTCGCTGCTGTGCCTGATTTTTTCACCAGACGAGCCCTGGATACTAATTACTGTTCATATTGGTGAGAAAACTTTTTCCCTCCTATATAATTGTCATACAAAATTATCACAAAAATTGAATAAAACAGCTATCCAGCCAATTAGAAAGAAGGCGATCGGGTGGAAAGTTCCCAATCAGAAACTCATTCCAGCAAACACGAACTTAAAAGTTTAATTAAAAAATTCGATTCCACTTTACAGCCGCGCCGCAATCAATTCCCCAATAAAAGTTGATTAGATGACTTGATCAGCATCCCATAAAATGGACAATGACAAAGTGTTTCTTGTAGAGTCCGATGCATACAAATGGAATTAAATTGTCGCTTGATCAATCAATTAATCGCAGGTACAGATGACAAATCGACGTCATACACCTTGAGGAATATAGCTGAATATATCTTGGTTAAACGGGACACCTATAAATATCCTTTAGGGTAGAAAACGTTCATATTTCAGAACTTCACGAAGTGGCATTAGGGGATTTTAACAGTGGAGCTTCGAATTTATTGCGATTGCATCGTTATACTTGTTATTTGCTGATGATGGATGAAGGTCCTACTAACTCGGGCGCCACCCTCTGGATATACAAAAACCTCATACCTTTCCATTACTCATCAGTAGAAATCAAAAGTTTAATTTGAAAATACCATATTAAATGACAATTCCTCACAATCCAGCCTTTGTAAAGTTTCACAAATATTTAATGACCTACTTCAACAAATTACCGTCCAATTCCTTTTGTGACATTCAAACTCTTCCAAATTAAATCGCCACCTTTTCTCTGACAGTAAAAATAACGTCTTTTCACATGATAATATCACTCGTGGGAGAAATTCTGCCCAATTTTCGCGATCCAGCCGGATTATGTAAAACGGGCTGCCACAGACGGGGGGCTTTCTTTCATTTTTAAGCCTTTTTGGCAGGTCGTTGCAGGAATATCAAATCAGTTCCGCTAGAGGTGACGAGGTGGCATCTTTTGTCTTTCACATAATGAATCCTTCAAATCGTCGACTTGTCGAAATTCCAGTAAACGAATAAATTCTATTTTCCATTGTCTGTCTGTTATAGCTTTCCTCTCTTGAAACAGGAAACTGACGATGCAAGTAAATTTTTATGGATGTGGCCATGTTTCAGGTCATTTGAAATTATTCATCGCTATCTCTCCGATCAATAAAAGTTTGATAATATTCGTGCCTTTTATCTTTGGTCACGTTTGAGCACGAACTCGAGGCGCTAAGTTAGTTTTCTCCGTAGAAATTGCTGATGGAAGTTCGAGTTCAATGCAACTAAACTATAAAGTATCGTCTGGAGTTTTAGTCGTAAATCCACGACAGTAAAAATGGGTATTTAATATTCATAACAATCTCAAAGTTACTTCAAAGTTTTTAAATTCATAGAACAACGTTGGTTGGGACATTGCATATTCATTAGACACCTTGCAAAAAGATTCTGGTGATGTATCAATGAATGATCAAGAATATGAATGATTGAACATTAGTTCAATGAAGTAGTTTAGACAATTACGATACATTTTCTGTCTCATAGGAATTTATAAGTGGAGAATCGTAAACGATCAAGTTATGGAAAATTGGAACAAGAAAAAAATAAAATTATAAAAAGAAAAAAATATGGAGCTACATCTTTCCACTTCAAACAGCAATCTTCTCAAGACAATATCTGCTGAACAAATGGTAAACTCTATTTTCCAGCAGCTCGTAAACAATCCATCCAATACGGAAAGTAATGTTAGAAAAATAATATCTGAAGGAAAACATATTCAAAAGGCAAACTGCAAATATTTCACTGAAACATTACGAACGTCGAAAGGATGGGATCGAACAGCGGAACATGCTGAAAAAGATGCACTAGTTCGGGTGGATGTGTTTTAAAAGTCGATCAGAGGCGGAGTGAGAAATGAATATAAATAAAATCTGAGCCTACAGCTTTTAATACATTTTCCAAATTTCCGCAAAGCTCTGACCTAGTTCCTATAAGACTGCAATTCAGTTTTCCACCAATAAACCAGCTAATTACCAACATTAATTATTTGCTAGAAGTTCCCATTCAATTATAACTAAAATTGGCCAGTCTAAAATCACTGGACCTTTGTGATATGAAGTTTCATAACAAGGACGTTCAACATTCTGGGTAACTTTATCATATAACCCATATCTTATGGCGATCATTACTGGGCATTATGATAGATATTTACAAGTGGAGAGTCATAAACGATTCAGTTGTGGAAAACTGGACCACGTTTTTTTCCATCGAGTAATGTCGAACTTTACAAAAACAAACAAAATTCCTTGCAGTATTCATTGCACTTTATTGGCAATCCCAAGAAACCCATCTCATGCATAATTCACCACGAGAACAATAAACGTAAATTGTTACACCACTGGCGACTCTAGAATGCACATTTCACAATCACCAGTAGAAAAGAATGTTCATAAGATGCATTTGTATCCAGATATTCAGTGCAACGATTAAAAATTCCAATAGGTTAAAAACGTGAAGTTTATGGATATAAATTTCCGAAGGCCATAGAATTGGGTTTATAGAGTTTACCGTCCTCCATTGTTATCGAATAATTATGCTGTTTATGGACGCTTGGATGCGAACGGTTATGAATTAGTTTCAACAGGATCCAATTTATTTATCGAAATTGAAAAATGAGTCTATGGTGAAATGGATTTTTCGGTGTTTTTTGTACATTTTGTTTGTATTAACATTGTGAAGAGTAAACAAATGTCAGCTACGATTTGGAATTGAATATTTATTTTTTCATGGTCTAAAAGTAGCACACATTTATTGCGCCAATATTGTAACACTATTGAAGATATATTAGCCCAAAAACATCTACTGACATTGGCTCAGTAAAAAAAGTGGACATTGTGCAATATTGTTTCAATAATAAATAGTAATATCACTGCAATATAGATTAACCAATGTTGGATCTATATTTGACTATCAATATTGTTCTAACATGGTGATGCTGATATTCTTCCAATGTCATCTATATATCATTGGAACAATATTTCGTTTTCTATTTAATTCCACACGCATTTAATGGATAATTATTGCCTGGTCATGACAATCTTATCGACGAAGCTGAAAGTTTGTTTGCCCTGAAACAAGAATTAGATGCTTATAAAAAAAATGGCTATTATTTTTAAGCATGAAGGTTTTTTAAAAATGCAAAATGTATAATAAAACAATCAAGTATTCAAATTTGGTACAAATTTAGGTGGTTGGGGTTAGTTTGGATTTCGCGAATTCGTCAAATACCTGCCCCATACACAAAATAAACAATTATGCTAATTCGGGGTAACCTCACAAATATGTAGGTATGATATTGATTTAGTTAAAATCTTATTTAATGATAATTCGAGGCATTTATTTTCAAAATCCCTGGTATTAACCTACACTTATTAATCTTCAAATTTCTTGTGGGGCTCTTTGGAAAGCTCTTGACAAATTTAGTACCTAAATCCATTAACAAAAGTAGGTATTGCAAACTATCAATCTCAATATTTTTAATTTGATATATTCAGGTTTAAATAAACTTTTTCGTGATAAATGAAAACTCATTCAACTTATCTAAACCAACCCCCCTAACCAAGTTATCATTTTCTTCAACATACAAAGGTTATTGTGATTTGAAAAGGAATGTGGGGGAATGAAAAAGTAGCATTTGACCTTAATCAGATACCTATCTGTGAAAATCTTTTCGCCATTGGGGTTTTAGGCTACCTACTTACCAGTGCAGAACTGATTACTGATTACTGAAGTACAGGCGCTACGAGTTTCGAACTGTTGGCCCCGACACCGCAGCCTCCAGTTGTGCTTATTGTATCTTCTTTGTGCCTGTCTCTCAGTCGAAGAGCTCCATTGCCCGAATAAGGTTTATGACTCGTTCTACTGTTTCCCTGTCCGTCCTTTGAGGAGTGGTTGTGAATTCCCCATTATCTCTTCTCCAGTACGCCAGCGCTTCACATTCGAATACAATGTGGGAGGCTGTTTCCTCCTCCTTGTTGCACAGCCTACATATGGGTTCCTCGTTGAAAAGACCCATGATATGCATGTGTTTCCTTAGAGTGCAGTGTCCAGTTAATATACCTGTTCCTTTCCTAAGCTGATTCCTGCTGAGTTTCAGTAGGCTTCCAGAAAATGATGATTCGATCTCGTCTGCCATCATTAATTTACTGTGTTTCAGACCTGGCGATTGGCACCATCTAGCTTTCTGTTGTTTTTTGGACCAACAGTTCAGCCAACCTCTCACAGAGGATTTTGTAATACCAATAGCAGGTTCTGGACCCAGAAGTGGTGTGTTTGCAGCTTTGTGTGCTAGTAGATCCGCCCGCTCGTTCCCAGCTATCCCTGTGTGTCCTGGTATCCATCCAAGAGTGACATCGTTAGATACTCCCAGTGTGACAAGGTTTTGCTGACAGTCCATGACTTGTTTGGATTTGGTTTCCCGACAGGAGATGATTTTGATTGCAGCTTGGCTGTCACTAAGGATAAGGATTTTCCTTCCTCTGTAGCCTCTCCTGAGATTCTCTTGCACGCATACGTTTATTGCATGTACTTCTGCCTGGAAAACTGTAGCGTACATCCCGAGTGGTTCACATGTTTCCCACTTTGGATTTTCACCTACGATTCTGGCACCAGTCCCCCGGCATGTTTTGGAGCCGTCCGTGTACCATATTGCCCCGTTTGCCATCCGGAGTTGTTTCACCGTTTCCTCTTCCCATATCAGCTTGGTCTTGGGAGACGTGCTAAAGTTGATATTTTTCAACATGATATCACTCCTCATTGTTACTAAGTGGTTCGTGACTTTGCTGGTTATCTTAGTGTGTCCTTGGGAGTTTGAGTGGCTCCAGTTCCCGGTGTTGCTAAGTCTATATGCTCCCATTCTTGCTTCCATTTTGATATAGATATCTAAAGGAGGTAGGTTGAGCATGGCCTCCATGGCAAGTGTTGGAGTAGTTTTCATGGCTCCCGTTACACAGAGACATGCTAGCCTCTGAACTTTTGCAAGTTACGTGGCTGCTTATCGCTGCTCGATTTTCGGCCACCAGACAACAGAGCTATAAGCAAGGGTGGGTCTCACCACGGTACAGTAGAGCCAGTGTACCATGCGCGGATTCATGCCCCAATTCTTTCATATCGCTCTTTTTGTTGCCATTATTGTGGCTTTACCTCGGATCACTATTTTCTGTAGGTGTGAATTCCATGTGAGTTTGTCATCCAGGATGATGCCTAGGTATTTGACTTCTCTTACCACCTGCAGTTCTTGTCCAAAGAACATGGGTTTGAATAATTCCGCTGTCTTCCTCTTTCTCGTAAAGCTGACCAGGAAGGTTTTCTCAGGATTGACCTTCAGGTTCACCTTCCTGCACCAATCGTCTACGATTGTCAGAGCTGTCTGCATCAGTTCTGATATTGTCTTGGTGTGTTTGCCAGTGATAAGTATTGCTACGTCATCGGCATAGCCTTGGGCGTAGAAACCTTTGCTGTTTAACTCTACCAGTAGTTCATCTGCGACTAGGTTCCAGAGGAGAGGGGACAAGACTCCACCCTGGGGGCAGCCTTTAGCTGCCTCTATAGTTACAGTTTTGTCAAGCATAGTTGCTTGAATTCTCCTACCTTTCAGCATGTTTCTTATCCACCTACAAACTGTGTCTTTAATTCCACGCCGATTGATTGCGGTGGTCATTGAATCGAAGGAGGAGTGATCAAATGCTCCTTCTATATCAAGGACTGCAGCTAGGGCAACTCCTTGGTTGTTCAGTGGTTGCTCTATTTTATGAACAAGTTCATGCAGAGCAGTTTCACATGATTTACCAGGTTGATAGGCGTTTTGGTTTTTGTGTAGTGGCCTCTCTATTAGGGAGGTCTCCCTAATGTGCCTTTCAATCACTTTCTCCATCGTTTTGAGTAGAAACGACGAGAGATTCATTGGTCTGAACGCCTTGGGCTGAGAGCTATCTTTCCCGGGTTTCGGTATAAAGACCACTCGTGAGAGTTTCCATATCATGGGTATGTGTCCCGTTGCCAGGCCTGCTCTGAATAGTTGGCAAAGCATCGATATGAGTTGGGCTTCGCCCTGCTGCAGGTGTGCCTGTGTTATCCCATGCATCGCATCCAGGTGCTTTGTATGGTAAGAATGAGTTTATGGCCCATTCGATTCTATTTGGTGTCACAATCTGTCGGGCTATGACCCAATCATCTCTTGATCCTCTCATCCGGAGGATCTCAGGAGATAGGGAGTTGGTTCCCTGTTGCGAGTTGATTATGCTCGAGTCTGGAAAGTGTGCTCTGAGTAGTGTCTCAATGATTTCTTCGCCATTTTTCGTATATTCCCCATTTGGTTTCTTTAGTGTTCCCATTGGTGGAAGGGGGTCTTTAGCTAGGATTTTCTGGAGGCGTGCGCCTTCCGAGGTTTTTTCGACCTCAGTGCAAAACTTCCTCCAGGAGTTCCTCTTAGCTTCCCTCACTTCTTTGTTGTATTTCGTAAGAGTATGGTGGTATTCATCCCATTCACCGGTTTTCTTGGCCACATTGAAGAGTCTGCGTGTTTTCCCCTTCATCTTGTCAAGTTTCTCGTTCCACCAGGTTGTGTCCTTGCATGAAGAACGCCGGATTAGCGGACAGCTTTGATACCAGTGCAGAAACTTCGATTATGTAAGTTTGAGTTCATAACACAGCACCTTTGGAGACTTATTGTCTTTGACATTTCACAAAATCTTATCTGGACCACAAAACCAAAAATAACTCTTTGACAAAACTGTAAAACATTGTTTTTTTGTATCTTTGTTTCCTATATAGAAAGCATACTCACTTATTCAAAATAATTATCATCATATCTGCGTAATCATTCAAGTCGAAGCATGGAATTTCAATTTATGTTCTCCAAACGAATTCCTCTACTCTATTAATAGTTTTCCAAAACCCCAACCCGTCTTTCTTAATTTGTGCAAAAGACAAATGCTACAAACCCGCATCAGTGATAAATTCTATTTTGGACGTGGTTAAGAACTTTAATTAAAACAAAGAATGTTTTCAAAATAAAAAGTTTCCATTAGAAAAGTTTCGAACATTAATTTTTACAGGCGCCTTTCCTAATAATTAGTTTTTAATTCGGGGCAGCAAGCACGCCGAACTAAACATGAACGAAATTGCCCCGAAGGGATGAGTGTAGAATTTTTATAAGGCAGATTACGGAAATGGAAAAATGTGATTTCTTGGTCAATTCTGTTTATTGAGTTTACGAGTTTTAATCGCTCTTGTACAAATAGTGTCTACTAGCGTCAGTGGTTCAAGTTTGTTTAGTTTTGGCACAGGTAAAGTCGGCTTCTTTACTTGTTCTACCTGGAAGATGAGGGTTTACATGCTGCACCACGGTTCGGATAAGATAATTATGTGATTGTTTGGTAGAAAAGTAATTTCTGTTGTCCCGGGAAGTGATCAAATAGTGGATCTCATATCCACATATCCAACGGAAATCCTGAAGGACCAGAAGTACTTTGGTATGATCCAATTGAGCAAATGTGTCCGGACTCACTTACAACATGAAATTATTTTATCTCTTTCTTGCAGGATTTCTCCGCACGAAATCAAGTGCCGACTCCAACGCAGCCGATAGCGGAAACTTTGGGATAAAAGACGTAGCAGCAGCCCTTCGTTGGGTGAAAATTAATATAGCAGCCTTTGGCGGGGACCCTCAACGGGTCACTTTAATGGGACACGATACTGGAGCCGCGATTGCTAATTTGTTGTTTCTGTCACCTAATTCGAAAGGTAAATGTAGCAATATTAACCAGTTCATTGTTTTCGAAATAGACGAGCCACAATCGAGCAAATTATCTCATCTTGGAAATGTCTCCATCATAAAACGGGCACTTTATCTAATTGCATTCGCTGAACAGCGGCAATTCATTTCAATGAATTTCCCGTGATAAATCAAGCGTTAATGTGATGACAATGGAATGAGAAAAGACGTTTGTAGCGATCAGTTTATCGTTATGTTGATTCGTTTTTTGTATTTTTTTCATCATATCAAGAACATTATTTGTATAAAACAAACGTTTTTCATAATCCACGTGGACATGATATACATTTTGTTGAAAATTTCCTACCAGTCAATTCTAATCAATCATAGGCTTGCATTTTATTATGTTGCTATGGCAACGACCTAATTTTATCGGAAATCACCCTGCTCATAATCACGTGACTGAAAGATTAATAAGTGGAAATCTCCCTGGCTTTGCATCTGGATGTAGCTCCCATATGATTACAGTGTTGCCGTCTCCACTCTCCCTAACATTCTCAACCCAACCCAACTTTCACAGACAGAGATAAGGCAAACGGAAACACTGTGGTTGGTGCATGGGAGCTACATCCAGTCGCGAGTGCTTGACAGCTGTTTAAAACACTGACAAATATTTTTGATAAATGATTTATTTTCAACTTCCAATACAAAGTTGCGATGTTATCAATTATGGACAAGATTGGTTATAACTTCCAAATGTTTTATAAAATCCTGACTTCCTTCTTTTTTCCTCAATGGCGAGTAGAGTGAGGAGCCGTTGGTTTCTTCCACTAAATGCGAGGTGAGTCCTGGGTTATTTTTTTTCCAATGATCAGTTTTGCCGCTACTATTAAATCTTCTCAAATAGTTTTGGCATGAAATTTTCTTGCCGAATCTCCCGCGAGATCAAATTAAAAATTCGGAAATTTGTTCTCGTTGCGAATTTTTCAAGAAAATTCTCAACTCAAAAAAATTTTCGGAAATAATTCGAGCTCTAGGGAGATTATAAGTGAAAGTATACGATTGTCAATTCCTCAGGCTTCAAACTATAAATAATAGTTAGACCATCAATTTTCTAAGAAAAATAGTCTGACATTGGACATCTTGTCAAAATTTCCATCTCTTAACTTTCCACCTCATAAACTCAAAAACTCCGGCAGTCGTTCCAACTTGAAAAATCCCTCACTTTTCCAACTTCAACACAGAGACAATATCAGCTTCCAATCCAGATAATCTGGTAGCGATAAATTTCCTTTCGGAAATAAATAGTTTACCAAGGCAAAACGACTATTCGATCGCCTTTTTATTTGTCCTGCTCGCCATTTTCCTAAAATCGCAGCATGCTCTGCCATTTATTTCCCACCCAAACCTGCACGTTTCTGTAAACTATGCTTCTGTCAATTATTTTTATTCGCGTTATTTGGTTAAGTGTGGAGTTCACATTTAGAGCGATTGGCAGGAAGAATAAGTTGAATCAATATAGGATGGCAGAGCACATGTTTTCGTTCAATTTGGTGGATTGACAAAAGAAAACATGAAGTTGAAGTTCATAGAATTGCATCCACATGTAACCATTGATATTATTGTTTTACCTAGAGTGGTCCTATGATATAAATTCACATGTATTACATAATGTAAAGGTTATCTGGCGTCATATATTTTGCGTCAATCATAGAATTTGATGATGAAAACATAAAATCATTCCATTACACCTAGGGTGGTCCAACGATAGAGATTCACTTGCGTGATAAAGTTTCGTTTGAAAAGATGTGGTATAATTTTTTTTTTCATCCACTGTAGACTTTGACGATGGTAACATCAATTCATTATGCCTAGGGTGGTCTAGTATTACAAATTCACTCGTTAATTTCACATTTACTTCAGATTTATGATGAAAGCATCATTTCTTTGTTTCTATAGGGTAGTTATATGTTACAAATTCACTTGTTTTTTGTGCGATACAGTGTTACATATAGATTTGATGATTTGATGATCCACTATAGCCTAGGGTGGTTTTATGATAAAAAATAACTTGTGCGATATCGTGTCAAAGACATTTACCTGGGGTGGTATATATTTTACATCCGATTAAGAACCTCATGATAAAAATATCATTTTATCATGGGTAGGGTGGCATAATGTGGTTCATCAATATAGTGTTCAAGATGTATTTGCCTAGGGTGGTAGACTTTACATCCACTATGCTTACAACCTAATAATGAAATTATCATTTCATTATGTCTAGGGTGGCAAAATGATAGGAACTCACAATTCCGGTAGTATAGTGTTTATGTTGTTTTGCCTAGGGTGGTAGACTTCACTCTACCATGCTCACACTTTTTGATAGAAACATTTTTTTATCTTGTCGAGGGTGACTTGATGATAGAATTCACAAGTTCGGTAGATGATATAGACTTAAATTAATGTTTTTGCCGAGGGTGGTAGCATTTCTATATTAACTTAGAGATTGATGATGGATACATCATTTCATTATGCCTGGGGTGGCTTAGTGATAGGAATTCACAAGTTCGGTAGTATAGTGTTTGAGAAGATACTTGTAACACATTTTTACATTTGTCTACTGTACTTGTGGAGTGCGATATATTCAAGATCGGACCTCACTTGACGTGAGTTCGTTTGATCTTTTGATTTCAACAAAATGGATGTCATGTCAACGTGGATTATGAAAAAAAAAGTTGGTGTGGAATATCCATTCTAATGATTCATCGAATGAAAAAAATCCATAGGCGTTATGTCCAATGATCAGGGAGGCATACTGGAGCAGATAAACATTTTAAACAGAATAGATATCATGCCCCCATGGATTATAAAACAAATTGTCACTTTGGTCTGACCTCGATCAAGGATACTGTTGATCAAAATCTCGTGACACAAAACTGATTTAATTGTTCTAGGCCTATTCAAACGAATAATGCTACTAAGCGGCACAGCTTTAAGTCCATGGGCAACAACCCCTAATCCCGACAGCTTACGCTTAAGCATAGGAAAGCAAATGGGCTGCTTACCCCAAGACGCCCGAGGCGATGACACCGAAGACATAGCAGCCTGCATGCGGTCGAGGTAAGTTGACTTACCTTTACCTAACAGGCGGTATTTCACGATTTACTCTAGACTAGTTTATTAATAACAACGACGGATTCCATAAATTCCCACTGGATTAGACAAGCGTAAATTTGTGGGTAGTTCAACATGGAAAATTAATATTAAGTATTTTTCATCCTAGCATAAAGCCCACTTTCATGACACTCTATATGAGTCAATGTTTACCGATGCATGGCATGTTCGTCTATATCGCGTGTCCCGGATATATCCCGGATTCTATAAATTCGGGATTTCTGGAAATTACTGGCATATGACGGATTATACGATTTCTATGAGCCGTGCTTTAGTAGACCCAACGTCTTATGAATGCTGCCGGGATATTGGCTTTCCTCTCATTGTCGACTTAAGGTTTTTATCCAGGGTGTTCAATATAATCTGGATTAGAAATAAGGCTTCGGCTTAGATCCACGATTTTTTTTATCAGCTTATCCTGTTGTGACCAATAATTGAATCAAATGAAGTAAAACTGATTTTGGCATATGACATATATACATAATATTATTGAAATATAGTCAACAACTCCAAAACTGCAAAAGATAGGATTCTGATTTTTTCACCAATAAATTTTTAAGACAATTCACCATAATATATCTTTGAAAAACGGACCTAGTTTTTCACTGATGAATGTTAACTTATTCTTCAGCCATTTTTTACAAAATGGATATCATGACCCCGTGGATTATGAAAAAACTCCACTAGTGGATATGCATTTGGAAGTCTTGATCTATTTGGGACGTGAATGACATCAAAAAGTCATCAAGATCCTCCTCAACCAGCTCTGATTTAATCATTATTTCATCAATTGGGTTACAAAAATAAAAACATTTAGTAAAAGCCGATGTATACAAAAATATTTAATAGCATCGGAATAAAGCCTCTGAAACCGTCACTTTTATTTTGTACATTTTGTAATGAATAAATGATTTAGCAGAACAATGTTATGCAGAATATATGCATACGTAATATGGTCACTTTTCGTCGGCCAAGTACATCAGCAATAATGAAATATTGTTGCGATAAATCATATCTAGACATTTTTTCATTCGACATAAAATTATGTATCAAATATTTGAAATTAATTGTACATATTTTGCAGAAATAATCATTGACCTCATACTTCCCACATCAGATCATTCAACCGGAATTTCGTCAAAATTTCTTCCACTCCACTCCGCTGCTAATCTCTATCAAATAGGGCCATAATATTTGCATAATCTCGTTTCAAGAGCAGCTTCCTCCCGCTGTTTATACATGCATGGCATACATGGAGCTTATTGTCCTAACTTTCAGTCATCCACCAGAATTGGTTCAATCTTTGTGGATTGTTGAATGGAATTTGGGTTCAGTAGCCAGTTAGGAATGTGATGCATCTAAGATTGAGTTTCCTAAATATATGGTTCAGTTGTTTTCAAACTTGTCATTTTATAGAGTAAACAACTACTAATTGGAGTCCTTAGATGTTGTGGCTGAAAATTGTCTTTGATGTATCTAATCTCTAAAACGTCTTGTTGAGGTATTATAATTAAAACCCCACCTTTGTTAGAGATAGAAGGGATAATGATTGTACGTGAAGTTTCAGTTTCCATAATTTGATAGGATATGATTCACACATTGTTTGTTTCAATTGGAAACCCCAATATTTTCCCTTGTTGTTAATCATTGACTTGACAATCTGTCATATGCATCCAATTTCAGTCCAAACAAAATAATATGAGCCCGTTGACTGTATGAAGCTAATTGGAGTCCTCTGGAGTTGGAAAATATTAGAGAAATATGCGCGGAAAGAAACGAATTCCACATTTAAATGCAGTGGGGTGTTTAGCTGATTAATAGAGGGCTTGTGTGTTTTGCTTTTGGCTCTAAATGAACTGGGTTTAAATGTGCACTCTATTTACTGAGCTGCTCTATTAGTTTAGATTCTATGGCAGCGTGCTCTATTCCAACTGGATGAATTTGACTTTTGCAATGATAGGATGGAGATGGAACACATATTTTTGTCGATTTTCCTATTTATTAGGTAATAAAAAATAATGTCAATCGAGGCCTTTGATCTATCACACATTTTCCAGCGATGGAATTTTCCAGATAGCCATTGTTCGATGATATATTCGCCCTATGAAATTTTTTATCATGTTTTAAATCACGATGGCCGTTATTATTCTTATTTTATTGGATATTCATGGAAATTTGCTTTCACAAAGGAAAACACGCTCAATTTAAAAAAATCTTCTTGTAAAGGTGCCACATGGACAGTATTTCTATCCCAGTTGTTCGACAAAAGAACTTTTGTCAAACCTTGATTGTAGTTTCCATGGGCATGAACAAGAGGATATTCATCTGGATACTGACCAATATGTTTTTTCGCGAGCATGCGCAAAGCAACCTTTTTCTGCACTCAAATGTCAACCCAAATACCCACCAGGTTACATTCACAAATGTAATTGTCACTGTTCACTTTGCAGTCAAAATAAAAGACATTTCTGTCGCGTATTCGTGATTTTGCAACCGATAAGATGAGGAGAAATTTGGACTTGATGCAGGCTAGCTTGGTATGACAGATCAATTATTGCTTCAACGTTGCCAATAACAAGTTCTTTTACGAGGTTTTTGTTTTTTTGGTTTATACGCCAAGTGTCTTTTCTGTCGTAGAAGCATATCTAACTTCTTTTAGGTGCGAGAAAGTATCGCTTTGTGCACCTGTTGGGAAAATAACTATTTTTCTCATGGAAGTATAAACTCCCCCTTATCACAAAATACAGTCGCTTATCACTTTGGAGACAATGTTTGTTCTTAAAAGCGGACACGTCCATCGTTCTTTTGTCGTTATTGTTTATCAATTTGTAGTGGATGACATCAGAATCCATTCGCACCAACCTTTCCCAAGAAACTCCCCAACTATTTTAATCATATACTCAAGACATGATCAATGTCTTCGACTTTTTCCACAAATTATCCAATAGATAGATGACTTTTCCAACTTTACTACCCGACTCAACCCAAACTTGAAATGTTCCTTTTATCATGCTATTCTTCGATACTCGAACAAAAGTTTTCCCTTCCCAAGGTAGAAAATTTCCATCAAAATCCATGATCCACGACGTAGTTTTTGCAAATAAACCCTTGACATTTCTATATGGAAGTTATAAATGAAAAAATGTGAATCATATCCTCTCAAGTTATGAAAGTTTAATAATGATGTTATATTACAGACCTCTCCAAGCAATCCTGGAAGTTCACCTTGACAGTGTCCGTTTCATGCCCCGCATCGCTCCATCTCTCCCGGTTGACATCGAATCAACTGATCCAGGCTTTGCCATGGAACATGCCAGCGATTCCTTCATTACTTGTGAGGTAATGCTGGGAATTACCACAACAGAAAGCTATGCAGATTTTAATGCTAATGATATTCAGTATGGTTTCGAAGAGGATCAACGGAATAGAGTGTTGCGGACTTATATTCGGAACACTTATGTGTATCATTTGAACGAGATATTTAGTGCAGTGCGCAATGAGTATACGGACTGGGATAAGCCTATACCACATCCGATTAATATAAGAGATAGTACCATGGAGGCTTTGAGTGATGGACATACTGTGGCACCCAGTATAAGAGTGGCGTATTTGCATGCCAGAAGAGGGGCCAAGACGTATTTTTTTCATTTTGGATATCAGACTAAGGATAGTGATTATCCACAGGTGGGTAGACGGCAAATTACCCATATCTCTCCATCTAAGTCGTTTGAAACAAACAGCCTAATGAGTTGAAATGTATCAAATTAAACAGAATTTTTCACCTATATAGCGCCTTGGAAGCATACGTGGCGAAGACCTAACCTACCTCCTAGGACAACCACTAGTAGGAGGTCTCCCCTACTTCTCCCAAAACTACACCAGACAAGACATGGGAGTCTCAGAGGCGCTACTCATTTTTGTCAGCAACTTTGCCAAAACTGGTGACCCCAACATTCCAGGTATCCACAAAGAGGTCCCCGACTATGGTACTCCTCGTGAAAAAACCCGATATAGAGGACTAACATGGGAGCCGTATGAAATAGGAACACAATTTTATCTCAGCATAAGTAAGTACTCCATGTATATTCATGTAATATGAGGAAAAACGTGTGCTCGTGTGGAGCGCCGCAAATGCAAATTATCCTCATTTGACCGCAGTGGGTAAACACATATTTCGTCCGGACAGGTATGAAAGGCTTGGACAGTGATTTGCCATCTGTTTGCTTGGGCGAAAAGTTTTAAGTTGGGGAAAAATTTGATTACGGTCGGGTCCTCTGCAGCAAAGCGCTTTTTATACATCGATAACTATGGTTCTTTGTCAAGAAAGTTCATAGGGTGACCTCCCAAATATATTTTGAAAAATGCATAAATTTACCTTCTTTGATTATTTCACGCGTTTAACTTCAAAATACACCTCAAATTATTTTGATCGCCCCTTGTATTAGTTGTGATTAAACACTCAGGCTCAGTCAGATCTCAAAAATACGCTTGGGCTGCTGACCGGAGTTGCCCTTATGGTGATAAAGCTTGGCGAAAATCCCCGAATAATACCGAGTGTAGCCGAACGCCCAAATGAATTGGGAAATTTAAACAGGGTCCTCACAGATATATTGGCGTCATCGATTGGCGTTTTGGCAAAATGTTACGGCTATAACGATATAAGTGACTTTCCCTCAAGTGATTGCCGGAAAATGAAAACCACTCAAGTAACTACCGGAAATTGAAAAAAAATCCTCTCTAATGCCGGAAATAGAAAACTAGTTTGCTCTCAAGTAACTTCCCCTTAAGTAACTGCTGGAAATCGAAAACAAATCCCAGACTTTCACCAGACTCCTGCCATTCTTCATCACTTTCCGAACTTGACCTCCATCTTTGGCTTTCCTTCTTTTTTTTATTCCTAGCTAGTTTTTGTCTTTTTATTGGTTCTTGCTTTTCTTTTTAGCATTCCTTGCTCTTCGGCTTCTTCCATTTCATTGTTTTCTGTTTTGCTTTGTTTATTGAGTTCTCTTGTGAGGTTCTTCGAAAGAATAAAGGATGGTCTTCTATTTCTCCTCCTCATTCGTCACTACTTGTAAATACTGAAATTTTTTCTCCGTCTATATTATCAAGGATAAAAAACTTTGCTGATAAATTCGAAGAAAACTTTTCCCGCCATACATCAAGTTTCACTTTTTCCCTTCTGCTTCACGACAGAAACTTCAGTGAAATTCGGGTTTAAATATAAATGCCCATCGCCTGGTTTACTGATTTATTCAACACGTGGGTACTTCCTCTTTATTTAACACCAACTAAACATTGCTTACTGTACGCAAAGCGGAAACAAGTTCAACAACTAAATTTCAAGTGCATCGAGGTTGCGCACCTCAACTGATGTTCATTTTCTGAAAATTTTCTTTCAAAATTTCAGCTCTCTTTACACTTTTCGTGAAGAAAATAGACATTTGATACAGTTATTCACCAGAAGAAAACTCACACCATCTTGAATGTCAAGAAAGTCAGCACTTTGTCATTTTTTAAATTTGTAAACTACTGGTTCAGTGTCGTTCACTGGTTCCATCACGTTAGTTTTCCCTCAAGTAACTGTCGGGAATTAAAAACAAATGTTTCCTCAAACAACTGCCGGAATTTGAAAAAAAATTGCCCTTGAGTGACTGCTGGAAATTGAAAACTAGTTCCCCATTAAATAACTTCAATTAAGTAACTGACGTGAATTGAAAAAAAATCCTCTCAAGTGTCTGCCGGGAATTCAAAACTAGTTTCCCCTTAAATACCCTCAAGGAATTGCCTGGAATTGAACAAAAAAATTCCCCTTAAGTATCTTCCCCTCATGAAACTGCCATGAATTAAAAACAAATTTCCCCTTCAAGTAACTTCCGGAAATTGAAAAAAAAATACTCTTAAGTGACTG
Source organism: Orchestes rusci (assembly GCA_958502075.1). Lineage (NCBI taxonomy): Eukaryota > Metazoa > Arthropoda > Insecta > Coleoptera > Curculionidae > Orchestes > Orchestes rusci. The sequence goes on along the minus strand of OY293310.1, from coordinate 30,374,072 downwards.
CCGGGAATTAAAAACTAGTTTCTTTTCTGATAGATTCCCTTTAAGTGACTTCCAAAAATTGAAATCAAATTTTCCTTAAAGTAACTGCCAGGAATCAAAAACAAGATTTCCTTCAAGTAACTGCCGGAAATTAAAAACAAATGTTCTCTTGAGTAACTGCCAGGAATTGAAAAAGAAACAATCTTCCCTCAAGCAACTGCCGGATTTTGAAAAAAAAAAAAGCCCTTGAGTGACTGCTGGAAATTGAAAACTAGTTCCCCATCAAATAACTTCAATTAAGTAACTGACGAGAATTGAAAAAAAATCCACTCAAGTGTCTGCCGGGAATTCAAAACCAGTTTCCCCTCAAATACCTCAAGGAACTGCCTGGAATTGAACAAAAAATTTCCCCTTAAGTATCTGCCCCTCATGAAACTGTCATGAATTTTCCCCTTCAAGTAACTTCCGGGAATTGAGAAAAAAAATCCTCTCAAGTGACTGCTGGGAATTAAAAACTAGTTTCTTTTCTGATAGATTCCCTTCAAGTGACTTCCAAAAATTGAAATCAAATTTTCCTTAAAGTAACTGCCAGGAATCAAAAACAAGATTTCCTTCAAGTAACTGCCGGAAATTAAAAACAAATGTTCTCTTGAGTAACTGCCAGGAATTGAAAAAGAAACAATCTTTCCTCAAGCAACTGCCGGAATTTGAAAAAAAAAATGCCCTTGAGTGACTGCTGGAAATTGAAAACTAGTTCCCCATTAAATAACTTCAATTAAGTAACTGACGAGAATTGAAAAAAAATCCTCTCAAGTGTCTGCCGGGAATTCAAAACCAGTTTCCCCTCAAATACCTCAAGGAACTGCCTGGAATTGAACAAAAAATTTCCCCTCAAGTATCTGCCCCTCATGAAACTGTCATGAATTTTCCCCTTCAAGTAACTTCCGGGAATTGAGAAAAAAAATCCTCTCAAGTGACTGCTGGGAATTAAAAACTAGTTTCTTTTCTGATTGATTCCCTTTAAGTGACTTCCAAAAATTGAAATCAAATTTTCCTCAAAGTAACTGCCAGGAATCAAAAACAAGATTTCCTTCAAGTAACTGCCGGAAATTAAAAACAAATGTTCTCTTAAGTAACTGCCAGGAATTGAAAAAGAAACGATCTTCCCTCAAACAACTGCCAAAATTTGAAAAAAAAAGTGCCCCTGAGTGACTGCTGGAAATTGAAAACTAGTTCCCCATCAAATAACTTCAATTAAGTAACTGACGGGAATTGAAAAAAAATCCTCTCAAGTGTCTGCCGGGAATTCAAAACTAGTTTCCCCTCAAATACCTCAAGGAACTGCCTGGAATTGAACAAAAAATTTCCCCTCAAGTATCTGCCCCTCATGAAACTGTCATGAATTTTCCCCTTCAAGTAACTTCCGGGAATTGAGAAAAAAAATCCTCTTGAATGACTGCTGGGAATTAAAAACTAGTTTCTTTTCTGATTGATTCCCTTTAAGTGACTTCCAAAAATTAAAATCAAATTTTCCTTAAAGTAACTGCCAGGAATCAAAAACAAGATTTCCTTCAAGTAACTGCCGGAAATTAAAAACAAATGTTCTCTTGAGTAACTGCCAGGAATTGAAAAAGAAACAATCTTTCCTCAAGCAACTGCCGGAATTTGAAAAAAAAAATGCCCTTGAGTGACTGCTGGAAATTGAAAACTAGTTCCCCATCAAATAACTTCAATTAAGTAACTGACGAGAATTGAAAAAAAATCCACTCAAGTGTCTGCCGGGAATTCAAAACCAGTTTCCCCTCAAATACCTCAAGGAACTGCCTGGAATTGAACAAAAAATTTTCCCTCAAGTAGCTGCCCCTCATGAAACTGTCATGAATTTTCCCCTTCAAGTAACTTCCGGGAATTGAGAAAAAAAATCCTCTTAAATGACTGCTGGGAATTAAAAACTAGTTTCTTTTCTGATAGATTCCCTTTAAGTGACTTCCAAAAATTAAAATCAAATTTTCCTTAAAGTAACTGCCAGGAATCAAAAACAAGATTTCCTTCAAGTAACTGCCGGAAATTAAAAACAAATGTTCTCTTGAGTAACTGCCAGGAATTGAAAAAGAAACAATCTTTCCTCAAGCAACTGCCGGAATTTGAAAAAAAAAATGCCCTTGAGTGACTGCTGGAAATTGAAAACTAGTTCCCCATCAAATAACTTCAATTAAGTAACTGACGAGAATTGAAAAAAAATCCACTCAAGTGTCTGCCGGGAATTCAAAACCAGTTTCCCCTCAAATACCTCAAGGAACTGCCTGGAATTGAACAAAAAATTTTCCCTCAAGTAGCTGCCCCTCATGAAACTGTCATGAATTTTCCCCTTCAAGTAACTTCCGGGAATTGAGAAAAAAAATCCTCTTAAATGACTGCTGGGAATTAAAAACTAGTTTCTTTTCTGATAGATTCCCTTTAAGTGACTTCCAAAAATTAAAATCAAATTTTCCTTAAAGTAACTGCCAGGAATCAAAAACAAGATTTCCTTCAAGTAACTGCCGGAAATTAAAAACAAATGTTCTCTTGAGTAACTGCCAGGAATTGAAAAAGAAACAATCTTTCCTCAAGCAACTGCCGGAATTTGAAAAAAAAAATGCCCTTGAGTGACTGCTGGAAATTGAAAACTAGTTCCCCATCAAATAACTTCAATTAAGTAACTGACGAGAATTGAAAAAAAATCCACTCAAGTGTCTGCCGGGAATTCAAAACCAGTTTCCCCTCAAATACCTCAAGGAACTGCCTGGAATTGAACAAAAAATTTCCCCTCAAGTATCTGCCCCTCATGAAACTGTCATGAATTTTCCCCTTCAAGTAACTTCCGGGAATTGAGAAAAAAAATCCTCTTGAATGACTGCTGGGAATTAAAAACTAGTTTCTTTTCTGATTGATTCCCTTTAAGTGACTTCCAAAAATTAAAATCAAATTTTCCTTAAAGTAACTGCCAGGAATCAAAAACAAGATTTCCTTCAAGTAACTGCCGGAAATTAAAAACAAATGTTCTCTTGAGTAACTGCCAGGAATTGAAAAAGAAACAATCTTTCCTCAAGCAACTGCCGGAATTTGAAAAAAAAAATGCCCTTGAGTGACTGCTGGAAATTGAAAACTAGTTCCCCATCAAATAACTTCAATTAAGTAACTGACGAGAATTGAAAAAAAATCCACCCAAGTGTCTGCCGGGAATTCAAAACCAGTTTCCCCTCAAATACCTCAAGGAACTGCCTGGAATTGAACAAAAAATTTCCCCTCAAGTATCTGCCCCTCATGAAACTGTCATGAATTTTCCCCTTCAAGTAACTTCCGGGAATTGAGAAAAAAAATCCTCTTGAATGACTGCTGGGAATTAAAAACTAGTTTCTTTTCTGATTGATTCCCTTTAAGTGACTTCCAAAAATTAAAATCAAATTTTCCTTAAAGTAACTGCCAGGAATCAAAAACAAGATTTTCTTCAAGTAACTGCCGGAAATTAAAAACAAATGTTCTCTTGAGTAACTGCCAGGAATTGAAAAAGAAACAATCTTTCCTCAAGCAACTGCCGGAATTTGAAAAAAAAAATGCCCTTGAGTGACTGCTGGAAATTGAAAACTAGTTCCCCATCAAATAACTTCAATTAAGTAACTGACGAGAATTGAAAAAAAATCCACTCAAGTGTCTGCCGGGAATTCAAAACCAGTTTCCCCTCAAATACCTCAAGGAACTGCCTGGAATTGAACAAAAAATTTTCCCTCAAGTAGCTGCCCCTCATGAAACTGTCATGAATTTTCCCCTTCAAGTAACTTCCGGGAATTGAGAAAAAAAATCCTCTTAAATGACTGCTGGGAATTAAAAACTAGTTTCTTTTCTGATAGATTCCCTTTAAGTGACTTCCAAAAATTAAAATCAAATTTTCCTTAAAGTAACTGCCAGGAATCAAAAACAAGATTTCCTTCAAGTAACTGCCGGAAATTAAAAACAAATGTTCTCTTGAGTAACTGCCAGGAATTGAAAAAGAAACAATCTTTCCTCAAGCAACTGCCGGAATTTGAAAAAAAAAATGCCCTTGAGTGACTGCTGGAAATTGAAAACTAGTTCCCCATCAAATAACTTCAATTAAGTAACTGACGAGAATTGAAAAAAAATCCACTCAAGTGTCTGCCGGGAATTCAAAACCAGTTTCCCCTCAAATACCTCAAGGAACTGCCTGGAATTGAACAAAAAATTTTCCCTCAAGTAGCTGCCCCTCATGAAACTGTCATGAATTTTCCCCTTCAAGTAACTTCCGGGAATTGAGAAAAAAAATCCTCTTAAATGACTGCTGGGAATTAAAAACTAGTTTCTTTTCTGATAGATTCCCTTTAAGTGACTTCCAAAAATTAAAATCAAATTTTCCTTAAAGTAACTGCCAGGAATCAAAAACAAGATTTCCTTCAAGTAACTGCCGGAAATTAAAAACAAATGTTCTCTTGAGTAACTGCCAGGAATTGAAAAAGAAACAATCTTTCCTCAAGCAACTGCCGGAATTTGAAAAAAAAAATGCCCTTGAGTGACTGCTGGAAATTGAAAACTAGTTCCCCATTAAATAACTTCAATTAAGTAACTGACGTGAATTGAAAAAAAATCCACTCAAGTGTCTGCCGGGAATTCAAAACCAGTTTCCCCTCAAATACCTCAAGGAACTGCCTGGAATTGAACAAAAAATTTTCCCTCAAGTAGCTGCCCCTCATGAAACTGTCATGAATTTTCCCCTTCAAGTAACTTCCGGGAATTGAGAAAAAAAATCCTCTCAAGTGACTGCTGGGAATTAAAAACTAGTTTCTTTTCTGATAGATTCCCTTCAAGTGACTTCCAAAAATTGAAATCAAATTTTCCTTAAAGTAACTGCCAGGAATCAAAAACAAGATTTCCTTCAAGTAACTGCCGAAAATTAAAAACAAATGTTCTCTTGAGTAACTGCCAGGAATTGAAAAAGAAACGATCTTCCCTCAAACAACTGCCAAAATTTGAAAAAAAAAGTGCCCCTGAGTGACTGCTGGAAATTGAAAACTAGTTCCCCATCAAATAACTTCAATTAAGTAACTGACGTGAATTGAAAAAAAATCCTCTCAAGTGTCTGCCAGGAATTCAAAACTAGTTTCCCCTTAAATACCCCCAAGGAATTGCCTGGAATTGAACAAAAAAAATTCCCCTTAAGTATCTTCCCCTCATGAAACTGCCATGAATTAAAAACAAATTTCCCCTTCAAGTAACTTCCAGAAATTGAAAAAAAAAATACTCTCAAGTGACTGCTGGGATTTGATAACTAGTTTCTCTTCTGATAGATTTCTTTCAAGTGACTTCCGAAAATTGAAAACAAATTTCCCTTTGAGTAACTGCCTTGAATCCAAAAAAAAGTCTTCTTAATTATTGATTGTCAGAAATTGAAATCTAGTTTCCCCTCAAGTAACTGCCGGAATTTGAAAACAAATTTCCTCTTAAGTGACTGCCGGCAATCAAAAACAAGTTTCCCCCAAATTACTTTGACTTTAGCAACTGACGGGAACTGGAATCAAATTACCCCTAAAATAAAAAGCCAATTTTCAAATTTATTTTTGACCATGAGCCGCCACTGCTCATAAATAATAGCTGTAAAGAGCGAATAAAAGCGGTTGAGATTATCATAAAACTCCCATGCTCAAACAGAAACCACCAAATTCGATCGAATTCACCTCAAAATAGCCCGCAAATTCAAATCGGACGATACAAATTCCCTCTATCATCGCTCAGCGCTCATCTAATCAGAGGCCAGGGACGAGGTTAACATTTGTTCCAATTTACATGAATTATGCAGATTATTGTGCACATTAATCAAATGAGCAAATACAGTAATTAGTCTCGAATAAGTTTATCACAAATACGGAAACATCGACTTACTAAAAGTATATGAATAGCGCAAGGAAAGTCCATTAGGCGAATGGCAAAGATCGTTCCCCAATGCTTACAACCCAATTTCATATCCACAAATCGAAAATCGAATTCAATTAAATTTAAACTGCCGCCATCACGTCGTCGACGTCGTCGTCGCGACGCAGGCCGGCCTAGACCAGCAGATCTAATACAGATGACATAAATCAAATTATATACTCTATGGTAGTAAATTTCATTTCGGAATCCCCTCAAGACTCGAGTCTGTTCAATCGGAACATTGATAAAGCAGCCTTACCGAATTGTCTGCACCGTTATCGCAATGGAGAAAGGATTATTCTCATCGATGACCGTTTCTCGAACCAATAATTAATTTCTAAGTCCGAGGAAAAATGCCATTGTCTCCGAGCTATGTCGCTGACACTGGGATTTGGTCGGAATTGATTTGACAAATCCTAAGTCTGGATCAGAGACGTTTTAAAGGCTGGGCTCATTGTATTTTAGTTAGTTGAGACTTGTTTACGTGCCTGATGGAGCAATTACAAGTGGAAAACGAATTACATAACTTTTGAACGGCCTTTTTCAGTTATTTTATTTCATACTGTACCGTAAAGTATCATTTACCGGACCCAAAACCAGTCTGGTGAATGACACTTTACATCATCAGAGACTGTAAAAAAAAATACTTGACCACTCCAAAAATGACATTTTGCATCATCAAAAACTGTGAAATTGCATTGGTAGCATAGTTTGGCTGGCGCCATCTCATGGTAAGGATGTGAGGCGGACTGTTACTCTTAATGTATGGTTTGACAACAAAGCACTTTAAACCAATTGAAAAAAATTATCACCGTATGAAACGAAACAATTCACGATACACAGCCGTTAAATGTCATTAAACTACTCGTCTAGAAATTCAAGACTCGGCTCCTTCGTCGCCTCGTCCATTAACATTTTGACTCGTAATTTAAAAAGTCATTTACCGCCTTGGTAAGGTTAATTACTATTGTGTTGAATTTCATCACTTTATGAATTTTTGTGATTTTGTATTTTTTTTTTCGACATTTTCACGCTCTAAACTTCAAAACTTTTTAACTAACTTATAATTGGATTTGTGATTTGTTTTAGACAATTTTTTAATCTACTACTAATACCTAATAAACAAAAATTGCGTATTTTAGCAAAAAAAACGCAATCTATTATCTCATTCACCAAGTAACAATCCAACAATGAATATTAAAAAAAAAATCATCTGATTGCAGCATTATTGGGAATAAATTATATCCACCGCACCAGTTTTTTTACCCCGGTGCTATCTTGGAAAAAAACTAAACAACTTGAAATTCTACTCCACTTTTTACGGGTAAAAATAATTCGACATCATCTCATGTAGCGGAATTTAATGGGTTAAATTGTTTAAATCATTCTACGGATGAAACCAAATTACATATGAAACCACATATACGACTGTTTTTTGGGGTCCTAATTTTTTTATTTACAAAAAACTGAAAATTTCATCTTTTATTAAATTATGTTTATCTAACGCATGACAGTTATAGGTGTCATTTTGGACAAGTAGAATATCAAATAACACACTAGTGTGTTATAATCCATAACTCACTAATCATCAGTGAGTTATGGATTATAACTCACGTTCCCGTGGCAAACAAACAAGCATTAACCTATTTTGACCAAAATGTAAACATGTATGTCATTGTCTAGTCATTCTGACACTGAAGCTAATATTTAATAATTATCTAAAAAAAAGAATTTCTCCATTTGTTGGATAAAACATTGTATGGCACTCGTGCGTTATGTTTCACAACTCACTTGAGAATTTTTACAAATCTTTCTCGCGTGACTTATTTTCAACACAACGTACTAGTACCATTAATAACTATTTTTATGTTTCCTCCCTAATATCTATTTAACTAATTGAGCTAGCGACATGAACTTTTTTTTCAATGCACAATCTCACCAACGATTTAATTTTTCTCAAATTTATTCAGGTAACTGATGTGTACTTTCCATATTTTGTGATTAATTTAGTTCTTTTATCGCTATTTTCAGTTTTTCTCTTTGTTCTCTTTTCATTGCCATATTTCCTCACAATGTGGTTTTGCTATTTCAAGATTCTTATATTTTGGATTTTAGTATTTTTTTTATTATGTTTCTTCAAATTTTAAACAATTTCAACGAGAATAAAGAAAATACTAATTCCGCAAAACTGTTAATGCCGTTATAATAATTCCTATTCCAAAAAACCAGAGTTGCTTAGAATTAACCCTCTACTGCTTTCAATTATTTTTAGTAATTCCGGAATTAGTTTTCATAAACGATGATAATCATTGCAGATTTTGATGGAACTATAGAAAATGCTTATTTCTCGAGATTTGTAGCTGCCATACCAATAAAAATAATTTTTTTGGAAATAATAAATCACGTTTTTCGGTAGTACCATGCAAAAAATTATGGATTTGAATAAAATAATGTTTGTTCTCTCAAAACCCACTTGGCAAGGAATTGTCGTTATTGAGGAGTTTCTGGGCTGATAATTCCAGAATTAGTTTTGAAAAGCGGTCAAAATTCTCTAAAAGTGGATACAGAGTACCTAATTCCTATGGACATTCAATTTTGGAATTACTGGTTTGAATGGATAATATTTTTGTGAGTCCGAATTAATGTTGATAATTATTATACGTGAAAATAATTCTCATGTCCCAACAATTTTGATCTTCCGAAAATAATAATTCCAGCTCATATTTTGGGAATTAGTTCTTTGATGGTTCAATACCATTCACAAAGAAATATTAAACTTTTGAAATTATCGTTTATCAGGAATTATAACCGCCACTGGCTTAATTGTAATTTTAATTTTTTTCTGAATGAAGCAATCAAAAATACAACTTTTTTGCCACGTAGATCTTTTTCGTATATGTCCTCGTTTTGATTGTAAAAAAAAAAATCGCGGAGTTTTGATGTTTTTTTTTTGAAAACGAGGTCAAATACGGAAACAATATAAGAGGTAGAAAAATGCATTTTTGGTTGTCTCATTCAAGAAAAACATCAAAATCACAAAAAAGTCAAGAGTGAAAAAAAATATTTTCTCGGAAGCGGGTCTATACAGGGTTTTTCACTTAAAAGTCCCCACGTCAATATCTCGGAAACGAATAGGAATATTTGATTTCTGTAAAAAGTAGTCAATATATTAGGTCGAGTAGTTATTTTTCACAGTTAAAAAAATTCGACGCCTACCAAGAGTAAAGCGTCGCGACGCATCGAAAATATTAATCGATTGCAGGGACTTTGAAATTACGCGCATGCTAAAGTACATGTTATTTATAAACTTTTTTGTTATTCAGTCGAACTCATTTATTCTACTCAGTTTTGAGATATACAGTGTGTCCAAGATAAGGATGTCTATCATGGGGATCTTGAAAACCGTGAGAGATGCAAGGTCGGTTAAATGGAGGCAAAGTTGCGTATTTTGATGCTTAACAAAATGCCGTTTTAAAAGCCAAGGAATTACGACTAAGTCCGAAATTATCCGAAAAATACCGAAATTTTTCAAAATTGTTTTCATTTTTTTCTGACCACATTTGAAGAGATATTTTGAAATGAATGGAACTTCTTCATTGCCACTTCTTGCCCTTTACAAGATAGCGTTATTAAATTGAAGAACCGACGTTTCGTCTATGAGCAGCCATCATCAACTTTGTTTTTTTAAATACGGTCCTGGATTTTTTATGACGGATTTTGAGGGCCTCTTATGTTCCTAAACCAACAATGTATCGCAACTATTCAAAAAAATTATGTTGATGGATTTTTCCATAAGAGCTCATGTGTTAGAGAGAAACAAAAAATACATTTTTGATAGGATTAAAAACAACCACCTCTTTTTTAATAAGTGCGATACCTCGTTGGTTTAGGAACATAAAAGGCCCTCAAAATCCGTCATAAAAAATCCAGGACCGTATTTAAAAAAACAAAGTTGATGATGGCTGCTCATAGACGAAACGTCGGTTCTTCAATTTAATAACGCTATCTTGTAAAGGGCAAGAAGTGGCAATGCAGAAGTTCCATTCATTTCAAAATATCTCTTCAAATGTGGTCAGAAAAAAATGAAAACAATTTTGAAAAATTTCGGTTTTTTTCGGATAATTTCGGACTTAGTCGGAATTCCTTGGCTTTCAAAACGGCATTTTGTTAAGCATCAAAATACGCAACTTTGCCTCCATTTAACCGACCTTGTATCTCTCACGGTTTTCAAGATCCCCATGATAGACATCCTTATCTTGGACACACTGTATATCTCAAAACTGTGTAGAATAAATGAGTTCGACTGAATAACAAAAAAGTTTATAAATAACATGTACTTTAGCATGCGCGTAATTTCAAAGTCCCTGCAATCGATTAATATTTTCGATGCATCGCGACGCTTTACTCTTGGTAGGCGTCGAATTTTTTTAACTGTGAAAAATAACTACTTGACCTAATACATTGACTACTTTTCACAGAAATCAAATTTTCCTATTCGTTTCCGAGATATTGACGTGGGGACTTTTAAGTGAAAAGCCCTGTATAATTTTTAGTAATTTCACAATCAGGAAACATTTTATTTTTGTGTTTCCATGTCGTTAAATGCCTTGGAGCTATTATTGAATAAATTTGTCTAGTTTGAAAGATTTTATTTGAAATAATATTTAAACATTCATGAAATATCCACTTATAAAAGGATTCTCTATAGAATTCTTGGAGGGCAGAATCCTAAAGTCCCCCCTCTCACTAGCCGCCCTTGGAAAGTAGCCTGCTCTGCGGACAAAATGGCGCAGATTTTATCCCAATATCTCAAAAAATAAAAAAATTGGTGAATCTCAAACTTTTTCTTGAATATGATAATTCACGATTTTTGCAAGTTCACAAAACATCCATAATTTAAGAACAGCTGGATTGATTTTGATGAATGTTGTGCCATTTTGTAGGATATTTCTTCAAACTTCTTGAATTGTTGTGAATTTTGATCTCTGAAAATCTTCACGTAATTCAAAATGTTCGCTTCACAACTTGAGAGTTCATGACTCACATCTTTTAATTAAAGTATTGAGGGAGCCCATTTTGTGAGTCTTCCGATAATCGTGAGGTGTCTACACCATACGATTATCTTTTAATAAACTTTTTCGTGTATAAACAATTTATTGCACATTGTCAGGTTATTTTCAGTCACACCCTTGCCATGGCCTAAAAAAGCTAGTAAAACTTCTGAAAAAAAAAAGATTCAATTATGATCATCCAGTCAACAACGACCACTTCAATTTCATCTCCAAAACCACCCAATTAAATAAATGTGATTAGACTCTATACTGACAAGATCCGAGCCTTAAAGTGCTTTTTCGACTCGCCAAGTGCATTTTGTTGCCGGTCAAAAACACCCCCGGCGTCCAAAGTTGAGAAACCAAATTAGTTCTGTCTGGAGGTAAACTTCTCAGGCCTCATACAGTGTTACGTAACTGTTTTTGAAGTCTTGCGGTAACTCGATACGTGAACAAAATTGCCTGGCACGATCCAGAGAAATGTTGGTTGGACTAAAAATTCGATTCGCGTCCAAGAAACGATCGGTCGGACACGAGAAATACCTTATTAGGTTTACCTAACGTTGCCATCCGATTAAAACATCTTGGCTGCAGCTTTACGTGTCCATGTCACGCTTAATGGTGGATAAATATTTCAAATCAAATAATGTATATTATCCATGTGAATAGATAGGATGGCAGGATTTTACATGTGCAGCTGGAGACCAATATATCACTCTTCTACAATGTCTTGGTCGGAAACAGCTGCTGGATATGTAAATATCCACGCTTACGGCAATAACGTAATTTTCCGGATATTCTCTGCAGGCTTATATTAATAGGCCATAAGAGTCTTGATTTAGAAAAGAAATCGCTTTATGAATGTTCAATTTAAATTTGTTTTTTGACTGATGAAGCTCGGGCGCCACCTTCTGGATTTATGAGGTAGAGGTCCCAAGTAGCCTTAGAACAGTGGTCTATCGGGTAGCCTTAGAACAGTAGAAAAAATAATCCAGGCGTTCAGCACCATAGAAAAGGAAACATGAAAATGAAACGGAAACGGCACGGGTTTTCTGAAGGAAAAATCGGTTCAGTTCCAGATGATTCCTTTGAATAGCATTTCTGAATTCCCTCAATGACGATAAATGTTTTTTTTATCGCTCTTGTCGATTCATGATTTTTATATTGTTTTTTGAATTCCTTTGATCATTTAGATCAATTTTTTTTCCCTTCTAAAAAACATTTCTTTATTTAAATTTCACCCACTTTCTTTTTGAAAGTTTTTTTCATAGATCTCCTTCAAACGAACTTTTCCATTTAAAAAATTATTTTTTTGATTAGCCGCTTCCACAGATCCGTATCATCTTTTTATTAGGAGATTTGTTCAATAAGATCGATTTATTTTTCCTTTATTTTGATCGGATTTTTAGTTCTTTTTTAGTACTTTTTTCGTCGCGTTTACTTTCCAAAATGATGTTTCAAAGTTCGTCAATCATTTCTTATACTTTTTTAATGATTTGTGTTCATAAATTTTTTTGAGGAAATTTTTAGGCCAGAATTGTGGAAAGGAAGAAAAGGAAAACCACAACACGAGAATAAAATGGGAAATGGACGTTAACGGCGCGGGTTTTCCAAAGGAAAAATCGGTTCAGCTCCGGACGACTCCTTTGAATAGCATTTCTGAATTCTCTAAATGACAATGGATGTTTTTCATATTTTTAGGCAATTAATGATTTTTATATTGTTTTTTGAATTCCTTTGATCATTTAGATTGTTTTTTTTTTTCTTCTAGGAAATTTTTCTTCATTTGTACTCATTTCCATTTTGACAGTTTCTTTTTGTTCATAAATCTCCTTCAAAGGAACTTTCTCATTTGAACAGATATATATAAATTTTTTGATCAGCCACTTCTACAGATACGTATCATCTTTTTATTAGGAGATTTGTTCAATTAGATCGATTTATTTTTCTCTTTAGAGGATTTTCCTTTATTTTGATTGGATTGTTAGTTCTTTTTTAGTACTTTTTTCGTCGCGTTTCCTTTCCAAAATGATGTTTCAAAGTTCGTCAATCATTTCTTAAACTTTTTTGATGATTTGTGTTTATACATTTTTTTGAGGAAATTTTCAGGTCAGAATTTTGGGAAGGAAGGAAAAGAAAACCACAACACGAAAATAAAATGGGAAATGGACGTAAACGGCGCGGGTTTTCTGAAGGAAAAATCGGTTCATCTCCAGATGACTCCTTTGAATAGCATTTCTGAATTCTCTAAGTGACAATGGATGTTTTTTATTTTTTTTTGTCAATTAATGATTTTTATATTGTTTTTTGAATTCCTTTGATCATTTAGATCGATTTTTTTTTTCTTCTAGGAAATTTTTCTCCATTTAGATTTTACTCATTTCCATTTTGACAGTTTTTTTTGTTCATAAATCTTCTTCAAAGGAACTTTCTCATTTGAACAGATATAGATATTTTTTTTTTGATCAGCTACTTCTACAGATCCGTATCAACTTTTTATTAGGAGATTTGTTCAATAAGATCGATTTATTTTTTTGTTCAGGGGATTTTCCTTTGTTTTGATTGGATTGTTAGTTCATTTTTAGTACTTTTTTCGTCGCGTTTCCTTTCCAAAATGGAGATTCAAAGTTCGTCAATCATTTTTTATATTTTTTGATGATTTGTGTTCATAAATGTTTTTCAGGAAAATTTTTAGGCCAGAAAAGTGAAAAGTTGCGCTTGGAAAAGAAAAACAACAACACGCAAATTAAACGAGAAATGGACGTAACCGGCGCGGGTTTTCTGAAGGAAAAATCGATTCAGCTCCATACGACTCCTCTGACAATAGCATTTCGAAACTCTCTCAATGACGATCAATGTTTTTTATCGTTTCTAATCGATTTATGAATTTTTTATTTTTTTTTGAATTCCTTTGATCATTCAGATCAATTTTTTTTTCTTCTAGGAAATTTTTCTTTATCAAAATTTCACCCATTTCCATGTTGACAGTTTTTTTCACAAGTTTTGTTCATAAATCTTCTTTGAAGAAACTGTTTCATTTGAACAGTCATTTTATTCTTATTAGCCACTTCTACAGATCTGAATCAACTTTTTATTAGGAGATTTGTTCAATAAGATTAATTTATTTTTCTCTTCAGGGGATTTTCCTTTATTTTTATTCGATTGTCAGTCTCTTTTTATTACTTTTTTTGTCGGGTTCCTTTATAAAAATATGTTTCAAAGTTCGTCAATCATTTTTTATACTTTTTTGATGATTTGTGTTCATAAATATTTTTTAAATAAATGTTTAGGACAGAATAGTGAAAAGTTGTGCTCGGAAAAAAAGGAAAACAACACCACGACAATAGACCGGGAAATGGACGTAAACGGCGCGGGTTTTCTGAAATCGGTTCAGCTCCAGATGACCCTTCTAAATAATATTTCGGAACACTCTCAATGATGGTTAATGATTTTTTTAATCGTTTCTTGTCGATTTATGATTTTTATATCCGTTTTTAAATTTAAATCGATTTATTTTTCCCTTCTATATTTTTTTTTATTTTGATTGGATTGATATTTGATTTTAGTGCTTTTTTTCGTCCCGTTCCGCTTATTAAAAGATGTTTGAAAGTTCGTCATTTTTTTTATACTTTTTGACGATTTTTGTTCATAAATTGCTTCTAGGTAACTTTTATCTTTTGTACCGTTGATTTTTTTCATAGACACTTTTGCAGACTCGTATCATCTTTTTCAAAATATTTTCTTTCATCGAGACTGATCAATTTTTTTCTTCAATTAAGTTCAATCACTTTTATTTTTTGATCATTCAAATTGGTTAATGTCTTTCTTCAATGATTTTGTTCTCAGCTTCTCTTATAGCCATTTCCTGTACAGGGTCATTTTGTTGATTGACCCATAATATTATCTATGAACAAAAAAAACGTGGAAATCATAGGAAACCCACTGGGCAAAATAAACCGGGAGATCGATTACTTTATCCCATTCCCTGAAGCTCCATAGAACGTCATGCGATGAACTAGAGACGATTTCGGATCTGAAATCGGCGAAGAGTCTTACATCGTGAAAAAAACGGCGGTACGAAACCGAACGAAGTCTTGGCTGAACTTGTACGGGTTGTCGCTGACGGTCAAGTGCTCTCGATTCAAAAATTGATTTATCCCAGATAAAAGCGGTTCTTTCCCCTCACAGAAAGAGTACCCCGACCGCCTTTGGTCAGATCAGTGTCACAAACTCTACATAGTAAGCCAATCAAGAGAAATACTTGAAATATTCAAACTGAGTTATAGCAGCAGGTCATCGAAATTGCTCCATATAGAAAAGGCTCTAAACGACACCTAAACTATATGGCATAATAAACCATTGTTTGATTGAAACTAGCTCCACAAAATAATAAAAATTGAGCCCCCATCCATTGTTACGGCCACCAAATTGCACCTGCAATAAAACTTCATATTTTATTACCAGAGACTACACCCAAATGCCTGGAAAATAAATAAAGGTCTCCAGCGTAGCTCCTGTAACACCCAAAAGCGTCGAAACGAAAATTATATTTACATTTGCACACTCATTTCAAATGTAGCGTGTGAAAGAGTAATTTAACGATGAAAAGAAAACACTTTCTGTTGATTTTTATTCCCAGGGAAAATTTAATGAAGCAAAAGGTAAAAGTCCGCAATTTACGATGTTTGGGGTTGACACAAATTTCGGCGGTAAACAAAAGCAGACCCGATTAAAAATCTGACTTGGACAAATTCGGAAACCCAATTAAAAGTTTTCTAATTTCCCGATAACCCTTCGTCTTGAGTCTTTCATTCTCTTTTCAAAGCATATTCATAATCTCTTAATTTCGTTAATCTGCGAGGGAGTTGAGATGTTTTTTGGGGAGGCCAGTGTCGTAGAATACTTTTCACAATTTATTTTCCCTCCTGTTCTCCATAGAAATCAGGAAAACCGAACACATTTCAGAAAAGAATAGATTTCTGTTAATTCCTCAAAACTTCACCATACTTGACATTGATCCAGAAAAATATTGAAAAATGTCTGCTGGAGTTGCACTGGTTTTAATCCAGAACACCGCGCCGTTTCCATCCGTTCCATTTCGAACTGATTTTGCTCTACGCTTCTATGTATTTTTTTTTCTACCGCTACTGCTCAAGGCTTCTAACTCCTATGTAGCTTGACATTTTGCACCGATTTTCCGTTTCAAACTTTCTTCGCGTTCTGGTTTGGGAAGCCAGTTGATGTACAATAAACTGATTTGTTTGATCCTGGTGTTTGATTATCTTTTATTCAGAGGCCAAACTTCAGTCGTACTTGCACAGAATACCAACAAACGCTCAGAATAACTCAAAGCCAAATTTGAGCTCGATTCCATTTCCGCCTTGTTTTAATTCTTAAGAAACTACTCTAGGAAGTACCGGAAAACACACAAAGATTTAGATCCAGATTCAAAAAACGGCTGATCATATACCCTCAAGTTATAAAACTTGGCATTTGCAGACTTACATTTTTTCACGAGTGACTTGGGTGTTTCTCGACTGTCAAAGCCAAATTTGAGTTTCAACACACTTCCGTCTTGTTTTTATTTTTTCAAAACTACTCTGGGAAGTCCCGGAAAACACACAAAGATTTGGATCCAAATTCAAAAAACGGCTGATCATAAACCCTCAAATTATGAAACTTGGCATTTGGAGACTTACATTTTTTACGAGTGACCTGGGTGTTTCTCGACTGTCTAAGCCAAATTTGAGTTTCAAAACACTTTCGCCTTGTTTCTATTTTTTCAAAACTACTCCGGGAAGTCCCGGAAAACACACAAAGATTTAAATCCAAATTTGATAAACGGCTGATCATATACCCTCAAGTTATGAAACTTGACATTTGGAGACTCTTACATTTTTTCACGAGTGACTTGGGTGTTTCTCGACTGTCAAAGCCAAATTTGAGTTTCAACACACTTCCGCCTTGTTTTTATTTTTTCAAAACTACTCTGGGAAGTCCCGGAAAACACACAAAGATTTGGATCCAAATTCAAAAAAAGCCTGATCATATATCCTCAAGTTATGAATTTTGGAATTAGGAGACTTTCATTTTTTTTACGAGTGACTTGGGAGTTTCTCGTATTTTTTTTCTACCGCTTTCTTTGCTTTCTGGTTTGGGGAGCCAGTTGATGCACAGTAATCTGATTTGTCTGATTTACCTTCATCCAAAGGCCAAACTTCAGTCCTACTTGCACAGAATACCAACAAACAGAATAACTACAAAAATCCAGATAGTGGCGCCCGAGTTACGGAAAATTAAATTTTCCAACCTCGATAACACCAGATCGAAACGTTTTAGTGTGAACAAAACACTGGGCTTATTTTCTGTTGAAAGTGGCAAGTGAAAATAATCTTCTCATAAGAAAGCTCCTTACTCAGCAAGCAACAGATAAGGTTCGCCATTTTTTTTTTCGACAAACAATAACCCCCTTCTTGGTAACAGTTTATCAGTCTGAACGGCAACCGTCTTAAGCGGATTAAGAAATTAAACTCAATATAGCGAGTCTGTAATTTGATTTAGATGATACGTATTTCACGCCAGAACAGTTTCTATAACAAGATTTGGCACACATCCCATCAAGGCTAATTCGCGCCTAACCATTGATTGTGCCTACGAGGCGTGGCAAATCTTTCCGAAAACAATAAATCCGCCTCCCCAAGGTTGAGTTGAGGCCAGGTGAGAACGCCTGCTTGTCAGAAAGTTCTATACTAAGTTAATCTTTCAAAAGTAACGGGTTATGACTTGATTGAAAATTATAATCATCGCCTTTAGGAGTGACGGGGCAAACTTGGAGTAAGATTGAAGGGCCAGTGGAGTGCTGGCTTTCATAATTTGAGAGGTCATGATACACAAAACTTTGCAAACATCCCAAGTCCGCTTTTCGCAAAACAGTGATATTTTCTTTCAAAAATACTCCGTTCTCCATTTTACTGTGGCTTAAAAAATGCAAAAAACACCGGCAATGGCTGGACAGTAAATCTCAGCCTGGCGCAAAATAAATGCAAATGTGCTCTACTGAAATTAGGGGTCCGCAGGCAACATTTAAAAAAGACTTTTCCAAATATGACCCTCATTTGTCCGCTGACTGTGTCCAATATGTGTCCGACAAATGAGTTGGACGAAGTTGTAGCCTCATGAAGCAAAAAAGGGTTTTCCGACTAGGACCTGATGAAGCTGAAAATTCACCACTTTATCAAGTATTTTTTGGTTATATTTGCTGAAAAAATTTATTGATGAGGATGATTTTTGTAACAAACAAACAAATAAGGTTAAATGTCCCTTATATCCAATTGCATTAGCCATCAGTCTGTATCTATAACTAACACAAGCATAATGTTTATCCTCACTGTAGACGTTTATATGGCCCAAATGCAAATATCCGCACATCAAAATGAAGATGTGCTTCCGGTCACCAAACCGATGGTATTTAACATCAAAATATGCCCCTATAAAGTATCTCTGCCGAAGTGTTTACATCTGTTGGGACAGCGTCATAAAATAGCTTTAGGCGCACATGTGTGACCGTATATTGTCACTTGGGGCTGTAATAACGTCTCCGCCATGTTGATTTGTTTCGCAAACTTTTCTTGTTATGGTTGCGAAACACATTTCTTTGATGGCAAACAAATTATCGAATTGTGCTTTGCAGCGCAAAAGCCCAAGATGAAGAGTCATTATCGCGGACATAAGATGGCGGTTTGGTTGAATTTGATTCCGCAACTGCATCAGCCTGGCGATGAGGATGTGAGTATGAGGCATCATCATTTCTATGAAAGGGATCCTCATTATTATACTGGTGAGTTTTATTTTATCTTTTTATACATGTATGCACACCCTATGATCAAATCATCACGAATATGGACGATATTCTTTTGTCAAAGCCAAATTCTAGCTTGAACACACTTACTTGTATTCTCTTTACTGGTAGGACTTGAAGAACATTTGGACAAATATTCAATAAACGGCTGATCATACACTCTCAAGTTATGAACTTTTGAAATTTTATTCCATACTTCTCTCCATAAATTCATTGCATAGAAGTGCCAAATCTGAGGTTGAATGACAAAATATTCATGATGGACGTATCAATCTGTAAAAAACAAATTTCTTCATCAAAGAAACTCCCAAATTTCTTGACGAATAACTGTTTTTTGATTTTCAGATCCAAATTAGAGCTTGAATACACCTCCTCCTCATTTTTATTCTCGTAAAACTATACACGAAGATTTGGATCCAAATTCAATAAACGGCTGATCATACACCCTCAAGTTGTGAACTTTCAAATTTTTCTTTCACTCTTTTCCACATAAACTCATCGCATCCAAGTGGCAAATCTGAGATTGAATGCAGTACCCATCATAGAATAATTTTTAAGGCTTCCTATGACGGAAGATTCATGAAAAACTTGACATTTTGTGGAAAAACAAAAAACCCTCAAAATGTTCTCTTTCTTTTTCAGGAAACTCTATTATTTTTTGACAAGTGAGTCAAGTGTTCCTCCATTTTCAAATTAGAGCTTGAACACATTCATTTTAATCATCCTAAAACAATATTGGCAAGTTCCAGAAGTCACAGGAAGATCCAAATCCAATAAACGGCTGATCATATACCCTCAAGTTATGAATTTTGGAATTTGGAGACTTACATTTTTTTATAAGTGTCTTGGGTGTTTCTGGATTGCCAAAGCAAAATTTGAGCTTGAACACACTGCAGCCTTGTTTTTATTCTTTTGAAACTACTCTAGGAAGTCCCGGAAAACACATGAAGATTTGGATCCAAATTCAATAAACGGCTGATCATATACTCTCAAGTTATGAATTCTGTTATTTGGAGACTTGAATTTTTTTGCGGGTGACTTTGGTATTTCTTGATTCAAATTTCAAATTCAATAAACGGTTGATCATGTCCCCACAAGTTTTGGGAAGAATTTGGGATTTGGAGACTCTTTTTACTCTGGGAAGCTCCGGAAAACAGACAAAGATTTGGATCCAAATTCAATAAACGAATTGAATAAACGACTGATCATTTACCCTCAAGTTATGAAATTTTGAGACTCTTTCATTTTTTTACTGGTGACTTGGGTGTTTCTTGATTGTCAAAGTCAAATTTGAGCCCGAACACATTTTCGCCTTGTTTTTATTCTACTCTGGGAAGTCCCGACAGTCACACAAATATTTAGGTCCAAATTCAATAAACGGCTGATCATATCCCCTCAAATTATGAATTTTGAAATTTGGAGAGTCCACATTTTTTTACGGGTGATTGGGTGTCTCTTGAATGTCAAAGCCAAATTTGAGCTCAAACACACCTCCGCCTTGTTTGTTTTCTTCTAAAAGTACTCTGGGAAGTCTCGAAAGTCACACAAAGATTTGGGTCCAAATTCAATAAACGGCTGATCATATACCCTCAAGTTATGAATTTTGGAATTTGGAGACTTACATTTTTTTATAAGTGACTTGGGTATTTATCGATTGCCAAAGCGAAATTTGAGCTTGAACACACTTCTGCCTTGTTTTTATTCTTTTGGAACTACTCTAGGAAGTCCCGGAAAACACATGAAGATTTGTATCCAAATTCAATAAACGGCTGAACATATACTCTCAAGTTATGAATTTTGAAATTTGGAGACTTGCATTTTTGTACGAGTGACTTCGGTATTTCTTGATTGTCAAAGCCAAATTTGAGCTCGAACAAACTTCCGCCTTGTTTTTATTCTTTTGAAACTACTCTACGAAGTCCCGAAAAACACATAAAGATTTGGATCCAAATTCAATTAACGGCTGATCATATACCCTCAAGTTATGAATTCTGGAACTTGGAAACTCCAACATTTTCTGACGATTGACCTAGGTGTTTTTTGATTGTCAAAGCCACATTTAAGCTTGAACACACTTCCGCCTTGTCTTTATTCGTTTATAACTATTCTGGAAAGTCCTGGAAAACACAATGATTTGGATTCAAATTCAATAAACGAATTGAATAAACGGCTGATCATATACCCTCAAGTTATGAAATTTTGAGACTCTTTCATTTTTGTACTGGTGACTTGGGTGTTTCTTGATTGTCAAAGTCAAATTTGAGCCCGAACACATTCCCGCCTTGTTTTTATTATACTCTGGAAATTCCCGACCGTCACACAAATATTTGGATCCAAATTCAATAAACGGCTGATCATATTCCCTCAAATTATGAATTTTGAAATTTGGAGAGTCCACATTTTTTTACGGGTGATTGGGTGTCTCTTGAATGTCAAAGCCAAATTTGAGCTCAAACACACCTCCGCCTTGTTTGTTTTCTTCTAAAAGTACTCTGGGAAGTCTCGAAAGTCGCACAAAGATTTGGGTCCAAATTCAATAAACGGCTGATCATATACCCCCAAGTTATGAATTTTGAAATTAGGAGACTTGCATTTTTGTATGATTTGAGTTCAAATTTAATAAACGGCTGATCATATCCCCTCAAGTTATGAATTTTTGATTTTGAAAATTTGGAGACTCTTACATTTTTTGACTAGTGACTCAAGTGTTTCTTGATTGTCAAAGGTAAATTTGAGCCCGAACTGAAACCACCCTGGGAAGTCAAGGAAGTCACAGATCGAGTTGAACCAAATTCAATAAACGGCTGATCATATACCCTCAAGTTATGAATTTCGGAATTTTCATCCACTCTTCTATCCATATATATATCGCATGTACGTGATCCAGATTGAATGCGTTTCCTATGACGAAAGAAGATTCATGATAGACGTGTCGATCTGTAAGAGAACAAAAAATCCTTTTTCTTCAGAAAACTCTCACATTTGTTGACGAGTGAGTCGAGAAACCTTTATGGATCTCACTCGCATTATTCTTAATGTATCGAAAAGGGTCGAACGCCTGAGAATAATAGCATAAAGGGACAGTGATGTCCCATAAATATCCTAAATCTTCAAAAGAATGGTACATTTGCGAAAAAACAATTTTATAATTGTGTCTTAACGGAATCTTTTGTGAAAGGTACGCACCCTCATAGATCACCGGATTCATGTCAACTCGTCAAAACTTTCTTAATTTATTAAACTCAATGAAACTCTTGATCCCAAGTAAGTCGACAATTAGCCTAAGTGCACTGTTATAATTTATAAAGGCATAATCTGACGCATGATCGTAGATAATTTAAAATATATTTCATAACCGTATCAGCAGCAAGCCAGCTATAACTCCATGATGAATTCTTGAAGATTTGTTGAGCTATTTTCAAGTTTCACTCTAGTGCATATACATTATAACGAAAATTCCCCGAGCTAAATCATCGACGAGGAATTTAATCTATTTCTCTAATCGGCTAGCAAATTGGAAAATGGAAAAAGGTGCAAAGTTTCGATGGTTATAATTGGATTTTTCTAATCTTTTTGGTAGATTTTTGAATTAATTGCTTGCAGACACGCTACTTTTTAGCATTTTATTATAATCCATAAAATGCTACCGTTAGTAGAAGTCGAAATGTTTGTTAACCCAATGAAGCTCATCGCGAAAACGTAACGTAGATTTTCCGGACAGTAATTAGATAGTTGATATAAATGCGGCGCACGGGAAACGATATTTTAGAGAATATACGGAATTGAATAACAGAAAAATAGATATTGTTATAATATACCTTGCCTCACTTAATGACTTGTGTGAATGGTGATGTATATCAACACGGATAAAAAATTTGAAATAGAAGTTGCTTCATTTTACGCAATACTTGTGATTCAGCTCTGTTTCAGTTTTTCCATCAGAAACTTGCAAAATAATCTTACTTAAACGAATTTCAAGAAAGCATATTTCGAATTTGAAACAGCTCCAGAAAACTTTTCCATTATCTGAACGGTTTTCTCATGCCGAAATACAGTTCATTATTTACTTTCGCAACAATCTTTGTTTTATAACTTCAAATAAAACACGATGATATCAGCTGTAGTCCTAACGTTAATGTTCAAAGCAATAATATATGAACGTGAAGATATAAAATGTCAATTCACAAAGTCCCGTAAGATAAATATTCCTGCTCTGTGGATTTTGTTTCTGTCTTGAATAGCAGGTGATCAATCATGGATGTACTCCGGTATTCAGAGTATTTTCACTCATAATCCCCCTGGAGCTCGAATTATTTCCGGATTTTTAATTCGAGCTCTAGGGAGATATGGCAAGAAAATTTCATGCCAAAACTGATCATTGGAAAAAACATAATCCAGGACTCACCTCGCATTTAGTGGAAGAAACCAACGGCTCCTTACTCTACTCGCCATTGAGGAAGAAAGAAGGGAATCAGGATTTTATAAAGCATTTGGAAGTTATAACCAATCTTGTCCATAATTGATAACATTGCAACTTTATTGGAGGTTGAAAATAAATCATTTATCAAAAATATTTGTCATTGTTTTTAACAGCTGTCAAGCACTCGCGGCTGGATGCACCAACCACAGTGTTGCCGTTTGCCTTATCTCTGTCTGTGAAAGTTGGGTTGGGTGGTGGTTGTTAGGGAGAGTGGGGACGGCAACACTGTAATCATATGGGCGCTACATCCAGATGCAAAGCCAGGGAGATTTCCACTTATTTATCTTTCAGTCACGTGATTATGAGCAGGGTGATTTTTGATAAAATTAGGTCGTTGCCATAGCAACATTATAAAATGCAAGCCTATGATTGGTTAGAATTGACTGGTAGGGAATTTTCAACAGAATTCCTGTCCGGATAGGGCAAT
Source organism: Orchestes rusci (assembly GCA_958502075.1). Lineage (NCBI taxonomy): Eukaryota > Metazoa > Arthropoda > Insecta > Coleoptera > Curculionidae > Orchestes > Orchestes rusci. The sequence continues at coordinate 30,350,319 of OY293310.1, read as the reverse complement.
TGCAATGAATCAGCACTTCTAATATTCTGCTCATTTAGTCTGGAATACTGTTATGAGAGAAGAATCTAGTAAAATATGTATCCTACCGACTGCGCCAACAAATAACAAGTTCAACTTGAAATAAATCAATGCACAATTCACCAGTGCTTGACTAAAATATGACCATAAAAAGAAGATACACTCAACAATGACCCAGCTGCAATGACGCCATCCGACGATTGGCCGATCAATCTCTCTCAACTGCGAAAGTGTGATCGAGCACTTGACCCCTGTCACCCGGCTCTGCCTCTTGCAACGTTATCAGCCAGTTATTGAGTGTTACAGCGTGTTTTTACACACCAGAATCCATTACTTATTTCTTGGCCCCAACCACTAAGAACAGATGATCATCATCGATGTCAGAATCACATTCAGAATGGCGCAGCGATAAAATATGAGCCTTGGACGTCGGCAATCATCTCATAAAAACCGGTCATTGATGGTAATTGAATACCTAACGAGCTCCAATGCATTCTAGCTAATTGCCAACTTACGAGCCGCAACGAATTCTGCGGCACCCGAAACTTCCATTTCCAATAATCCTGCCAGTTCTGTCTAATAAATCAGCCGGAGCCGGATAATTAACCCGTACATTTTAATTTGAGACGTTCTACGCAAATACCTGGATGTTTACCTTCTTACCGTGCAACTTTGGCAATTAAGCTCTGACATTGGAATTTATTCGACAAAACAGAAGTGGCTTACTTACAAGAGTTTCAGAAAAGAGCTTGTACCACCAACATGTCTATAGATAGATGAAACTTTTACAGTTATTATCGACTCACATCTTGACGATTTTCCAAATTAGGTATCCACAATTATTCATCTCAAACAATAAGGGCAACAAAGGAAAATCTTGAAACTGTTTCCTCAGTCTGACCATGACCAATCCATATACGTTTCGTCCTAGTAGGACTCATCAGTATGGCTATGGGTCTAAGTCAGTCACGTCTAGCTGACAAGCCTGTCAGCTAGACGTGAACTCACTTGAAACTGTTCTCTTCAGTCTGACCTAGACCCATAGCCATACTGATGAGTCCTAGTAGGACGAAACGTATATGGATTGGTCATGGTCAGACTGAGAAAACAGTTCCAAGTGAGTTCACGTCTAGCTGACAAGCTTGTCAGCTAGATGTGACTGACAAGCTTGTCAGCTAGATGTGACTGACTTAGACCCATAGCCATACTGATGAGTCCGATCGATTTCCGAAACGATTTTCCAAATTATAGGTATCCACAATTCTTCATCTCAAACAATATGGACAACAAAGGAAAATCTTGGAACTGTTTCCTCAGTCTGACCATGACCAATCCATTCACGTCTCGTCATACTAGGACTCATCAGTATGGCTATGGGTCTAAGTCAGTCACGTCTAGCTGACAAGCTTGTCAGAATTAACAAGCTTGTCAGCTAGACGTGAACTCACTTGAAACTGTTCTCTTCGGTCTGACTTAGACCCATAGCCATACTGATGAGTCCTAGTAGGACGAACCGTTTATGGATTGGTCATGGTCAGACTGAGGAAACAGTTACAAGATCTTCCTTTTTTGCTTTCCCGGGAGGTTTACCCATTAACCCGTTGTAGACACTTTGGCGACCAAATGGTAGATGTCTTTCATTAGATTGATGGGAATTTCCATCGTAAGATTGATGATAGATGGCGTTATGTACTACAACTTTTTAAATATGGACAACCTTGTGATAACAGTGCATGAAAGATACGAATGACTCGAATCCTCTTATCCAGTGAAAAAGAATGAAGGTGCACCAACCTTCTACGAATGTCACCAGATCTTTGGAAAACTGTACATCCATGGCACCTCTGATGAAGCTCCAAGAGTTATGAGAGCCCTGGAAATCCAACTCCCCAACGCTAAAGGTTCTAAGGTGGATAAAAGAAGGGTTCCAGCTCGGGTACTGCTGTATGGAGCTCCGGCCTGGATAAAACTAGATGAAACGGAGAATAACATACTGTCTCTACTGATGCCGGTTTAGTCCTGCCAGGCATGATACTGCTCCGAATGCTTGACCAGGAAAGAAGGACACTTCAACTCCTCAAACAACAGAAGCTCTCAAGGAAGAAAGTCAAACTGCTACATAGCACTGCCTTTACGGGTCACCAAAGCTTCACCTCCTACCTGAAAAGGATAAGGAAGATTGAGATGTGCAAATGTTGAATGGTAGGGATATGACGTCATCAATTGCAATTGTTTTGTTGGTAGAGACAACTTTGAGCGTCTATAATCTCCAATTAGATGTTTATCTCTGAAAATACGTCAGTACACGTATTTAGATATTGACTACGTTGATTTTGACATCCTTCCACTTTCTCCACTGTATCTTCAAAAATAACAATCTGGCGAAGATCTTCAATGTGAAACAATTAAAGACGAATTAATTATCTTCAATTTACGCTATCATTGACTCAATTATCTCTGAAAATGACGTCAGTCAACGTATTTGAATATTGACCAAATTGATTTTGACATCCTTCCACTGTCTCGAGTTTATCTTTAAACATTACAGTCTGGCGAAGATCTTTAATGGAGGACGATTAAAGACGAATAAATTATCTTCAAATTGCGATATCATTCAATAAATTATTTTCAAAAATTACGCCAGTTGACATATTTGAATATTCACCAAGTTGATTTTGACATCCTTCCGCACTGTCTCGAGTTCATCTTTAAACATTACAGTCTGGCGAAGATCTTTGATGAAGGACGATTAGAGACGAATAAATTATCTTCAATTTGCGATATCATTGAATAAATTATCTTCAAAAATTACGCCAGTTGACATATTTGAATATTGACCAAGTTGATTTTGACATCCTTCCACCGTCTCGAGTTTATCTTTAAACATTACAGTCTGGCGAAGATCTTTAATGGAGGACGATTAGAGACAAATAAATTATCTTCAATTTGCGATATCATTGAATAAATTATCTTCAAAAATTACGCCAGTTGACATATTTGAATATTGACCAAGTTGATTTTGACATCCTTCCGCACTGTCTCGAGTTTATCTTTAAACATTACAGTCTGGCGAAGATCTTTAATGAAGGACGATTAGAGACGAATAAATTATCTTCAGTTTGCGATATCATTGAATAAATTATCTTCAAAAATTACGCCAGTTGACATATTTGAATATTGACCAAGTTGATTTTGACATCCTTCCACTGTCTCGAGTTTATCTTTAAACATTACAGTCTGACGAAGATCTTCAATGGAGGACGATTAAAGTCGAATAAATTATCTTCAATTTGCGATATCATTGAATAAATTATCTTCAAAAATTACGCCAGTAAACGTATTTGAATATTGACTACGTAGATTTTGACATCCTTCCACTTTCTCCACTGTATCTTCAAAAATAACAATCTGACGATGATCTTCAAAGAAATACAATCAAAGATGAATAGATTATCCTAATTTTACGCCATCATTGACTCAATTATCTCTGAAAATGACGTCAGTTAACGTATTTGAATATTGACCAAGTTGATTTTGACATCCATCCACTGTCTCGAATTTATCTTTGAAAATTACAGTCTGGCGAAGATCTTTGATGGAGAACGATTGAAGACGAATAAACTATCTTCAATTTGCGCTATCATCGACTCCATTATCTCTAAAAATAACGTCATCACAGGTTTTTAAATATTGACTACCAATTCAATAGTTTCTTACGAAGATTATACTCCATTCATAATAGGATCATCAGTACACCGGGCGACCTTATTTTCTGATGATATTTAGATGTTTTGGTTGATTATTGATTTTGGAATGTCAGACGATGAAGACCATTTTCACTGTAAAGTGTGTTAGCTACTATATTCATCACAAAGACATCCCACTATCTGAATCAATCAATTTCACCAACACCCAAATAACTGTCCCTGTCCTAGATCGAGAAAAATATCCCCAGTCCATTATTCTCCCTGATCCATGTTTCACTGTCGGAACTTTGGTGCTTGGTTTTTTATCTAAGGTAAATTCAGAATTGATAATACGAACGTATAAAAAGTTCTTCTCCACTCCACATTGTACATAAGACCCATTTGTCATCAAGCTCATTTTTTATTGTCTGTGGAATTTATAAGTTGTCTGGGTTAATGGTCATGTCATCAAATGACGGTTATTATAAGGGATTCTGGATTCTTGATCAACAGGTGCAGTGAGAGCTGAATCCTTCACCCGTCTTCCTCCCATAATGCATCCTGCATCAATGACTGATTCCCAGATGATCGACAACTCTGGATCTTCCATGAACACCGAGTGTATTCCTCCAACGTCCACGGGTGAAAGAGTTGAATCAACTGACGATGGTGAGTTCGTAACTCTATCTCCCTGAACTCACTATGTATAATAACAGAAGAAGAGGAGGCAAGTGAGGAACTCCTGGAACGACTAGCCACAAGACACTACTACAGCTACACAGCAGCTCTAGGAGTAACTGTAGGAGTCGGTTGTTTACTTTTGGTACTCAACATGCTGATTTTTGCTGGAATCTATTATCAGAGGGATAGAGACAGGCGGAGGCAGAACAGACAAGGACGGAGACAATCTAGCAGCTCCACGCCATCCACAGAGGAAACAATACCAATGTCACAAAGGCCTAGTACCCCCGGCAGCAGTGCCAGACAAAGTCCTCTTATTGGTCGTAGGGAATTGAGTGAAATACCCCTCAACTATCATACGGTAATTGTTGCTGATGCACTCAAACTATTATTAATTATAAATTAAATTCCAGATTCCTCGAAGTCACACATCTCACGATTACACCGGATCAGCCAACAGTACATTGAAAAAGGACAAACCACCTCCACCAGTGCGTACTTCCAGCAACCCAGGAGGAACCATCAAAAAACGCGTCCAGATCATGGAAATATCCGTATAGCATTCAGATGCGCCGGACTGTCAAAGTGGCAAAAGACAGGTGAAGTTTGACAGCTCCTGTCACTTTGATAGTCCGGTGGGTAGAGGGGGTAGACCCGATGTCACCCCTGACGAGGATACTGTGTCACTTGAGCTGTGCGACTTGGTAAGTGTACGTTTATAACCGAGAAAAGGTTGTGGAATTTGTAAATAGTTAAGTCAATTCGTTGTAAATCGGGACACTTAGTGAATATTGTTAGAGGCTGTTGGCGATTAATTTTATATAACAGAGCCTTGAGGCTATATAAAAGTATAAAAGGTCCTTGTGTACATATATAATCAGAATGGAATTGATTTTCATCGGGCATAATTCTATACTGTTGTATAAAACAAAAGCATCACTCAGGTTAAAATCGAAAATCGGTTAAACAAACACTATCTTGGCTCAACCGCCCCAATTTTAATTAATTTATAAGCGTAATAAATTAATTAATTCACCCTATAAAATACGAAAGCCAAACAATCAATCGCAAATAATTCCGCCCATAATGAATTTATTCAAAGTCGAGCATAATTTAAAAGTACATGATCAGATGAATAGATTGAAATTGGAAAAATGTGTGGGAGATTAAAAACTCGATTGGCATTCAGGTGAAAACCATGGAAATTTGACGAGTTGTATGAAAGTTGCAGGAGTTTAAATATGTATGGATTGTGATTTTTGAACTTTCGTTACTATGAAGTTTCCAGACCAGATGTCTTTGTGAAGATTCATGGTGTGAGGGTAGGTTTATGCTGGTGTGGTTGTTAATAGCCAATCTGTAAGTGGATTTATTTCAACATTTTCTCAAATTAATATAGCGATTTTCTGATTGTTTTTAATGGAAAATTGGGTGAAAAATTCATTGGTTGAAAACCAAATCTCTATCTTGTATAGTTTTTGAGTTTTAAATTGATTTTCAAACGGAGGTTTGTGAAAATAGACGCAAATTTTCAAGTCGATTTGTTAAAAAAAAATCTCATACTAATCATGGACTTTTTTCATTGTTTCTTGAGAAAATTTTTGTGTAAAATTCATTGGTAAAAAAATCCAATCACAATTTCTTATATTTAATGAGTTATGAATTTATTTTTGAATGGATGT